>JAHLJT010008446.1:226851293-226982321 GCA_031308135.1 Acheta domesticus | reverse complement strand
ACATTCGGCCTAATCGCAGCGAGAGAATTGGGGGAGGTAGAGGTAAAGGCAACAGCCGACCACAGTTTTCTCGCACAGATGTCAAGTACCCGAAATCACAGGAAAGTTTTTTTGCAAAATTATGTCTTTCCTAAACGTTGTGTCGTTTTCAAAACAAGTAATCATGCAATAAAGCTTAACATTATAAACTAATTGCATAAACTACCATTTGTCAGTTGATAAACCTTTAGCTTTAAATTCTGAAATGTAGTTTCTAATTTTACACTGGCTGACTGTGCTACTTTTGGCATTTTACATTGACTTAATAGAGAGATTAATAAAACTGAACCAATACGTAGTATTCTGACTGGATTTTAACTGACAATGAGGAACAGAATAAGTTCCATTCTGATGTTCAAGACTCTATGACGTCATGCTATTTCTGGGTTGCAGCCTCAGAGGGAAAGAGAGTGGGTAGTGTGGATACTGAAAAGAGGTGCGTTTCCCAGAGGCCATCGAGGTCACAAGGTCATCTTTCAAACAATCTAACAGTTCTCACGCCCCTCTTCATTCAGCGGGACACTCAGACCCCTCAGACAGGTCTTCATGGCCGGAGAGTTCTTCACATAAATTAAAAAATTAACAGTTTCTTAAATTGCTTTCTCATTGTCAATTCTCCATAATTTCAAAAAATTTCTAATGTTTAAGAAATTATTGAAAATTTTAATAGTTCCTTTTCCTCCCTATCGGTGCGACGAATGCGTTCATCTCATCAATTGTAGAAGGGGCCGGCGATCTACGAACTAAGATTCGAGTCTAATACCTGGAGTGTGAATTCCGCCTGTATGATCCTAAGTAGCGAGTATGTCCAGTTGCGCCGAACTGGGAATGCACGTACCCGGTCACGTACCCGGCAGGCTTCACGCCGCCTCAAGGTCGAGTGGTTCTTCCCGGACTCACCGGACGGACGCCAACGTCTCCGGCCCCCGAAGAAGACTTTTATTTGGCGTGACCCATTTTTATTTGGTGCGCCCCAAACAGCGGCCCCCGAAGCAGCGATTGAAGCGGAAGGCGACTCTTTGGATGGACGACTAGTATGCAGAGGCTGAGTATTCGGAGGACGAGGATGAGGTCCTTGTTCCCGACCCGGCGTCGCCCCCCCCCGCGCCGGGATGTTTTGCCGATGACCCCGTGGGTGTGCGCGGCCACGCCCTACCACCGCAGGCCCGCTCAAGGGGGTGGCCCGCGTTCGGGTCCCAGGAGCCCACCGCGGCCGCCACCATGGCCGCCGCATTGCAATAGAACTGAGTAAGCGCTACTACAAACAGAATTCACAATTAACATCCCGAAGAGAAGAAATAAAACAATATTTGAAAGTTTTTAAAGATGAATGTGATTGGATTTGGTATATTTTTTGTCATCATCCTCCTTGTTGTTCTAATATCCAAATGTGCAAGAGTTGCTGCTTCTATTACTCTTTTAAATTTCGAAGTTATTTCCATGTTGGGATCACGTTCGAATGCCCTTCCCACCAGAGCTTGCAGAAGTTTTAGAAATCTATTCACAGTTTTGACATTGAAATTGCCTCTGCTCGCCCCCACACCCAGAAAGAGCGACATCCCATTACAGCTACGCTTGCAGCATGACACAGAAGAGGCGCTGTCCCAGCGGGAGGCCGGGGAGGGCGCCCAGAGCACACCGGCGGGCCAAGTTGAAAAGATCGACGTCGAAGGTGGCATACCTGCGGACGGCGACCCCCGTGATGAAAACTTTATTATTACGGTCAAATAACGGCGGCAAATCGCACGCTGCCTACGTGGACGGTATCAGGCGACACACGGGCGGATTTGGCGCGATATGCGCCGAAAATATGTACCGTAATCCCTCAACATTCGCGAGAGTTCGGTTCCCAAAAAGCATCGCGAATGTCAAATCCGCGTATGTTCAGTCTATCTTTTAATGAAGAAAGGTGAGTTTGGTTCCTTAATATCGAAACGCTTTTTTTTAAAAAAACGAAATCTGACAAACAATTGCAATAGAACTGAGTAGGCGCTACTACAAACAGAATTCACAATTAACATCCAGAAGAGAAGAAATAAAACAATATTTGAAAGTTTTCAAAGTTGAATGTGATTCGGTATAATATTTTTTTTGTTCATCACCCTCGTTATCCAAATTTGCAAGAGTTGCTTCTTCTATTACTGTTTTAAATTTCGAAGTTATTTCCATGTTCGGATCACAATCGAATGTCCTTTCCACCAGCGCTTGCTGAAGTTTTAGAACTCTATTCACAGTTTTGACATTGAAGTTACCACAGGACGCAATTTCGCTTCTGTTATTTCATCAATACTTTCGAGAAGGTTTCTTCGCTGATGATTTCCTGAAGCATTACTTCAGTAATATCATTATAATGAGAATTGCTCAGGTCCTGAACGGCTTCTCTGTTCATGTAGCCAAAACCCTTACCTCCAATTTGACCCAACGGAATTTTACAATTCTGTTATTCTGTTAATGTAAATTTGATATTCCAACTTCAACATTTTTGCAGAACGTGATACTTTGAGCTCCGGTATCCAAGATGACGCTGGTAAAGGAAATGAAATGTGATCGCTTTTAAAAAAATGTAGTACGATCAAAAGACGCACTCGCGAATGTTAAAACCGGTAGCATTTCTCTAAGCGCGAATGTTCCGAACTTGCGAATAGCGAATTCACGGATGTCGAGGGATTACTGTATTTGCCTCGGTCCTTGAGGGACAAGGGAAAAATTCTTCCTACTTCCTCCGGTCCGAGGTTAACGTGCGCTCGCCATTGTAGAAGCTGCGCGGCTTAACTGTGTGTCGCTACTGAACAACCAGCCTAATATCAGAACAAGTTTTGCCGCCGCATGTGCGAATATCCCAACTCGGACGTCCCAGCTATGGAAACCATAGCACGCGTCGCGTCGTCTCGGGATGCCGCTTTCATTCCGCACCTTCAATACCGTGTCATAACCGCGTACGACAACAGTTCACGACACCGCCGTGGAAGCCACATGGATCGTGCTGTATGAAAACCAAATCGTCCAGCAGGGGAATAGATCTGACCGGGTGGTTGCTAAAGGCCACACCGCGGTCGCCGTCTATGCGGCGGTCGCGGAGGCTAGCGCAAGAACGAACACCTGCCTGTTTTGATAGGAGCCATTGGCGAATGCCACGGGGGTACCGACGCTGCCTTCTTCTAAATTCTCCTTCGGCAACTAGCTAAAGAAGCTGCGAGAAGGCATCGTCGCCGAGGCAATTTCGGGTAGAGCCGCAAAATTTCAGAGGGTTCAAGGAAAATGAGAGCTGTGCCGTTATTATTCCCCTTTGGCATTTCGGAGAAAAATATTATCGTAAATATTTAAGCCACTTTTGAGAAAATTGTTCATATCTTATGTGTGACTTGTGTGAGTAATCACGAAAATAAAAATTAACAAACATCAAATTTCAGGCCTCGAGTTTGTTCAGATAGTTTGGGAAATATCACTTCTTCGCCGACCACGGCACGGTCAACATCCCTCCGCGAAGGTTGCGCCGCAGCATAGACAATCAGCAATATATAACATTTCGTTTCTATGTGATAAATGTCTAGACTACCTGCGTACTATTCTCTTTGTTCCTCATGAACTATATATACAAATTGTTTAAAAGTGTTTGGTATAAATATTGTTCGCGAACTGACTAGTGAAACCAGAATCAACTATTTAAACGGTTTCGTAGTATGCGACGACTTCGGCCATCGCAACGACGTAACATGTCGACCGAAATCATCCCAGACGCTACTGACGAGCAAATAGCGCGTAATATATAAATAGAGCAGTTAATTCAACAGCATCACTGCATTCAACAACAATTGTTCGAGTTTCAATATCAGCAATGGCAACAGGGTCAGCTGACTCAACATTTGCCGCAGTCGGTGGCATCCGAACACCCCAACCCTCAACAAAGCGGTGAGGCCGCCCCCGTCGATGTGGACACCATTACCCAGGGACAAGGTAGCTCCACCGATAACCAGCAGCTACAGCGATTCAATCAAGTAAGTAAAGTGCATTCGAATTTCTGAGTAGACAGCAAAAAACGCAAAGGATTCCATTCAGAGAAAGGTGCAGTCCAGTACAACGTGTCAGTGTCTTCCCCTATAAAGCACTAGAAAACGTAGCTCACGAGGCTCCTGTGCACGAAGAGACGCGTTCAGTGAACCAGATTCAAGCATAATCAAGATCCCCCAATTTTTGTGCAAGAAGTTGACAAATATGAAAAAAATGATCCAAGATATCAGATATATCACTCAAAAAGATTTCTCTACCAAAAGTATTAAGGACTTAGTGAAAGTGATGTTTAGAGACCGGAGTTGTATGTAATTACATATTTTTTGTCTTTTTACTTACCGCCTCAAAAATTGTAACCTTGGCGAATCGTCGCTTTTCTAACACAATATCAAACTTTTTCGTTACATATTTTTACATACTTAGCAGTTTATTACATATTTTACATATTTTGCCATTTTCACAAAATATTCTTTTTATTATATCAATTTTCTTGAATTTTAATATGTACTGTTTATGAAAATTTTCAAAACAGCAATTTTTCATACATTATTAGTGCATGCTGTTTACTCGAGGTATGTTGCATGATGACGCGGTCGAGTGTTCACACAGTCCGGCACGCCTGCTTCAGTTAAACTCAGTGTGGCGAGTACTGATATCAGTCTCACCTGTGTGAAAAGTAACATTGACGCCACGTTTTGTGACTTTTAACCTGAATTTCCAAACGTATGTATCATATTTAAAATTTCTTTAGGAATATTTTTATCAATGTAATTTCATATTATGTATATTTTTGTTTTACAATTAGTGTATTTTAATATTACATATTATATCGATTTTACATTTTTATGACATATTACGATTTTCATTACATATTTTCACCTTTCATACTACGTATTTTTTCGGTCTCTACTGATGTTTAGTGACATTGAGGACTAGAAATTATAGGAATTTTTGCCATAAAGAAAACATCGCTTATCACTCGTTCAGGGAACCTACGGTCAAACCTTCGTCAGTAGTAATGAAAGATATTCCCACTTGCTAAGTGGAAGTCATTGAGGATTAATTTTTACGTCTTAAATATCCAGTTATTAAGTCAGTCGATTGTACAACAAAGACAGAAAGCCCATTTACATCTGTGCGATAGAACTAGCAATAGTGAAGCTACAAAAATGTTTCCCCTTAATAAATGTATGCACAATGTAATTAGAGTACAGCAAAGATTCAATTCTAGAATAGTTATGTGCAAATGCGTCAAAGGTATGGCCATTCTCAAGCCAACTGCGGTCTGCCACCGAGATGCGTGAAATGTGTAGGGAATCACCACAACAAAGAATGTGGAAAACTAGAGATTCACTCCCTCAATGTGTTAACTGTAAGAAACACCATGACGCTTATTCCCGCGGTTGTAAATACTATAGACGTTATGTTAAAGTGAAGAATAAGCCACAAAAAAGTGCCAACAATTCAAATAGTTATGCCACCCCAGAAGTTACCCCAATTATAAATGAACCCGAAACTTTTAAACGACATTTTTCATCACTCACTCGTAGCTCTTATCGAAAAGCAACCCTACCTTTAAGTATGGCGCTGCCATTAGACTGGACAAATATCGTTTCCAAATCACTACAAAAAATTGTAGAAAGAATGGTTAGAACAATGACATACAATGGATAAAAATCTCAAAACAGGCAATATCTTCAACTACTATGCAAACGGTCTCAAACGCCAAGTAAATTCATTTAAAATATTCATACGTCATAGCAATGTCAAGATTGCTAGCATCACGGAAACACATTTAATCCCAGGTGAATAATTAACATTCTAGGATTTCAGTGATATCGCTACGATAGATTATCGTCACTTGCAACTTCAGGGGTGGTAGCTAAACTAGTTAACAAGCAAGTGAAACAAGAACAAATCTCCACTATCTTCTCAGCCAACTGAGAATCTGTTGGAGTTAAAATTAGTACAGTTAGGAAACCAACGGCGACTTAAGGTTGACCATATATGATTATGTACCTCAAAACCCTCGAATGATAAATGGCGAAGGAGAAGTAATGTATTTTTAAAAAAGGGAAATATCAGTTTGGGAGAAACCTTATGGAGATTTAGGTACGAGAGTTGACCACAGGCGGACTGACCGATGTTTTGCCGTAAAGCAATTTTTCTGCAGCAAGCACCCACAAAACACGTGTTAGAGAAAGTAATATACTAAAGATTTATCCACGTTTTCAACATCAGAGCCCCACAATACAATTTTTCTGCCGAAAATTCGCGATTTTCTACTGCAGCATTACAATACTGTCTTATTACTTTGTAAGTACGAGAGGGAAAAGATACAATACGTTCAAAAGGACAATACAATATGTTCATATATTTTTACCAACAATAGTATTTTCTGTTAATATGTGCAAAATAATGACGTAAAAGAAACAAAATTCGAAAGAAAAAATTTTAGATACGAGACAAACATATAGAAACATAAATTTTTATCTATTAGGTTTTTATTATAATTTTTTACGGAGTAAACGTGGGGCAGTACATATTTACAGACTTTAAACATATAGTGGAGGCATACTTTCTAATTACCTAAAATTAAAAATTACAAAGTATTTTTGGTGCGGAAACCTTCTTCAGCAACCTCTAAAAACAATCCATATTGGAAAATTTGAATAGGAATTCCTGGTATGTGTATCTATTTTTAATTCTGGTTCTATGAGAGGGATTTTTCCGGAGTCTGTAGTTGGCTAGATGTGAAATTTGAAGTATGGAGTGATAGAATTGGGTGGAAAGATATGTTATACAAGTATGGTGTTCTGTGGAGTCAAGTCGGAATTATTTGTGGAGTTGTAAGTTTGTAACAAACCAAGGAGTAGTTGTAATCGTTCTAAGAAATTTATTCTGGACTATTTGAAGCTTGATGTTTGTTTTTGCAGCGGAGATAGAAACTAGACAGACGTAAAGAAGGAGTGGTCTAATAATAATTTTGTAGAGGTTATGGCTGATGGGAATGGGAGGTGGGAATATCGGTTAATGACGGGTTTTAGTTGATATGGCTTATTGTTTGCTTCCTGTATTTTGATATTGATGTGTTAGTTGCAGAATATGTCCATATTAAGACCGATATGTTTCACGGAACTGTTGGTGGGGAAGTTAATAGGTTCATTATTTATTGTGAGCGGCACTGGAGGTGTCAAGGTCTTAGTCAATATTTTTATAGCTGTTTTTGTGGGGTTTAGTTTGATTTTTAAACATGCAGCTTTCTAGTATAAGATTGAGATATAATTGAAGGGCATTTCCGATATTTGTTAGGGAATCTCCAGCTAGGTAAATCGCCGTGTCGTCCACAAATTTGTTTGTTGTTTAATTTTGAGAGGTCAGATACGTATACATAGAAAATGGTAGGGAACAATGGTGAGCCCTGTGGCAAACCTGCACTTATTGGTTTCGGATTTGAATGATGACTGTTGACGGATTCTGAAAACGTTCTATTAGTTAGGTTGGTGGATATTACTTGAATAACATCATTTGGGGTACCTGTCTTTGTTAGTTTGTTGATAATTGCTTTATGCCATACTCTATCATAAACCTGGGTGATGTGAATAAAAATCACTACTGTACGTTTTTGAAAGCCTGTGTGAATGTATCCGGACAATCGTAATAGTTGATGACTGGTAGAGATCTCGGTGAAGTCAAATTTTTCTTTGGGAATTGCGATAGCATCTGAATCAGGAATGCTTTAAAACGGATAAAGACAGCTTTTTCAACTTTTGCAAGGGTCTGGAGTAAACTGATAGGACGGTAACTTTCGGCTAATGATGGATTCTTCTTAGGTTTGGGAATCGGTATGATGGCAGCGTGCTTCCAGGTTATGGGGAAATATCCGATTCTGGGACACGAATTGTAGATATTTACGATGAAGCCCAGAACAGAGGGAAAAAAGTGTTTGATGTTAAATGGTTTATCGTGTCCATGGGATATTTTGATTGCCGGTTTGGATATGATATTTTTAATTTCTTTAGGTGCTATTAACGTAATTCTTGTATGTGGACGAAAACTAATTGGCCAGATTTTCTGCCTTTTGGAAGGGAGTATAGGCTTTACTTGATGCTGATTTGATTGGAGGAATTATGATTTTTTTCCTGAGAATCTTTTTTGTGAATTGATCTAATACGTAAAGGAAACTTGGGGATAAAACTAAACAGTGTATCACTGAACAACAACAAGGCCATACGAATTCTCCGTACATTGGCAACAATCGCCCCATATATCGTCTGTTTTTTGAAGCAATTTAATTTGTCTTTGTTTTCTTCCATAATCTATAATATCAATACTAAGGGCTACTCGTCAAAAATAAACGGACGAATGCAAATTCCCATATTAATTCATTATAATTCAGTAAAACACACATTAATTTCTTTAATACTAAGTTTTTTCTATTTCCAATCTTTCATTATTATCAATAAATATGTGGTAAGTATCATAATATATCAATAAATCAATAAATATGCTGTGGTATAATGGTTAGCATATCGGGCTGTCGTACCCAAGTTTGCGGGTTCGAACTCGATCAAAGCCGTGTATTTTTTAAGGGTTAAAAAGTCCTTCGCGCGTCTTTATTCGGAGAGCAAATAAAGTCGGCTGTCCCGTGTGGTAGATTTGCTGCATGTAAAATATCCTCAAGCCTAAAAGAAGCCTCTAAGCTAGATTCTAATCGCCTATTCCTTCGCCCAAGTGAAGCCGTCTTTCTTCCCTAGAAAGTGAAAAAAGAGAAGCGAAATTTGGCGTAGTAAGACGGAAGAGAGGGCTGTGACCCTAGACTAACCACGTAAAATAAAGCATGAATTTAATTCAATTCAAAATGGGTTCTGACACAGCAATCCCCTTGGGTACCGCGATGTGATTTTTTTCTGAAGAGACCACCAGGTGAATTTCTGAGGTATTTCGAATTTTTGCCATTGATTGTCACGTCCGACGAAGGAATAGAATTTAGTTCCTCTGATAATTATTATAGTCGTTTGGACACACTACACACTGCGTTCTCGGAATCCAACAGCTTGTGTTATGATAATTAGGTTCACTTTGTACTCAGAAATCGCACGTACGTGAAGCCTGGCATTCTTCCATTCCGCTGCCACGGGAGCAGGAAGCTCCGACTTATCTCTTCAGTGTCATCTCCTAACGATTTATAGTATCTTTTCCTAATTTATTTGTTTTACAAAATTATTTTGTACTGTGACGTATATTCTTCGTAATATGTATTTTTCGTTTATTTCACTAATTGATAGTGGATTAAGTTAAACTGACTGTGCCTTTACAATTCAGTTCCTGTAGCGTTTCCCTAATGGTCAAAGTTGTACTTCCTGTGCGCGCGTTGCGGCAACGGATATTTAATCCTTCTTTCTCCCCGGGTCTCGACCTCCGAAGCACGCAATCGCCCAGCGGGCACGCGGCTCTTCTTTTCTCCACAAACGTGCAGGATGAATTGCCGCCCCTCACACCGAATTGTAACCAGCAAAAACGCGCGGTTTGTACCGCCAGATGTGTCAACAGCACCACATTTTATACCGACCCGGTAAGTTTTAAATTTTTATTGCTTATGAATAAGTTTTATTCACCATATTGCAACTACCCTCGCGTCTTCGGTTGGGCGCCTCAGACGGGTAGCCGGCCCGCTCAGTCGACAGATTACCTGAAACGGCGGAGATGGAGGAAGCCGGTGGCCTAGGTTGAATGAGAAGTCAAACATGTGAATTTAGAACAAGTTGAATTTATTCATTAACAAAAGAAAACGCTAATGGTCTGGTGATGATAACTCTGGCGAGCATGCCCCCAAAATCGAAATAAAACAAAAAAATGAAATGTCATGCACATAAGAGAACAAAAAATTACAAAGTAATTACAATCAGATGAAACTCTTCTTCGCGCGCGAATTCCCGCTTGACGGCCATGCGCGGCCGGGAACTCCTCTTCGTCGCCCGGTCGAGAGGAAGTCAACACTGATTGTCTGATGTACTGTTCACACCTCTCGATCGCGTGTACGACATAAGACACTCAAACAGAAAATACCTCTGTTAGGCGGCCTGTGCCACCCACTGAAGTTGAACGACCTCAGGTCAGCTGGCAGTTCGGCTGGCGAGGTTCGTGGCGGGCGAGGGGCGCCGCTCGGAAAATGTAGGTCAGATCAGGTACTTGCGAGGGTAGCGGCCAAGGCGGCCGGAACACAAAGGCGCCGTCTGCTCGCTGCGGTGAATGGGTCAGCACAGTTCATTCACTGACACGGTCGGTTCATTCCCGGTCGATCTCACAATACTTTGATACTAATGAGCCCGTGAATTATCGCACAAATTCACAAAGGAAAAGAGAGTCTCGAGTTCGCACGTAAATCGGACGTAATATAATACGAATTGCTGTCAAATGTTCATAATACTGTTCTGCGGCCTGCGTTCGTCACAGAAGTCTTGTACCCAAACTCTACAAGAAACTTAATAATTTTTTTTAAGTCCATCGAACCGAACGCCACAACAGAATATAACAGGTTCCCCCCTGCGGCCGCCACTTGCGTCCGATTCTGAACACGGCTCCCAAGCTTCTCTTTTGTGCCTCGTCGCTCCAAGTTTTAGGAAACCTCGTTCCCCCCACCAAAATTATCCCTGTGACTCTGGAATATTCTAGAACAAACCCGAATTCTGGCTGCTATTGGCGAAAGGGTACTGCGCATTAGATATTTTCTGCCCAATCAGAGGATGTTTTCGAGGCCGAGAAAAGAGTGAGAGAGGGGCTGGTTATCGCTCCCTCTCGCTTTAATTTTGCGTCGAAAAGGGGCAGTTATTAACGACCGGGGGGGTGTGAGGGGCTAGGAATCTCTAGGGAGGTTGACGGAAGAGTTCCAGGCGTCGTGGAAAAATACTGAAGGGGTCGTGTGCGGAGCGGCCACCCAGAGTTGGGGCACACGTGTCCTTGACGAATTAGGGAGCGAAGGGTGCCGACACCGTGGCGCCTCGCCTGGCCCTCGGGTCGCCTCCGTGGCGCCTCGCATCTCTCGCGTCGCCGCCTGCGTGGAGTTATTTTGCGGCAGAATAAACTTGAATTTATTCGGTATCACTACATTGGCCTCCCTTCCCGCAGTAGAGATATGCATCGTGTTTTAAATTCGTAAGGCGTGGTGAGAAGTTTTGAAACCTGAGATGCTTATCTCGTCAAAAAAAATTTAAAAAAGTGGTACCGAATTCTAACGACTAATTTCTGTGATAACAATTACATAAAAGGTCTTATTCAAATAGTTACCCTTAAATTAAACTCACTAACCCTAATAATGATGGAGTAATAAAATAAACTAATAAACTACAAGAAAATCTGAATCCCCTAATCTACGGTTACAAATATTATTTCTTAAACAGTGAAGGCACGGCTATCACGAACTACTCGGTAAGCTGTACAGTTCTGGCGAGTTTATTTTAGAGATTAATAAAGTTTGGAATTAAGTTTTCATTCTCTCATTTGATTGGTAGAAAGGCATTCTAATAGTCGCCTTAAATGACAAAGATGTTCCTGAAAATTTCGAGATGAAATCACAAGGTCGTCAATATAAGGCGTAACGAAGCGTTTGAGTTCGTCACCTAATTTTTCATCTAAGCATCGAATGAAGGCTGCGCCACTGTTCTTTAGGCCGAAAGGCATCCGCTTCCAGACATAAGTGAGGCCGTTGTAAAGGAATCCTGTAAATTTTCTGTCGTCTGGGTGAATAGCAATTTGCCAGTACGAACTAGAAAAATCCAAAGCTGAGAAGATTTTTGTTTGGTTAAACTTCCAAAGAATATCATCAATATTCTGCGGCGCCTCATTTTCTGGAACGGTCACTTCATTAATTCTGCGAGCGTCTAAACAAATTCTGACCCCTCCGTCTTTCTTTTTTACAACGACAATCGGATTTAGATAGGCGGTCACTGATCTCTCGATGATGCCCTCGTCAATCATTTTTCTGACGGTCTCATCAACTTTCCCCCTTAAAGCTTGTGGAATAGGATAGTTTTTCATCTTAAACGGCGAGTCATCGGTAACCCTAATTCGAAAACAAAAGTCTTTAATGGGATGAACGGGGCGACCGAAGACATGTAAATAATCAAGTAGCACTGTCTGCAACTGGGAGCGTTCATCATAGTTCAAAAAATCACATTTTTGCACATTTTGGCAAATAATCCCCTTCGTCGTTTCCCCCCCTTCCCAAGTTGCACTAGAAATGCTAAGATCAATCCTATCTTCCCCGTCATCTTGAATAATAATTTCTTTACCGGCACCGAAACTCATAACATTTCTGGAAAAATCTATTATTCCACCGTTTTCTCTTAAAAAATCAACCCCCAAAATAACATCATGATTAAGATCTTCAATTACTAGACAGGGCACATCAAACAACATATCTCCTATATTAATTGAAATCAGGACCTGCATTGAAATTGGCTTGCTTCGTTTTCTCCCAACCCCTATGACATAGCATCTGACGGTAGGTAATGTCGGTACTGGAATCCGCTCGCTTATAAGTCGCGCATAAAATTTCTTTGACACAGCACTAATTTCACTACCAGTATCAATAAGAGCTTGGACACATAAATTTCCCATAAAGGATTCAATAATAGGGCATTTTCTGGCACGTTCTTTGATAGTCACATCCTCGTCTTCGTTAAAATCAAAAAAGGCATAATTCACTGATATGATCGCATGAAATGGTATCTCTAAAGAAACTCGTCCGTCACCCAGATACCGAGACAGCTGGGACGTTTCTAATTTGTTGAAGCCGGCCGGGATGGATTTTGCCGTCCATCTCTCTCATCGCGATGTCCACGGTTCTCACGGGATTCGGGCGGCGCTCGCCGATCATCTGCCTCGTTCCCTCCGGCCCTATTATCTCTATGCCACTGCGGCCTGCCTTGGTAGTTTCCGTCGGGCCTGCGATTTCTGTCGCGGTTCTCATTGTGATAGTTGTCCCGCGTTCTATCAAATTGTGCCAACAGTTCTTGGAAACGTTCTAAATCTCTACACTCCACGCTGTTGACAATATTCTGTACATACGTTGGGAAATGAGCTGTCAGTAACCAGATGATTTTTCGGTCGTTTGCCTGCGGGTCACACAGCTTGATGGCGGAGATTTTCTCCATGGCGTAGTCTAAATAGGACTGCCCGTGGCGGTTTTCCCATCGCGATTCTAAAATCTTCCGCTCGAACTCATATCTCCGTTGTTCGCCCCAGTATCGATTCAGAAACTTCTCCCGAAACTCTTCATAATTTTGAGGGAAAGGGTTTAAAGCGGAAATCCAATAAGATGCATTGCCTTTCAACAATTCTTGCATAAATTTAGCCTTCAAGTGTGAAGGTACCGCCTTCGTGAGATTCATGTAATTTTCCGCCCGGTCAAGGAAAACTTTGGGATTTTCATCGGGTTTTCCGGAAAAATACAGGTTCTGCGGTGGAGCCCACGAGAAGCGAAGGCCTGAGCCACCAGAATTCGGATTTGGGTAATTCTCGCGTTCCTTTTCAATTTCCTCCTTTACCAATTCTAGGACAGTACGATCAATTTCCCTTTTAATTTAGCTTCTCTCTCCCTGATGTTTTCCTCACTAATATTGCCTACTTGCGCGAACTTTTCGTGGATATGCGACACTTCTGAATGGAGTTTCTGTCCGATTTTATTAAATTTTTCGCCCATTTCCTGCTTAACTTCAATGATCTTTTCAGTAACCGACTCACAGCACGCTTCTACTTTGTCGTCGCATGCCTGTAATTTGGTCTGAATTTCGGTTTTAAAAATTTTGAAATTTTCGGTAGTTTCCGCTTGTGCCCTTCCCAACTCCTGACTGAGTTTTTCTACGTTCCCCTCTATTTCCCCGCATCTGCCTTCGACCTGATTCTTTAAAATCCCTATTTCATGGTTAAGTTTTTGCTCGAGACTTTCTAATTTATTTGCTTGGGCTTCCAACTGACTTTCGATTCGGTTAAATCTGTCCTCACACTTGCTCTCATGTGCTGTGAACCGTTCATCTAACATTTCCTGTAATTTGGCAGCGTTATTTGAGATTTTCTCCTCTAATTTTGCGACATTGCTATCTGACTGATCTTTAATTTCTTTCAATTTAGCGGCGTTGTCTGAAAATTTCTCCTCAAATTTGGCAACAGTGTTATCTGAAATTTCTCTCATAACGCGCAAGATCTCACTTAAGGTGGGACCTTGCGTCGACGGCTCCTCAAAACTGTCTTCACCCGTCACGTCAATACCTGATTCGTCCTGCATTTTTACAATGTTACGCGGTTTCACTTGTTTTAGTACGCGCACACGGTATTCACACAACACAACACAACACAAGACAATGACACTTACAAGGAAAACACAGTACAAAATGACATCCTCAACAGACCATAAGTTATTAACTTCTCTACACCGTGCTTCCATCCATCATCTTAATAATTTAAACAATTTAATAATTTAGGCAGAGAAATCTCAGGGCGCTTATCTGGGATATTAAAAAATGAAAATTACGATTATTTCGCGTTAATCGAGCCCCACGGTGGGAAAGCCAATTGCAACTACCCTCGCGTCTTCGGTTGGGCGCCTCAGACGGGTAGCCGGCCCGCTCAGTCGACAGATTACCTGAAACGGCGGAGATGGAGGAAGCCGGTGGCCTAGGTTGAATGAGAAGTCAAACATGTGAATTTAGAACAAGTTGAATTTATTCATTAACAAAAGAAAACGCTAATGGTCTGGTGATGATAACTCTGGCGAGCATGCCCCCAAAATCGAAATAAAACAAAAAAATGAAATGTCATGCACATAAGAGAACAAAAAATTACAAAGTAATTACAATCAGATGAAACTCTTCTTCGCGCGCGAATTCCCGCTTGACGGCCATGCGCGGCCGGGAACTCCTCTTCGTCGCCCGGTCGAGAGGAAGTCAACACTGATTGTCTGATGTACTGTTCACACCTCTCGATCGCGTGTACGACATAAGACACTCAAACAGAAAATACCTCTGTTAGGCGGCCTGTGCCACCCACTGAAGTTGAACGACCTCAGGTCAGCTGGCAGTTCGGCTGGCGAGGTTCGTGGCGGGCGAGGGGCGCCGCTCGGAAAATGTAGGTCAGATCAGGTACTTGCGAGGGTAGCGGCCAAGGCGGCCGGAACACAAAGGCGCCGTCTGCTCGCTGCGGTGAATGGGTCAGCACAGTTCATTCACTGACACGGTCGGTTCATTCCCGGTCGATCTCACAATACTTTGATACTAATGAGCCCGTGAATTATCGCACAAATTCACAAAGGAAAAGAGAGTCTCGAGTTCGCACGTAAATCGGACGTAATATAATACGAATTGCTGTCAAATGTTCATAATACTGTTCTGCGGCCTGCGTTCGTCACAGAAGTCTTGTACCCAAACTCTACAAGAAACTTAATAATTTTTTTTAAGTCCATCGAACCGAACGCCACAACAGAATATAACAGGTTCCCCCCTGCGGCCGCCACTTGCGTCCGATTCTGAACACGGCTCCCAAGCTTCTCTTTTGTGCCTCGTCGCTCCAAGTTTTAGGAAACCTCGTTCCCCCCACCAAAATTATCCCTGTGACTCTGGAATATTCTAGAACAAACCCGAATTCTGGCTGCTATTGGCGAAAGGGTACTGCGCATTAGATATTTTCTGCCCAATCAGAGGATGTTTTCGAGGCCGAGAAAAGAGTGAGAGAGGGGCTGGTTATCGCTCCCTCTCGCTTTAATTTTGCGTCGAAAAGGGGCAGTTATTAACGACCGGGGGGGTGTGAGGGGCTAGGAATCTCTAGGGAGGTTGACGGAAGAGTTCCAGGCGTCGTGGAAAAATACTGAAGGGGTCGTGTGCGGAGCGGCCACCCAGAGTTGGGGCACACGTGTCCTTGACGAATTAGGGAGCGAAGGGTGCCGACACCGTGGCGCCTCGCCTGGCCCTCGGGTCGCCTCCGTGGCGCCTCGCATCTCTCGCGTCGCCGCCTGCGTGGAGTTATTTTGCGGCAGAATAAACTTGAATTTATTCGGTATCACTACAATATCCTGAAACTCTAATTCATAATACGAAAAAAAAACCTTCAAGTTCATATCCCGCTTCTGTGAAAGCATCAAAATTGATAGGTATAATTCTGAGGAAAATGTTCATCAACACACTCATTGTGAGAAAACGAGTCCGTGAGTTGGGAGAGCGCAGAGTTACCGAGAGTCAGCATCCCCCGTAACAAATGAGTAACAAGTAAAACAATGTTCGTACGAGATATGCAGATCCCCCTGGTAATTTTGGAAAAATGTAACTTGCTAACTATTACACTACGCAAGTGAAACTTACATAGTGTAATGTAAATGATTGCTAAATTCATAGAGCCTGCGATGCACTGCGACTAACATCCGTGTATTTTAGATGGGCGGAAAATCCACAGAGACTATGTCGTACTTGCAGCATTTTAAAGAACCTTGTCTAAAACTCCCGGCAAAATTATATTCTCTGATCAAATTCCATCGTATATATTCGTCAAAATCACTTAGCAGGGAACGCCTCAAGTAATGGTGAAATTTTCTGAGACGTTGAGATGTTCCCATGCTCATGCGTACGTTGGGAGTGGTCCAGCGGACAAATCTCAGAATATCTGGGCATTACTATGGTCAGAAGGAATTAGATAAAAACGAAGTAAATAATTCATAACAAAGGACTATTACTTTACATCTATTTGCTACTTACATTACATAACTTTCCTTCAGAACAAATTTCAATTTTTAAATCCATTAATACGTAGATCATTTTCTTATTCATCATTCATTATTCATGAAAAATTGCAGTTAATATATGTATTTCGTAAGTCGTTTCATGTACTTTCATTTAGTATATAATAATAATTTCAATAAAGCGCATAGTTTTGGAGATAGAAGTGAAATTCTGAAGAATGGGCGATGTTTTGAAGTTATGTTCTCTGTGAAGCCGACGTTTCTAAAGGCGGCAAACGTCAAATTCGAATTTAGCAACACACAAAACATAGAAGACCGATGACAAAAATCTTTCGGAACTTGTTTCAGAGCCGGATATCACTTGACTGGACTAACAATAATTTTGTGTATTAGATTACCCTATAATTTTATTTTTTATTTTACTATAAATATTTATTTTGCAAATGGAATGGAAAAGGGCTATTCGATTATTGTAATAAACTTGAACAGGAAGGTGTAAATTCAATGTAGAAGGCCCATATCGTGAAAATATAATTCTACGGTGCAAAAATAAAATAAGAATAGGCTAGTGAAGAACATAAAATAATAAAATAGATGTCACTGTGCAATATGAAAACAAATGTAACCAACTCTACGTACATTTCCCTCATTTTTAATACATCGTTACTATCTTTAAGATTATTTTATCTACGACACAGTGCATTCCATAACCATTCCATAAAGTGTTGTTTAAGATAACTACAAAAAAACTGTTTCCTTTATGATTTAAAGTTTTTTTTTCAAGGTAATTCAGGCAACACATCTGTGTATCACAGATATAAAATAGAAACAAATTTAGTAGTATGTGAAATGATTTTTGTTTTAGTCGCAACAATATGTCGATAAATGTTAAAACAAGGAAGTAAAGTTTCTTGTTTTCTGAGATATGCATAAACAACGTTTTTTCTGAATAAAATGAAAGTAGCCGTTCAAATTACATGAAATATCCGAATGAAGTACGAAACCGGTGTCATTTTTCTTTCTTTTTCTCTCTCGTAATTATGTAGCACACGAGTAGAAATAGAAAAAAACTTGGTGAATAAAATGAAGAACGAACATGATAGCACAAACCCTTTTTAGAAGGGGAAATTTGCAAAAAGAAATGAAGTCATAGCTGCTTCAGTCTGAAATGTTCCATTATCGAGACAACTTAGTTTTGCAGCTGGACATCTGAAGCCTGGATTTTTTTAAAATTTTTATATCATGTTTCTGTGTCAACCCGTGAACAATATTTTTTATTTTATCAATTTCAAATTGCATTTAACAGACCCACCTCGGAGAATTCAAATGCCCAATCCCATCCGCCTATTGCTTATTCAACCTTTCTTTCCAAGACCGCAGCAAATCTTTATTTCTCATAAAGAAACGCAAGAGAGAGTGCGTCGCGAGAGGAAGCTTAGAAGTGCTCGCCACGTGAGGCACACTCGTTTGCAAGAGCCAAGGCCCGGGAGCGAGAAGCACCTGGAAGTGGAGGGCGCGGTCGGCCCACTGCCATGTGCCCGCGCGTGCGTGCAGTGAAGGGCGGAGCGCGTGAGCGTGCGGTGAAGGCGGTTGGGCGAGAACGTGCGGCGCTCGCATACCTGTGAAGCCGTCGACGGCCTCTGTGTGGTTGTCGGCCTGGGACTGACCGGCGGAGGGGACGTCCACGTCCACGGCGTCCACGTCGATGTCGATGTTGATGTCCGTGTCGTCCCGGGAGGCGGGGCTGGCGGTGGTGGACGCTGCGCGGGCGGCGATGCCGGGGCCGTGGCCGGGGGCGGGGCTGGGGCTGGGGCCGGGGGCGGGGCCGAGGGCGTGGGCGCGGGCGGGGGGAGTGCGGGCGGCGGTGAGCAGCGCGACGAGCGCCAGCGCCACGCCGAGCTGCACGGCCCACCAGCGCGCGGCCATGGAGCGGGCGGCCGAGGCGGCGGCGACGGCGCGGACGGCGCGGACGGCGCGCGGAGGGCGGCGGCGCGCGGAGCGACGGACTGCGACCCGGCGGCGGAGCACGCGCGGCGGGCGACTGGGGCCGCGCCGCCGCCGAGCGCTTGTACGCGGACGCAGCCGCCGCCGCCTCCGCCGCCGCCGCAGACGGCGTGGGAGGGGGCAACGCATGGCGAATGCCAAGCGACGCGGCGCGTGCGTTTCGTCGCGCTCGACCAGCCCTCTTTTCTCCGGCGCCATCTCCGCTGATAACTGCCTTTGGCTTCGGTCTGCCTCCTTCCGTTGTTTGGAGACTCGCGGAGGAGCGGCCATCGCGCGGGCCTCCCAGCTGGGAGTTTCGGGGTTCACGCCGCAGTCACGTGTGGGACGCGTCGCAAACCAAGTACGTTCGCGGAGGTTCTCCGCGGCTTCTGCTGCTTCCTCTCTCTGATTCTCAGAGCGTTACGCTCGTTCCATCATCATCATCGTTATCAACAACACACGATCTGACGTTATCAACAACACACGTTATCAACAACACACGAGATTACTCAGTAGTAGCATTACCTTTGCGTCTGCAGTGTCGCTGACCTAGATGTAGTTCCGTTCGAATCTCTTGGCGGATGTTCCACAGTGGCTAACATCAATCACTGTCTGAAGAGGAGTTCTAGCATGGCTGCTACTCTGATCAGTAATTTACTCTGGTTTCTCTGATCAATATCAACTTAATGCCGGAGAAGCCCAGTGCCTTAACAAACGGCCCTCAGACTGCGTGCGATCTATCCTTCCTCAACCTTGTTCCCTACTCGTCCCTTCCACACATACACAATTACACTTTACATGCACAACACTATCACAAATGTCGGGAGGTCATTCGAGACCTCAGAGACTGTGACCTGCTGGAGAAATATCTGGAAGGGGAAAAGAAATATTTGAAATTAATTTAATTTGCGAAAACGATTATTTCAGTTGTGTACTGTTCAGTCTTGTCAGATTCACTGGCGACCGCGAAACAAAATTTGACGCGGATTAAACGCAGCCAATCCGCTGCCACGACGCTTGCCTGCCGCGCTGGTCTGAACGTGCTCATAAGCCAACACGTGACACGAGATTTCCGTTGCGGATATTCTACCTACGCTGTGGATCTTCTGCGCCGGTATATGTGGGAACCTTAAATCCTGGACGGGCCCCTTGTTTTTAATTTCCCGTATACGTACCTATATACACAGTAATATTCATAGAATAAAGAAAGTTATGTTATGTAATGCTGCGGATCGATTTGAAGATTTTAACAGAAATACTCGTTTTGGGTACCGAAAAAATGATTTTTTTAAAACGTCCGTCTGCCTACCCGTCCGTTTTTCAGTCTGTCTGTCTGTGAACACAGACTAAACCATACTAAGGATTTTTTTCCAAAATGGATGTTCCCCAGTCGATCGGGCTCGACTCGAGGCGTTGCGATTTTGAAAAATCTTTTTTTTTCTTAAAAATTTGGGGGTACTTTACATGAAGCCCCCTGGGCATTTTCAACATTTTATCTGAAACGGCTTCAAATTTTTTCTTCAAACTTTTCGTCCATATAGTTCTAATTGCACACTTTGAGATGACAGAACATTCATTTTGCTGTATACTTTTTTTTCAAAAGTTACACATGTATTTTTTTAAATATGTCTCAAGCCATTAATTTGCACGTTTCTAGCAATTGATAAACTCTATTGCGTTTGTGAATGGAGGTGCCTCAAATGACTTCCAATCAAGTTTATCGAAAACTCAAAAATTTAATGTGAAAAAGAGATTTAAATTTTGCTCTTAGAGTAACGCTTAAACGTTCCAAATTTTTCAATGAAAATTGCCATTTACAACGAGGTTTTACTCTCCTTTAATATTCTTAAAATAATATTTTGCTTCCCCTATTAGTAAAACGAAAAATTGCGAAAATTTAAAATATATATATATATATATATATATATATATATATTTTAAATTTTCGCGATTATAATTTAAATTTTCGCAAATTTATACTTGGGCGGCGATAGGTGGCAGCTGGCAAAAGTTGTGGTGAGACAGAAAAGCTAGGCCAGACCAAATAAATTAGAAAGTAGTACGAGAAAGTGTGTGCCATTCCGTTGCACCACGAGTTATTCTGGGCAGTATGGAAACTTCTTTATAAGTACGTTTTTTTAGCTTTCATTTAGCTAGTTGTAGTAGAAGTAGTGCTGGGGTATGGGTTACTAGTTTCTTGGCAGTACTAAAATCACATCTGTAGTTCGTTTATCGATGCCAATCATTTGTCTGTAACTCAGAGGAAAATGTATTTTTTTCTTCAAAAAATTCATTCTCCCTTTGTTGATAGTTTTATTCACCATTCTATTATTTATAGTTAAAAATTGGGGAAGAGATTTTGGAGCTCAAGAAAACGTGCGTAGATTTTACTTCTTCCCTGTACCTCACATAATCTTTTTCTGTTCTTTCACAAAAAATATTTATAATCAAATAAATCAGACACCGCAATGCACCAAGATGTACGGTTTTGGAGTGATATCCGATGCCGTATGAAACACGAAACCGCAAGGAAGTGGGCCTAAGGTGTCGCATTTCTGAGGAGTAAGTATTTGAGAGGTTATTTTTAACTGATCTTTCGGAGAATATGCTTAAATACAATTTTTATATCAATTGTAAATTTATGACTAAAGACAGCGGGACGAGTACGCTATACTAGGCTAGCGTCAGACCTCCTTCTTCCTCGCCTATTACGTACTTACATCGAAAGTAAGTTTACCCGCCATTCTCTGTATTCTATCCAAAGTTTCATTTTGTAAATTTCTATAGGGGTCAAAACAAACCGACCCGTATTCTATTAGCGGATGAACAAGAAATAAGTAAGCTAATTCTCTTACTCTCACTACTCTTTTTGAGTATCCGCATAATAAAATGCAAAAACCTCCAGGCTTTCCTTGCGACAAAGTTTATATGATTTTCCCAACTCAATTCGCAATCAAACATTATTCCCAGGTGCTTACGAGACAAGACTCTTGTAATATTTTCGTTGCCTAAACTGTGTTCAGTTTCACTGTACTTGCGGCCCATACCAAACGTAGTGATTTTGCTGTTCGAACTATTTATTGTCATGCTATTTTTTTCGCCGAGAAATGTAGTCTAGATCACTTTACAAAATACCCTCCTCTTCTTTGATTAAATTACTTGATACATTAATTCCTTCCATTTCTTGTCTTCTGCAAATAGTCGTACCTTTGAAAATAAATTGTCTGGTAGGTCATTCACGAACGCGAGAAACAGGATAGGTCCGATAACACTTCCTTGAGGGATCCTTGAAGTTAAAATCTGTCATTCACCTCGGACTTTCTGTTTCCTATGTTGAAGAAGCTCATCAATCCGCGCCATGACTCTGGTGTCAATAGCCGAATGCTCTAATTTCTGAACCATTTTATCGTGTGGGACAACGTCAAATGCCTTAGCAAAAATATTATCACGGCATCCACCCTCCCACTACCATCAACTTCATCTGAAATATTCTGAAACAATGATACTATCTGACTCCCGCAAAGAGACATCATTCCTAAAACCATGCTGTCCATGAAAAAGCCATTATTTTTGTTCCGATTCTTGTCGAATGCAGCTAGTTATCAAATGTTCCATTAGTTTACATACAACTGACGTATGATTTGCCGGTATATAATTGGCTAAAACAGTTCTGTCACTACCCTTAAAAATGGTACAATGGTAGCTAACTTCCAATTTTCGGGCACGCTTGAATTATTGATTGAAACATGAAATAATATTGTTAGATATGGTAAAATTGCCTTTTCGGCGATATCAATTGTGCCAGTTGAAATGGCATCTAGTCCCTGTGACTTTCAATTTTTAGGGATTTTATACGTTTCCGCTTTCAACTTCGGACAGATCCATCAAGTAAGCCACAAGAGTGGGCGAGAAAATAAAAAGTGCAATACTGGTTATTATAATTGAATCAAATGCATGTGTGTATTTGGCATTTTGGGTCGATTTTTCCGACTTTGCCGGCCAGGTAATGGTGTCCTCCATGTCTGGGCCTAGTTTAATTCCCACGTTTGGGGGTAAGAGAGACACCCAGCTACAGAAACTGAGACGATTTGAAAGGAAAACCACCACTCTATTTTTGCCCTGACCTGAAATCGGATCCGGAACCGCATCACGGGAAGATAGTAGGCCCGCGAGCCACCAAAATCAAATTTTTATTGAATCAAATAACAATGGAAAATGCTGAGAAGTAAAATTATATTTTTCAGTTCTACACAGTTGTGCCAAGGGAAAGATTTATTAACACGTTTATGAATATATATAGTACAACTATTTTATTAGTGTGTCGCGATCAAGAAAAATTCTGCTCGGCTGACGGGCCCTCATTCGCCGGGTAAACGCTGCGTTCAACTTCCCTGGGAACGCCATGTTTCAAGGTCTCGTCCTGCAAAAAGGCATGCTTTCCAGTCTTTTTTAATAGTCGGTTTGTAATGGCTCGCTGGAAGTTCATTCTCAAATAGAGTGTGTGTACGACACATGAGTAAAATGTATCAAACCGTTATATGTATTGTACCCTGGAGCCTTTCTTTTAAATGTTGACTAATGAAGAACGTTTTTACGGTCATTATCAGCAGGACTCTCATACCGCCGCACACACTGCTTCGGTTTCCTTAAGTGTTTACACGCCATTTATGGAGCCAGAATTTATTTTAGGTGGTTTGTGGCATGCATGACTCCGTGTGATTTCGTTTTTTGGGCTAGTCCTGAAAGATCGCATAAACGAAACAAATCCCCACATGGAAGACTAATTACGGCACAATATACAGGAACAGATCTTTGCAAACCACGGGGTATTCTTTAATGAGTGAACCAGAACTTATTTAGATGTCAATAATGTATCAAAGCCGCGGTGAGCAGTTCCAACATCTGCTATAACGTGAGTACAATTTCAACTTTTCGGTAGCCACCTTCCTTCTTCGGCGATCCTTCCGACCGCCGTCTCCATTTCCCCGGCATCAGTGGTCTCATTCGTCGAGGGCAAATTCCTGCGTGACCGGCACATTAATAAAATGGTCACAGTGTAGTTACGAAGGTATGCTCAAAGTAAATGAATAGGAGAATGAATGTGAAATAGCTTTTTTAATTAAAACAACGTACTTTGTTTGATCATAAAATGTGTTTACACTTCTGTAGATAATTTTCATCTGTTGGAAGTTTAATCTATTTTTTCCCAACACAACAAAAAATGTCGAACAGGCATAATCAGACTTACCAAGGAAATGTAGGAAGCATGAATTAATGAGTAAGAAATAACGCAGCTGAAAACACTAGTATAATTTTCAGACAAATAACATTAATAAGTGAGGATCTAAAATAACATTTTTACATTCTCGACTTCTATGGCCTTACGTAGTAAACAGAAGACGTCATAATGATGCAGCGGAAAGTGGCGATATCTATTACAGAAATATTTTATTGTGGGGTTTTGATTTCGAAAAAGTTGAAAAATTTTGATCGTATACATAGTAAATTATTTATCCGAAAGCTTATTCTAGTCAGAAGCCACGTTTGTGGGTCCTTAATAAGGAAAAATTAGTGAAGGTAAAACGTACAACTTACAATAAGGTTCAGAATTTTTAATACTTTCTCAAAAATGGCTCTAAATTAATTTTTTCTTCGGATAAAGCAAATGACGTTGAGAAAAAGGCGTGGGTCTCCTTTTACTCTTGAACGCTCTAAATATTTAAAATCTGACGAAGGTATTAATAATGAAAGCAAGTTTGTGATGTTGTAGCACAAATACTTTGTACCTACGTGATGAAGAAAAAATATTGTGATGTTCAAACTTTTGTTGATATCTCTCAATATTCGAAATTTGTAAAGTTTAAAATGCTTTCCTCGTCTTCCTACAACTGGCATATTGAAGAGAAATATATTGCTTTCTTGCCTGCTATGTTCTCACGTGGTAAAGAGAAAGTATTGCAATATTGCGTCGAAATGTGCCGAATTCTTTAGAGAAAAACTTGTTTCGTGGGTCTATGATACAGAAAATGTGCATAATTCTTGCTCTTACAGTAAAATGTTTCCTTTAATAAGTTCTGTAGTTAGAATCTTCGTCTTGTATGGTCTTGATATCGAAAAATTGACACGCTTAAAAAATGTCTCAGGTCTCATTTTCGTGGAACTTCGTCGAAGTTTTGAAAATTTGAATAGTTCACTTTTCGGTGTATATTTACAACTACAGTTACACAATTGAGATTTTTTTATTCGTAAAATGTCTTCAAAGATAAATGTTTAAATAAGATATGTGAAATTCTTCAATTATATGATTAGTTTTCGAGTAAAATTTTCTTGAAATATAGGCAGTTGTAAAAACAAGATTTTGTCAGAAACGACTTCAAATATTTCTTTAATTTTTTTCTCGAATATAGCAAAATACGCTGATAAAAATGTCTCAAGTCCCATTTTCACTTCACTCGGTATTTTCGTAACTTTCGGAATTTAACATCCAAAAATTACGATGTTGTTGATTGAGATTTTGTCCTTTATGAAATTTGTTTTAAAAAATTAGATCTTTAGATTGATCTTAATTTTTCTTTGAAAGTTCAAGAATACTTTGAAGGGCTTTGAAAAGAGTTCAGCGTTCGTTTTGTGAATTTGCTGATCATTTATTTCCTTTCGAAGTAAATGTGCTTGTCACTATACGTTTCCCTCTTCATTGTAAGAGTTTTGAAAATTGTTAGTTTTTCCTTTCCTTGACAAATGGTGTCACCGTGGATATGGCACAGGATAGAAACAACTCGATAGTAGCTATCCGAAAAGCCGACCCCAGCTAACTGGGATACGGTTTAGAGGAAGAAGTTTTCGGTGAATTCTGTATTTTAGAAAAATGCAAAAAATAACGTTTCAAAACTATGACTTTGAAGATGGGTTTCCGTAGATGAAACGTATTCTAAAAAGATCCTTACATAAGACCATGTACAATTTTTTGGAAATATGAGTAGTTCTTGCGTAAATTTTGCATTAAATGAACTCAAAATTCTGAAAAGTTTTCTTTCGATTTTTTGTAATAAATAATGTAAGATTATAAAAATATAGCAGGTCCCATTTTCGTCAACCTATTTTTATTTTAAAAATATTGCAAATATTTAAATTTTTCGATATCATCCTGCAAACACAATATTGGAATTAAAGATTTTTTTCTTAATTAAATTTGTTCTTCAAAATTAAATTTTGATATAAAGTCATGTCATTTCTCGGGGTATTTGAATATTGCAAATGAAATTTAGTGTCGAGAAGTTGGTTTTGGGTTCCAGGCTGGTGCTGAAGTGGTCACGTGAATGTCGTACCTACCCTAAAATCTGAGTTCAAATCCCTATGTGGGGAAACATGTTTCGTGTTGGAAGCACTTTTTTGGGTTGAAGTAGTATGATAATATAACCAAACTTTTACAAATAATGTAAGAAAGTACGTGCTGTTGTAACATCATTGGTTTTTTTCATCAAATATTTCATTGAAAGTTCTATTTTTAAATAAAGTCATATGAATGTTTTTGAAAATATGTGTTGCTTTCATGTAATTTTGAGTGAGATAGTGACAACGTTTAAATAAGCTTACCAGTGATCATTTTTAAGTCATCCTAGCTTATCTCTCTCATACCCACGGTAGATAAGGGGGAGGGACATTTAAAATGTTGTTGATGTGGAAAAAGGGTGACGTGTTAAATGAATAAGCAACCCGCAATGCGGCCGTGACGGGCGGGTCAAGATGCATAGACAGGACCGTTTAATAGAGCAAATGATAGTTCGCTTTTAAGCACTGAGAAACGATGTAAGCAGCGATCGAGTTTTTTGATACTCAAATATCTTTCTGGCAACGTTCGCGAATCGAAATGTCTAAGACCATGAATATTACGATTACGTTTAACACAAAAGTTAAGGAAATGTGGGGTTTGTTATTTTTTTGCTGCAAACGGACGAACAATTTCTTCTATAAAATGTACCTTGAAATATCTGGCATGTGGCGTACGGGATACACATGCGGCCGATGGATCCTGGTGGAGAGCGATTCTGGATACATGAGTAGCCTACAGCAGTCAATGTTCCACAAATCAGAGGAAGATCTAACCGCCTGTCATATGCCATGTTTCTCCTAGCCAGTTCACCATCACTAGAGAAACCGTGTCACACAACTGTGAAGGTAGAGTAGAATTGGTCATTACAAAATACTCAGTCTCCAACTCAGTTGATAAATATTTGAAAAGGGAATACCTATGCATTAATAAAGATAACTCATTTCGAATCCGTAATAAGACTAGTTTCTGGTTATTAACACCACAGAAAGAGCGGATGACGGTGGGAGAACGTCAATTACAGGACATGTTACGGTCGCTGTGAAATTAGGTTTTCTCTAACTAGGCCTGGAAAAAATCATGATTTTCTTAAATAATATATGAGATTTTTTATTTAAATCGGATTTTTTATTTAAAATAATTTTTTTAAAATTTAAATAAGACTTTTTAAATTTAAATTAGATTTGTTATTTAAATCACATTTATTTGATTTAAATAAGATACTTTCTCGTCCTTACGAAGGTACAGCATAAGAAGAGACATTTATGTAATACTGCGGGAAAAAGCATTTTTTGAATAAAATTACAATAATTTAATGATAAATTTAAAAACTGATGTTTTAATAAATTTTTTTCTTTTTTTTGAGAAAATTATCTTCATACCCATATTTATCGTTTTTGATTAAATTTTGTTGTTGGATAGTGTGAAGGACGTTTGAAAGAATGGTGCAGGTAATATTTTCGATGAAATCCCTGATTTTTCGAAAAATTGCAAAAATTCAAAATTTGTTCGATCTCTTATTACAACTACAATTATGAAGCTACTTTTTTCTTAATGAAATGTGTTCATGAAAACAGATCGTCAAATAATGTCATGTTCAATTTTTCGAAAATAAGAGTATTTTTTCGTAATTTTGCGTCAAACATACGCGATTTTTATTTTCTTTAAACCATTTTTAACGGTATTACTTTTTTTATTAAATTTTGATCTGGTATAGCGTAAGACAATGATGCAGGTATCATGTTCGTTGTAATCCCTGATTTTTCGAAAATTGCAAAAATACAATATTGTTTTCGGCGTCTTCTTACAAATATAGGTATGAAGATAATTTTTCTCAATTTACAAATATGGTTATGAAGATAATTTTCTCAAAAAGAAGAAAAAAATTTATTAAAACATCAGTTTTTAAATTTATCATTAAATTATTGTAATTTTATTCAGAAAATAAAAATTCAATATATTTTAGGAGTCCAGTACAATACCGCTCTAACCCACAAAACGTTTAAATTTGGGTTATTATAGTTTCGTGCTTTTGGAACACATCTCCTACGTCCACATTAAGCTTGTTGCACCATCTATTAGCATGATTTAGAAAAAAACCATTCTTCGTTCAAAGAAATTTTACCATTTGTTTTGTGCAATTTCGCCCCAATCAAAAGGCACTTATTCTTAAATACAACTGAATCCATTGAAAAACTTATACTAATGTTAGACAGTTTTTGAAATATTAAATAATATTTAATAGTTGTCCTGTAACCGAAAAATATGTGGTATAATGGTTGTTACTTGCGTACTTTCCCATTAACCTTTAACGGTCAATGGAAATATGCTTCCCACTTAAAATGTAATATTATCAATATGTACATAAAGAAAAAAAATTATTAAAATGAGTAAGATAAAGTACTAGTTTTATTATTTTTAACAATATTAATTATGTTATTTAAGTGGCTTTATCAAATATTTTAATGCAAAAGCAGAATTATGGGCACTGTTGAAGCTTTAAAAGTATAGTCTCGAAACTAACTCGGTGTGTGTTAGGACTGTATCAGAGAATATTATGGACGATATTGCTGCTAAATTGATTTTTATCTACAGACAAGTCTATGTTGGATAAAAAATAATTGATCAACTAAGTCTCTTTAGTATATTACCCTACTACAAATTGGTTATTCTTCTTCGTTTCATAAACTTGATCATTTTATTGCATATATTTTTTATTATTATATTTTCTCGAAATTGATCTATTATATGAACAAGTTTATAAGAAATATAATATATTCTAATACATGGATGTACTCGATGGCAGGAAACGTGCCGAAAAGAACATCTTCACTGGAACTTTCCAATAAAGGGGCCCATCTTAAACTCTGCTACTAAATAAAATCGAGTGCATTTTGAAAGGCTGTGGAATATTCAAGTAGCTTTCCTCAACCGAAAGTTGATCCTCTACATACGAGTAGCACTTTCGATATTTTGTTTTGTGCACGAGTTCAGCACGGTCACGCCTCTGAAAGAAAACCCGTTCATCTCATTGCGCCACTACTCTGAACATTTAAATTTCTGTCGCAGTAAACATTGTTGCACATAGGGAACGCACAATTGATTGATCAATCCATTGGTTCATTCCTTTATTGATTTTTTCGTGTTTTTGAACACGTCAACTGCTATGATCACTAGTTCCATGAGTGTAGTGAATATTACAGTTAATATGGGGGTAGTGGCGGGATTCTTTCTCCGCTAATATGTGTGATCTGACATCGGACAACGCGTTGGTTTGCAGGCATTTCCATATCCACGTTTCTCTGCCAGGGGCATCGCCGCAGCCGGGACAAGCTCTACGTTTGTGACTGGATTTCATCCTTCCTAAGCATATTATACGAGGGTTGTACCAAAAGTAAGGTTCTTAATGAGTTACAGCCTCGAGGAAAAGTGCTAGGCTAAATACGACAACAGTGCCGTGCGCAGTGGATCCCCCACTCTCGAGCTCGCCCGTACGCGATTCGCTACATCGCTCAGTGTTCGCTTGGTAGCCGTCAGAGATAGAAGTGTCATTCGCCGCTCCCGCCAAATGCGAGTTTCGAGCAGTAATCCGGTTTCTCCACACAAGGAAGTTATCCGTAATCCAGAAGGAGCAATCCAGAATCGCCGGAGAGGACGACTGGCGGAGGGAGTAGTGCTTCTTCACGACAACGCTCGACCCCACGTCATTCGTTCAGCACAAGAGCTTTTGAAGAAATTTGGATGGACCGTTATTCCCCAACCCCCGTACAAGCCGAACTTAGCCCCCAGCGATTATCACCTCCTCCCCAAGCTAAAGAACCACTTAGGTGGCAAACGCTTCAATAGCGAAGGTGAAGACTCAGCAGAGGTCACACGCTTCCTCAGCGGATTGGCGGGAGACTCTTCGACAATGAATACAAAAGCTGGAGCACCGTCTTCAAAAGTGTGTCGAAAAATATGGAGACTATGTTGAAAAATAGACAACAGCATAAGCTTTTCAACGATGTATAAATTAATAACAATAAATGTTTCTATTTGTAAAAAAGATGGGAACTTTACTTTTGGTACAACCCTCGTATTTTGAAAGCAAGTTCAATATTTCAATTCATAAATGGTCCCCTTAGTTTTGTCATGCTTGGGGCACCTGCATGACATAAATGCTCCCTGCGAGTATAAATCCATCCCTGCGAGTATCCAATATGCGTGATAGGTAATATATGGGCTCCAGATTCATGGGCTTACTAGTTACGTGAGTCGAAGTTGAAGATAAATGAATGCCGTGACTGCCGATTTCATGGCAATTGCCACACGTCTGGATGCAGGCTGCTCCATTGGCGATCCGAATACGGCTCGTGAGGAGAGGACGAAATGCTCCAGTGCAGAAGGTAATAGTGACGTTATACGAGCGCACAAATGTGGCGTAAATAAAACTTGATTTATATAACGAAGATAAAATAACATCAAACGACTGTTAATAATGACGGTCACTTGCGTCTGAGATTAGATTGCTCAGCGCTGAGCACGTGGACACCACATCTTTGAGAATGTCAAAGGGAGCCTTGGGTCAGATGTCGTCATGACTTGCTCTTGAGCGCAGGACTTAGAAATGGAGGTGAAAGATAAGATTAGGTGGAATGCATATATTTTGCTTTCTTGGATTCAATTTCTTTTCGACTTTCCGATAGACCTTAATTCTTTAATTTTCCTTTATTTCATTCATATGCTGTTTTCCTTTCTTCGGGCAAAATTACTGCATCACAATTCCGAAAAGTGTTATTGAATGCGATACCGAAAAAGTGGATAATATGTGTTCCCATGTATAGACACAGTACACGGTTTATAGGCCAATGATACCGGAAAAATTGGTAACGTCATACAATGGTCAATTTTCGCCTCACAGATGAAAAAACGGAAAACGAAACGTAGCCCGTAGACTTAAGACCTACTCAAATGGTCTCCCAATGAATCAATAGAGCACGAGCGCTTGTCAATCAGCTCCTGAAAGGGTCGGTTGAGGATGATTTGCGGTAGATCAGAGAAGGGCCGAGGCGGATTGTCTGCAGCCCTTTAGAAAGCGAGAATAGGAAATACTATTTCGAAGTATGCTGATGCTGTGAAGTGGAAATAATGAATTCGCAGTTCTACATGGTGTTTAAGGATTTTCACGTAGGTATATATGGAGTATAGAGAATCTTACGTAGTATAGAGAAAGTTATGTAACGCTGCGGAAAATCGATTTCGAGATTTCAACGAAAATACACAATTTGGGGTCCCGTGTTTTTTTTTTTTTTTATTTTTACGTCCGTCCTGATCGTCTGTCGATCTGTCCGTCCGTGAACACCACTAGCGCCTAAACCATGCGTACGATTACTTTCAAAATGGATATTCACTGGTCGATCTGGCTCGACTCGATGTTGAAAAATTTTCTTGAAGTTTCTGGTATTTTACATGAATACCCAGAGACATTTTCTTTTTTTTTCAAAAACGGCTTTTTCTTCTTTAAATTTATTGTAAGAATAAAACAAAATACACTAGTAAAGGTGGCATAAGTCCGAGTTTCACCGTTAACTCATTTTCGAAAATTGCAAAAGTTTGCATTTTTTGCGGCATCTTCCCACAACTACAAAACTGAAGATACTTACCTTCAAATGAAATTTCTCCTACATATTTAGTTGTTTGAATTTTTGGAATTTTCTAGTAGTTTTCGCGCAATATTGCGTGCAATACGTGCAATTTGAAAATAACAAAAACAATATTTTCTAAAAAAACGGCTCCAATTTTTTAAAAACCTTTTGATAGGGATAGTGATAAATATATTCGATGAGATGACATAAACGCCATAATGCTGTTTTCTTGTTCATTTTTAAAATTTACAAAAATATATTTTTTGCTTATTTCTCACGTAGTTAATATTTATATTAGCAGCAATTTGCCCACATTATTGTATTTAAGAGTACATGTGTTTGAAATAATGTCATACAATTTCTCGAAAATTCAAGTTTTCTGTTAAAATTAGCTCAAAATTCCGCATATTCAGATTTCAATGACGTAAAGTTTATTTTGGTGTATAATTTAGTTTTTCAAAAATTACACAAATATATTTTTTAAATATCTCTCTAAGTTAATATGCACATTTACTACGATTTTAAACACTATTTCATTGTGAGATAAAGCGTCTCAAATTATTGTAAATGAAATTTTTCGAAAACTCAAAACTTTTCTGTAAAAAAGAGCTTCAAATTTCGCATTTATAGTAACGTTTAATCTCTATTTTCTTAAAACGGCTCCAAATTTTTCAATGAGAATTTTCATTTTTTGACGAAGTGTTACTCTTCTTTAGTATTCTTAAAGTAATATTTCGGTTCTGCTATTAGTAAACCGAAAAACTCTTCAGTCCCTCTCTTAAATTTCGGACAATCACAGTTAAAATGCACCACATCCAAATTTATTACATAATTTATTTAAAGAATGTTGTCAACGTTTCGAAAACTGTCTCCTTCATCAGGCTGCAATTGGAAATGTATTTACATATAGGTTAAAGGAAGGAAGAACATAAAAATTACAAAAATTACATGAATATAATTAATCGTATTCCCAGTTTATAATGAAAGCTCACCTGTTAATCTATACATCTATATTATTCATGACATTTTGTATCTAAATGTGACCTTGTGTGACTGGTATTTTGCAGATATGATCTGCGTATTCCTTGAAGACGCGAAGGAGGTGATATATATAGAGGCACATCTTTTAAGAAAGTATTTGAGACTAGAAGCAACTGAAACAAATTATGTGATTGATCATGACATCATATTCAGTTTCAGTGGTAATTGGGGAAAGAATAGTTGACGTGTGGACGCACCCAGCCTGTTGTCTCATGTATATTCTTCATCTCTTGGAGTATTAAAACAAGAATTTTAGAACCGGATTGTATAGATTAATTGTCAACTCCGTATATGAGTTCTTGATTTTTTCACAGACTATATCATTAATTTTAACTTTTAAAAATTCTGTGGACTACTATCGTTAATTTTTGAAGAGGTTTCTGCTACTTTTGATCTACTGTGTACTATCCACAATACGAATAACACACTAGTATGAAGATAACCCTGTAGGCCGTACATTATTTGCACGTAGTTCTTACACCAAATACTGGGCAGTAAAGGCACTATTATTTTTGTTCAGTTGCGGAAACAAAATTCTCCACAGTGCGTCTGTGTGACTGTGTAGCTGTCTGTAGGCAACACGAGCACCTAAAATTTTCATAGAATTTTCAAAAAAAAAACAAACATGTTTTACCAGACCGATCTGACAAAACTCAAGGCCTTGCAAATTTGAAACGCATATTTTGTTTTTTCGGGGTGCTTTACATGAAGCCTCCACTCCGTTTCCAAACTTTTCTCTTAAAGGGCTCCAAACGATATCATTAATTTTCGTCCTCATATACGATAACAAGTACGATAATGCCGCCAGATGTGATTTTTGTTCAAGTCTCTGAATTTGAAGTCTCTGAAACCACGATGAACGTTGATTATTATTCGTCTTCCTACGACTAAAACACTGAAGATATTGATTTATTTCTTAATGAAACATGCTCTTCCAAATTAGATATGAAATAAAGTCACGTACATAGTTTCAAAACATGAAAATTTATCGCGTAATTTTGTGTCAAATGAGAGCAATTTTAAAAAGAATTTCTCGAAAACGAATTCAATGTTTAAAAAATATTTTTCTCGGATATAACCAAGGAAACTTATATAAATGGCGCAGGTTCCATTTTCGTAAATCAGGTTGTATTTTCGAAAATTTCCAAGCATTACATTTTCTTCCTATAACTACGAATACAATATTGAAGATAATATTTTTTACATTGTCACTGTAACTTCGTAAGAAAGAAAAGTATTGAAATCGTGCGCCGGAATGCGGGAAATTAGTGCAAAAAACTCTTATTGGTGGACACTAGTAACGGGAAAGTGGATAAATCTTGTTCCTATACATAGTAAATAACTCCTCTTGCACATTGTGTAGGAAGAATCCATGTTCTGTGGGTCCTTGATACCGAAATGTCGACTGACGGCAAAACGTCTGTCTTTCTGTGTGTCTGTTCGTTCGTCCGTCCGTCCGTTCGTCCGTCCGTGCGTCCGTCCGTCACCATCGCCATTTATTTCCTTAGGAATACAACTGCGTTTAAACTTAAATATGACACGTTTCATTTATCACAAAAATATATGTATGCTTTCAGAAAATTCTTTTGACACTCTTAGTATTGAAAACTTTCTGAAATTGTCATCATATAATGCTTAGACTCAGAATAAAAGTGGTTTTCAATAACCACTTTTATTCTGAGTCTTTATTCTGAGTCTAACCAAAGCACAGGTCGTCACGATAATTTTCGGATAATTATCGGACGACCTGTGCTTTTACGCCCCACATTCGGCTGATCTCGATTTCCAAACTCGTGTATTTAAGACGTTTCTCTGCCTCCTTGGTAACGGCGTTTTGACCGCAAGGTACAGCCACATCGACAAGTAAACACAAATTTTTTATCCAAATCCCGGATAACTACATCCGGTTTGTTTGCTACTATCGTGCGATCAGTTTGAATTTGTTGGTCGTATAATATCGTACACAATCCAATAGACGTCACCGGTTTTGGCAAGTGTTCGTAGCACTTGGGGCATGTGTTTGGAATTTCGAGGGCGGTACAGAACTGCCAGTGGAGGTAGCTACACACCCTGTCGTTCAAGTATTAGGTCTTTGCTAGGATTGGACTAGCTGAGACGATATGATCAATGGTTTCTACGTGTTCCTGGCAAATGCGGCATTTATCATCTTGGGAAATTTTGAGAACCGCTTTATCATAATGTCGTGTTCTCAACGCTTGATCTTGGGCAGCTATTACAAGTGCTTCCGATTCTGGCTTCATTTTTCCTCTTTTAAGCCACATAAATGTTTGATCTTAATTGATCTGTGCTCTGTCCGTTCGTTTCAAATATTGTTCGTGGAATGGTTTATCTCTCCACGATTTTTTAACATTTTTTGTGCCTCACATTTCATGTTAAGTAGCATCAGAAGTTCAGTGTCTGTCATTCTACATGTCTTGAATAGTTTTCTTTGCAATGCATTTTGCTACACTGACAATGCCTCTGTTTCCCATTCTTCGGTCAGATTTCATCACCAGCCTCATTAGAGGGTCATATCGATGGCTGACTACATACTTGCTCATCCCCACTATTGCGTTGTGCCAGGAGGCCTAAATTTTTCTGAGGCCACTTCCTCCTTCCTTCCGTGACACATTAAGTCTATATACATCAGCTCGAGGGTGGGAAACATGAAGCATTGTTTGCAGTTTTCTGGTTTTTCGATCCATGAAGCGAATTTTTTGCTCAGTCGAGTCCACTAGTCCGAAACATTATTCGGCTACAAGCACCGCCCAACTACCTATTGCTGATATTTTATTCCTGGAATTCAGAGCGGACTGCAGGACCAGTCTCACTCTCCTATAATACTCCTTACGAATTCTCTCTTTCATTGTGTTGTTCGAGATGGTCTCACATTCTTCAATGCCCAGATATTTGTAAGTTTTACCTGGCTCAAGATCTTGTATCATAGCGTGCATATCAACTTCAATGCTCTCTGACGTTGTCAGTTTGCCTCTTCTTAAATTGATTTTTGCACATTTGTCAAGACCAAACTTCATGCAGATGTCATTGCTAAAGTCATTCACGACAGACAGCATTTGGGAGAGAATCGCCTCATTCTTAGCAATCACTTTCAGATCATCCATGTAAAGCAAATGTGATACTGGCCTTTCATCACCATGGAGCTTGTAACCAAAGTCACCTTGCGACAACTGTCTCGATAGTGGGATCAAACTAATGCAAAACAGCAGAGGGGATAGTGAATCTCCTTGAAAAATACCCCTGTTGATCTGAATACTTCTGGTTTCTACTGCTTCCTTTCTGCTCTGTATTAGTAACCTGGTACTCCACGACTTCATGCTAGCCTTGCAAAATTCAATAAGTCTAGGATGAAATCGATAGATCTCCAGGGCCTTCAAAATCCAATCGTGTGGTACACTATCAAAGGCTTTTTGGTAGTCAATCCAAGCCATGCTCAAATTACGTTTTCGTTTCTTTACATCATTCAAGATGACTTTATTCAGTAGCAAGATTTCCTTACAGCCATAAGAACCTTTACGACATCCTTTTTGTTCAGCTGGCATTAGATGATTCTTCTCTAGATGTCTGTACATTTTGTCAGCTATGGCTGAAGTTATAACTTTGTACAGTACTGACAGACAAGTGATTGGCCTGTAGTTCTTCGCCAAAGAGCTGTCTCCCTCTTTGGGTAGCAGATACGTGATGCCGCGTGTGAGCCATTCCGGGAGTTCCTTTGGATTTTCTAAAATATTATTAATAGCCTTTGCCAGATGCGGATGTAATGCTGTTAGTCTCTTAATCCAATAAATCTGGATCTTATCAATCCCGGGGGATTTCCAGTTTCCCATGTTCTTAATTGCTTGGAAGAGGTCCCCTTCCAAGAATTCGTGAACATCTTCCACTGTTTTCACAAGTTCATTTGCAGCATCAACTTCAGATTGAAGCCAAGATGCATCTTTGTTGTAGGATCTGCTCTCTTCCCAGATTGCTGCCCAAAACGCCTCGACATCATCTTTTGAAGGAGTGACAGCTTTGCCATTCGGTTTTTGAGTCAGATTGCGATAGAATCTCTTCACGTCTGTTTCAAACAACCGATTCTGCACACGGAAATCTATTCTGCGTTTGTAACGTCTAATTCGTTGAGCCCATGCTTGAATTTTCTCTTTTAGCTTCTCAACTACCATTAGCCTGCTGGTGTCATTTTCAATTTGGTATTTTTGTTCAACATTGAATATTTTTTCGTTGAACTTTCGAAGTGTGCGTTGATTTAGAAGATGCCTCTGCTAAGAGTGATATTTCGCGCCGAGTGTCGGCTATCCGTTTCATAATTCTGTTCATCCATGGGAGTACAGAGCTGTTTATTCTGTTTTGCTGTCGGCTGTCGGTGTGCTTGGCTGGCCCCAAAATTATCTGAGATACTAGATATCCAGTTGCATATATGATGTGATTGATTTCAGTAATATCTAGATCTCTGCGTGGGGTCTCTACCACCTCATTTAAGACAGAATTCACTGTTTCTATCACTCTTTTAGCTTTGGCATTTTCGTATATTCTCCTCAACGGTTCGCGAGATTCAAACGGAAGTTGACTAACTCTTTCTATTTCGCGCCGAAGGAGATTTCGCACCATGTCCTTATCGTGTAATTCATTGCCAGATGGATTTTCATCACTGACGTGTGTTTCACCGGAAAGAGATGAACCTTCCACGGATCATCATTTTCAAGTTCTACTTGTTCGTCATGTGGATAGTTCGAGCGAAGTACATGCTCCGCATTTCTCTCAATGTCAGCAAGTTGTTCTGCTGTGAATTTTCCACTGCTGAGTATGTATCGACGTTGACTGGCAAGCTTCTTTGAGTTTGGCAAACTGCTTTATTATTATTATTATTATTATTATTATTATTATTATTATTATTATTATTATTAAGGAATTTATTCGTAGCTAACTACAATTCACATAATTTATAAAATTGTGAATGAAAGGTGGTCGTAAAAATAACTGTTGAATGAAAAATTTTTTAGCGTTTCCGTGGGGAATTCTACCACGCACACGCAAACATTACATGAAGGTAGAATTTCATTTGCAAAAATATTTATTCAAATTAATCCACAAATATTTTGGAACCACGATGAACGGCTGATTACTAGGCAACTGTAACCAAATGAGCAAATACGGTGATTCTATTGTACTTACCCAAGAATATTGTCACATCCGCGAAGCGAACAGAATGTCCTAACTAGTTGTGTATACAGAACAACGTCAAACATTCCATAGCAAATGAAGAGGGAAGCTGAACTATCGAACATTTAAGCATAACTCCTTTGTTGTTAAAGAAACCATGCTTCCTCAAATCGCAAGAGTAACCTTCACGACACAGCTTCCGTAATCGGTGCCTATGGTCTGCCTTCGGATGAAGATGATAAAATAATCATAAATTGACAGCCAATGGGGGTCAATCCATTTAAGTGGCCCAGAATTTTTATAAATTGGTCGCCACAACCATCTTGAAACTTCATATTTTGACATAAATTTCCTTGTTTTGGCTGTTCAAAAGCATCTGTAATTTTTTTATTGAACGTGGTTTACACATACGGCCGTTTTTGTTTTACACCGTGCACCATTTTTCGCTTGGTAGACATTTAGTCTTTTCTAAATAACTCACCCTCTGATGACATATTATCTTATTTTTATTCCGGTGTAAACTAGAAAAGTTATAGATTTAATATTGGTTTGGCGGTAAGTTGTCGTTGCATTTAAAATGAAATAATTATAGGCTTTGTCATCGCCAACAATATTATTTATTACAAGAGCAGCTTAGTCATCTTTATCAGTTTCCTGCAGCTTCCAAACAGCAGAAAACTGATGATGCTGGTTAAGCCATCAAAAGTTGCCCTTGTAATAAATAATATTGTTGGCAATGCCAACGCCTATAATCATTTCATGTAGATTTAAACATTCTTGATTCTGTTCTAAGTACTCTTTTGTGTCTTTGTATTTTTAAAATTCCACTTTTCTAACTTTGCCTCTCAAGACCCGACTTCACGTTGGAATATGTCGCGGTATTTCGCGTCTTTATCAGTCGTGCCGCTAGATATCGCAGGATCGCGACCGTATCAAGCAGTGCTTGCAATCATGCGACTTCTAGCGGCACAACCGAGAAGACGCGAAATGCCGTCTGATACTCCATCGGGGCCTTAGGCAAAGTTAGAAAGTCAAAAATAGAAAAATCGCACTATAGAGTTATATGCACATTCTCCAAGTTTTATCCCCTCTCCTGCCTTCTCATGCCCCCCCTGTTCCCTTTACTCCTTCCCCTTGCTCAAAATTAAGCCAATCTTTCCTAAAACCATTCTACTTCCAACAAGCTGCAGTACGTTTCAATGCCAGATCCAATGAGATTACCTTAGACAACAGAAACAAAAATTGACCACTTCCAAAAGATATATTTTTTTATTTTTAGTTCAAAGGTGATTTCTGAACTTTATAACGAGTACATTTTTTAAGAACTGTTTAGAAAACTGTGTCACAAGTTTTTTTCTGTAATGAAAAAATGTGTTCTTTGATATTTGCATCCTAAATTCAAATTTGATGCTGAGAATAGAATATCAGGAATAGTTTTATTGATTCAGAAACATTCCTTCTTAGTTTTGTATTAGATTTCTTGAGAAGAGGTAGTGTATATGTAGTAATGTTGGCTACACTGATTTTGTGCGAAATATTCTGCTATTGGCTACATTGTTTTTTGCATCGGCAACCATTGTGTGACTGTGTAAACAATATGTTATATTCCATTTTTATGTTAACTTGTCTGTGTTAGAATTCAGACTCGCTGTACGACCATCTGTAAGTTCCAGATTAATAGGTAGGTAAGCTCATATATTGTATTAATATTTACCGATATTCAAGTTGTAGACCTACCTTCCACCTAAAATAGCTTAACTATAACCTCAATTTAAAACAGACCTTAGTGTATGTAAGAAAACTAGAGTAAAGTTACACTGTTTGATATTTTCTTCGTTTTAACATTAACTTGTTTTTGTTTCTCAGAAGTGCCTCACCATAAATATCGAAATCAATTTCTGCTATAGTTGACAATTTCTGCTATAGTTGCGGAAAATTTACTTTCATAAGGAATAGGAAAATGGCATCTATTGTACGGGGGGCTTTAAACACTAGTTTGGTTGAGAAATAGATCAGAACACATGGGCTCCGCATTTTTGTTGTACCACTTGTTATATAAAATTAATTAATTGATGGAGGGGGAAGGTAGTTCTATGTGGTTTGCTGTGTCTATGATATTGAGAGAGCCCAAAGAACACCTTATGGATTGCTATTTCTGTATAACATATCCCCAGGGTTTCACTAACCGCAAATCAAATAAATAAATTGAATAACCAAATCTGCCGTGACCAATGAGACCAGTGCCTCATTCTGTGACACTTTCTGTGTAATCACCACTATATTAGAATGTACGCGATGAAACTGGCGAACTTTTACACCGTGAAAGTAGTGATTCGTCATTCCCGGAAAGAAAAGATCCTTCCTATCATATAATAGATTCAGCCCCACAGCTTCTAATATGAACAGATCTAAATGACTTCAGAGCTGATGGGTTCCAGACTTCAGGAATGGAACTTTCTTCTTGTTCATGCAAGTGTTACTGTGTATAGAAATATAGAAGTGAAGTTTGTGAGATATTTTCATATGGTGGCCAATTAACTTCCTGCAATGGTGTGAGGTTTGATGGGAGCATTGAGATTCAATTATGATGCAAAGCAGTGGAGGTAATTTATAGATGCATCAAAAACTAGTCTCTAAGGTGTTCTGTTGCACAATAGCAATACATTACCTTCTGTTACAAGCGCTTATTTCACTACGACAAAAGTGACATCACGTGTTGGTGCATTCGCTTACAGCAATTCAGTATGCTGATCACAAGTAGCATATGTACGGGGATTTAAAGATCCTAGCCTTTGGAAATGCAACTAGGTTATACCAATCTCCTTATTTCTTTTGTGAATAGGATAGTCTGGGTTGACAGTCCCATTATGTACAACAATCTTGGCCTGAACGAAATTGAAAGATAAGACAAAGAAATGTTACGAAGAGCCTTGTAGCTTACAGTAATGTGCTAAATCCTCTTCACTTTAAATTAGGACTAATATAACAATTTTTTAAAGCCATGAATTTAAATGGGAGACAATTTGTGTATCTTACAATCAAATTTCCTCGTTTGTCGGCTGCGAAAATAAAGGATGTTTTTTGGCCCCCAAATACGAGAACTTAAGAGAGATCCTAATTTTGAAAAATGTGTCAGAGAAAAAAATGCTTCCAAAATGCCACAGAAACGTTCTTAGGAAAATACAGATCTCCAGGCTACAAAACAAAAGTAAAGAAATGTTGAATTCTTACTAAGATTTAGGGTGTAATATGCCCCTTAATGTTTTTTCTTACATTCACATATCGACTTTTTCTCAGATAACTGGAACTGTATCAGGCGAACATGAGCAATTCCACAAATATATAGAAACCATGGAAAGACGATATCAGGGGAACTGCATGCCAACAATGCTGGCTGATGTTTATTCGAATATAAAGAAAGGTCTGATATCCATAAAAGACACATCTTTGATTGTTGATACTGTTTCCTCATTTTCACTGTATTTCGGAATTGATTAAAAAACAATGGAAATTGTTTTCCTCCAACTATTCTTGTGTTTATACGATGATAAAGATTACAATTGTTATTACAATTGTCATGATACTATCGAAATTAAAGTGTATATAAATTCTTATTATAACGACTTATAATGTAAATAAATATTAGTACATATTCACAAATTAAAAACAAATAACTCAATAACTATCACTGATGGAAACATCTAAACATAGATCTGAATTCATCTTAAAATTGTCTGTAAGAATCACACACTTTTTATTCAGAAACAGAAAAAAATAATTTGTAACACAGTGCTTTCCGTATTTTGTCAAATTGTAAAAAGTTAACGTTTCAAAAATACAAAATTGAAGATATAGATTATAGCCTTGGACAAATTCTGTTCCAAAAAATCTCCTGAACTTTACCTGCTCTTTAAAAAATATCCTGTACAGTGTTTTAAAAAAGAGTAGTTTTCGCGTGATTTGGGCTTGAAATTAATGCCATTTATAAAATCACGTTTTCTCAAAAAACACTTCAAATTTTTTCTTCGAATTTTCTTCATGGATAGAAGAAGGGACGCTTAAGAGAATGGCGCCGATCTCATTTTCATTGAACTCTAAATTTCGAAAATTTCACGTTTAGAAATAATACAAAAAGTATCTGCTGTTGCAATACCATTAGTTCAATGCAATTCCAAAATAAATGTAAAATAAAGGAAACTTCCACATGATGCAAAATTTGGTTTCGTAAACTTACCATTATGGCAAATAACTGCTCTCAAACAAGAAACATGAAAAAATGCGGCAGTTTACAATCTTAGGAAGAAGAAATAATATGATGAAACTCAGTTGTAAACAATGATGGCTAATATTTTATAGTATAATGAATTGTGATGAAGAATCAGCATGTAGTGTAATACGAGTCTGAATAATTTCACGTGGAATCTAGATTCTCTCTACGAGAAGAAGGAATGTTACAGACGAGAAGAGATTTGAGTAAGAGATTTTTCTGAAGCGGTCCTTGCTTTCGACATATTGCTGCTATTAACTACCATGAATAAATCATTATGTTGCAACTCACTTTACAATTGTGCATAACTTGTAAACGGTGCGTTCTAGGGTGATAACTCGGGTCTTAAAAGTAGGATTTTCTGACACTAGAGAAAAACGTGTTATGATTTTATTTTCCTGTATACGTACGTATATACCGAGTAATATACGTAGTATAAGGAAAGTTATGTAATGCTGCGGAAAATCGATTTCGAGATTTCAACGGAAATACACGTTTTGGGGTCCCCTGAAAAAGTGTTTTTTAACGTCCGTCCGTCCGTCCGTTCGTCCGTCCGTCCGTTCGTCCGTCCGTCCGTCCGTCCATCCGTCCGTCCGTCCGTCCGTCCGTTCGTCCGTCCGTCCGTTCGTCCGTCCGTTCGTCCGTCCGTCTGTCGGTCTGTCGGTCTGTCCGTCTGTCCGTCTGTCGGTCTGTCGGTCTGTCGGTCTGTCGGTCTGTCGGTCTGTCGGTCTGTCGGTCTGTCCGTCTGTCGGTCTGTCGGTCTGTCGTCTGTCCGTCTGTCCGTCTGTCGGTCTGTCGGTCTGTCGGTCTGTCGGTCTGTCCGTCTGTCCGTCTGTCCGTCTGTCCGTCTGTCCGTCTGTCCGTCTGTCCGTCTGTCCGTCTGTCCGTCTGTCCGTCGGTCCGTCGGTCCGTCGGTCCGTCGGTCCGTCGGTCCGTCGGTCCGTCGGTCCGTCGGTCCGTCGGTCCGTCCGTCCGTCCATCTGTCTGTCCGCCAGTCTGCGGACAACACTAGCGCTGAGACCGTACGTGCAATTTCTCCCAAAATGGATATTCCGTGGTCAATCTGCTTCCACTCGAGGCGTCACGATTTTCAAAAACTTTCTTCAAAATTTGGGGTTACTTTACATGGAGACCCTGGGCATTTTCAACATTTTATCAAAAACGGCTCCAAATTTTTTCTTTAAATTTCTTGTAAGAATAGAGTAAAATACACTTATTAAGGCGGCATAGGTCCGATTTTTACGGTGAACTCTGAATTTTTGAAAATTGCAAAACTTTGATTATTTTTCGGCTTCTTTCTACAACTACAATGTTCAAGATAGACATTCTTCCTTCATATAAAAATTGTTCTCTAAAGTAAGTTCTTTCATTAAGGTCATGTACATTTTTTGAAAATTTTAGTAGTTTTGGCGCAGAATTGCGCAAAATATTTGCAATTTTAAAAATTTACAAAAACAAGATTTTCTGGAAAATGGCTCCGAATTTTTGCTTTAAATTTTTCATAGGCATAGTACTAAATGTACTCTGTGAGATGACATAAACGCCATTTTGCTCTATGGTTTTGGATTTGAAAAAAAATACAAAAATTTAATTTTTTTGACTTCTCTCACGTCGTTAATATATACATTAGCTGCAATTTGTTCACATTATATTAATGAGTACATGTGCTTTAAATAATGTCAAGAAAGTTTCTCGAAAACTTAATCGTTTTCTGTGAAAAACTAGCTCAAAAGTCCGCTTTTTCAGAAATGCTCAAACGGCATTTTCTCATAAATGGCTCCAAATTTTTTCATCAAACTTTTCGAGCAGGTAGTGCTAATTACACTCTTTAATATGAGGTAAAGTTCAATTGGGGTATTTTATGTTTTTGTAAAAATTACAGAAGTGTAATTTTTTAAAGATCTCTCATCACGTTAATATGCACATTTCCATCAATTTCTAAACACTATTGTATTGGTAATTTAATGTGCTTCAAATGACTTCAAATGAAGTGTTTCGAAAACTCAAAAATTTTTGTGTGAAGAAGAGCTTCAAATTTCGCATTTTTAGTAGGTTAAACTCCATTTTCTTAAAACGGCTTCAAATTTTGGAAAGAAAATTGCCAATTAGGACGAGGTTTTAATGTTCTTTAATATTCTTAAAATATTTTTTCCGTTCTACTATTAGGAAACCGAAAATTTAAGAAAATGTCAAAAAAATTGGGCGGCGATAGATTGGCAGCTAGCGAGAGATGTGGCAAGCCCGATTAGACAGCCAAGACCAAACAAAATAGAAAACTAATCCGGGAAAGTGTGTGCCTTTCTGTAGCACCACTAGAATGTCTTAATATACAAACGAAGAATATTTGTACTGTGTTTTACTGTGTGTATTTTAGTGAAATTTTGTCTCCCCAGACCATGGGTTGCCAGAAATGCTGGCCGTTTGATACCAGTGGGAAGCTACTTTCAGTTTTAAAGTAATGATTGAAAATGTGCCATTTCTGTAGCTTGCAATTTCTGAGGGGTGGGATATTTTTGATCCTTTTACAGTTTTTGGGAGATTCTACTCTTCTGGGTACTCTAGCTCTTCAGAACTTTCCTTTTCATCTGACAGAAAAACCACTACACAATTTTTTTCTGAAGCATTTAGAAAAATAGTTCCTAGTAAACGTGTGGGACTGCAGTAGCACGTACTTTCTGGCATTAATTGTAACGAAATTTATATTATTGCAGAGACGCTTGTTAAACCGTGCCTTTTGAAGGCGGCTGATATTTTTCTTGGAACAAAATGTAGAAACAAATTATGACATATACCGCTTAATGACAACACTGTCAAATGTTGATGATATGGCGGAAGAAATAAAAATCAAGTAGTTTATGGAATAAAACAATCACCTTTCTTTGCAACACATCTGGACGAGAGTGCAGACATTGCACAATGTTCTCAGTTAATGTTCGATATATTGAAAATGGAAGAGTGAAAGGCGAGGTACTATTTTCAACAGAGTTGGCCACAACTACAAAGGACGCTGATGTGATGGAAATGGTTTCATATTTCTTTTTTAAGAAATATGAACTTTCATGAGAAAAGTTTATTGGTGTATGCATAGATGGCACTTCTTCAATGCTTGGTGCTCGCTCAGGCTTTGTGAAATTGGTAAGAGCCAAAAATGCTGCTGTGACTGCGATTCATTGTTTCATGCACCGACAATCTTTGGCAGATTAGACGCTTCCAAACGAACTCCATGAGGTCTTTAAGTGGTTAATTACATAAAAACAGTACTTTATATACTCGACTTTTTAAACTTGTTTTCAAACATTAGGAACAGGTCACAAAACACTGTTATTTCATACGGACGTACGCTGACTCTCTAAAGGAAATATGTTAGCAAGGTTATTTGTGCTCCGAGGTAAAGTAATTACCATTTTGGAAAATCAAAAACAAATGTAACTTAGTCTGGAATTTAAAAAAAAACTGGTATTCAAGTAATGTTGGCTTGTTTGTATGATTTTTTTGACTCGTTGATCACACTAACATAAAGTTGCAGGGTGGAGAGTCAAATATATTTACACATTGTGATGCCAACAACAATTATATTGAGAAGTTACAACTTTGAAGGCGTATGATATTGGCACAACCTGCAGTTATTCATATCTTACCAAATTAGTTTCAGTCTTTGAAGAAACACGCTTTAAGGATTTTGAAGAAGCATATACAAATAACCAAATATCAAACCATTTGGAGCACCTCATTGAAGAATTCATCAGGTACGGTACTTTCGTAACACTTGTGATGACAACATTCACAGATTAACAACGGATCCTTTCAATACCAACATAGACTCCCTGCGCGAAGCCCTTCAAGAATAAGTTATGATCTGCAGCCAAGTACGATTTTGATAAATGTACAAATCATCGTTTTGGGTTGTGTTACACAGTGTATCACAACATGTGTTGGGATTGTATCTACCTTTTTCAAGCACATATTTGAGCGAGAAAGCGTTTCCGACACTTGTTGCAATTAAACAAAGTATTGGGGCAAACTGGACGTTGCTAAAAATTTACGTTGTGCACTATCTAATACTCAACCAAGGATAGGAAATTTGGTAAATAAATGCGAGCTCATCCTTCTAACAGATTTTTCTTGTCCCTTACTAGTTTAATTTAAATTACATCTTGTAATATTAATTAGGCATCAATCAGATAGGCATTGCATTTTCCTGACCTAACCTAAAAAAACAACCGAACATTTCTACAAGAGGTCAAAAAGACCATAATTAACTTGTAATATTGTATAGAGTAAAAAAATAAATGCATATATTGTGATTCAATAAAACACTTGTTTTATTCATTATCTACTAAAAATATGCTTGGGAAACAATGTATGGGAACACCTGACCTAGAGGATGGCTATATCCATCGGGAAATAAAAATTTCGTCCAAACTAGCATTGACCACAGACAAGTTTTTCCGTCAACCAATATTTCTGTATACTACACAGAGTGATAGAGAAAGTGATTTACTACTTGTAGAAACAGTATTTAATCACTTTTTCGCTGCAGCATTACTTTATTATTTATTTAATATGCAAGTACGTCGTAGGCGAGAATGTAAAATATTTGGAAGAGGTTATGTTTTCATGAAGTGTTTCTAATTGTAAGAATTGCCTTCTCAGTCATTTCATTCCATCTGATCATTCTTTTGGAGAGGTTGCAAATTTACGAAAATAATAGCCAATACAGGGTTCAATGCTCTGGAAGTTTTATATCATATTATACACTTGATAGTACATTGAGTATGAAGGTTTTTTAGATAATAGTCTTTTAACTGACACCTCTAAAAAAAACGAAATTCTAGGTAGAATATCGTATTTACCCAGTATATATTGTGTAAACGGAATCTCCCATTACTCACTTTATTCGTGATCAGCGATTTTCTTTTATGGGAACAAAGGATTGGAATGCGGATGAAGAGAATGGCATATGAACTGAGATGAAGCCAAGGAAGCCATCTCAAATTTCATTGTTTTATATTTCATTCAGTCACTGACATCCGATGAAAATCAGTAACCTCATGGAAGCTGAATTATACAGACCTTAAACATTTCGAAATAACAGCGGTAGGTTGGGATTTCTATATCTTCCGGTCACACTTGCGCCCAGGGAAAATTTTTTATTCATCTTTAGGGTGAGGTAGAAGGTGCTGGCTGAGACAATTGGTAGAAGAACGTATAACCACAAGTTTTGAGATTCCTTTTGAAGTAATTAGGTTCAAAATGCTTCCACAAATATATCTCAGCTATGCTTTTAATGATAAACTGTAGTAACTAATTTCGGTTTTATTAGAGTTTTATTTACAGCTAGATTAAGAAAACATTACAATTATATACAGCAAATCAAATTCGCAAATAATTTTTCAAATTCAAATGAAAATTTTTCTGATCGCAGCTTTCAGGTGATAGAATACAAATTTAAAAAAGTAGTTATAAAATTCCATGCTGAATGATATTAGTATATTCAACTTGAAAGTACAGTGCGAATCATCTCTGCAAAGTTATTCATTATGCTTTTGATAATTTGAGCTTTTGATAATAATAAGCGCTGTTAGTTGTCTTTTAAGATCGTTTGCATTTTAAATTTGCGCATTTTTTTAGGATCTCCATTCTGTGTCTTATTCTTACAAGACGTCTTAACTTATAGTCGACTGTATTCTAACGGGAAAAAGAGAATGTGTTTATCGTTGCGAAAACATCAATTGAGACATAGTGTTACGCGTCTTTTGACAATTATTGTCAATGGAAAAGTAATCTCCAATTATTGAGAACGCTTCTAAATTTCTGAATAAGAAGACATCATCAAGATTCGAAAAAAACTGCCCGATGTTTAAAAACTTCTGTAATTACTAGGCCAGATCTCAGTCATACTTGATTTTTTTAGTAAATTAACATTGTGTTTTCATTTAAATTGTATCTTCATTCTTTAAAGAGTGAACTTGTATTTTATGAAATCTATAGTTACGTTAAAAAAATGTAAAAATATTTCAGATCACTGTTTTATCAAGTCCAATATACATTGAACTTCGTTATCATATCAACTGAGTTCTAAAGTTCATATTTTAAGTCAAATATCTATTCAAACATAAAAGAAAATTTATATTAGTTTCTTCAAGTTAAATTGTCAAAGTATTCTCTTTTATGTTCGAATAGATATTTCAGAGGTATACTGCTTGTTCATAACGTGACTGACGCCTGATGCAACCTTGACAGGTGATTCTAGGTTGACACTTCTATTCTTACTTAGTGTGTTTGAGTATGTTGTTGCCCTGTTGGGCAAACTTTTGCTTTACGCGGCAGTGATACGCTAACAGTACAAATTCCTTTACAGCATGTCTTCAATGGAAAGACACAAAAAAATGATAAATGATGAAACAATAATATTCTATTTAAAGTACAGTTAAGCTTTATTAATATGTAAATAAATAAAATCATCAAATACTAATTACAGTCACCAACATATTTACAATATTATTGTTTACTTATCTGTAAATATATAACTATGAATGAATTATCTAGAATATACAGTTTACAGTGAAATTTGTGCGTTTCTTTTCACTATTAGCTTTCATTAAAATATTTATCTGTGATTTCACAGCCACAATTGTTGAGTCAGATCAAACATTAATCCTCTATTGGCATATAATTATTTGCCGAAATTTTTCTCTTTTCTGACTCCTTAGGATTAAATATGTCATTTGCCTCCTATAACTAGAAGATTTTTTCAAAATAATTTTTGGGAATGCTTTTAGTGCAGGGCATTTTGATTATCATTGTCAAGTGAAAGAGTGATATGTTCATGAAAGTATATGAGTGCAGTGTACAAAGATAAACATCATCATTGTAGTGATTAGGATATTATTTGGATGATTTATTTTTAGGATATTACTTAAAAATGTATTTAAAATGAGAAAGGTGGGGCAACACGTGCAATCACTCCCATTAAATGAAACGAGCACATACTTGATATCATTACACAGTGAACTCTTAGTGAGTTACTCTTAGAAATAATTTCAACTTGACCCTCAGAAAATCCGTACACATTTCGTAAACAAAATAGTAAAGTTGGTTTTGGCTTTGAATTGGATTGGCATCTGCTGATCTGAAAGCGGAAAGCGAAATCTTGCAAATATTGCTGGTTTTCCCCACAATGGTGGCTCATTTCTGAAGTTTCCACTCCTCAATTAGAACATATTTTTAAACCCTCTGCTGTATTTTTGTTGGTTGAAAAACAAAATCGGACTTTTTATACGTGTTACTACATTAAGCTCAACTGATTTGCTAAAATGTGATTGTATTTCATCTAAAGTAGATCATAAATATTTGAACAAAAATTTTTTTCTGAACAAATATCTTGAGATAAACATTTCTCATATAAAAATACCAAATCAATAGCTGTTTTTTTCAAAGGATTTTACAGAATTCTACACGTGCCGAACAAGAACACTCAAACCATTCAGCTTTTCGTAGATGTTGAATTTATCGAGTTTCGTTCCAGCACATTATACCTTCATTGTAAGGCGAAACATCAATCTGAAGTTGAAAGTTATACACTGGAAGTGAGTTCAGTACAATGCTATTCACCTGCGGAAAACTCCAGGTTAAATTTATAGAAGCTTAGCCAGGATAAATCTCTTTCACTTGGCAAGAACCCTCTAAACATCCCAAGGGATGTCAAACAGGCGACTTGGAAACACAATCGTATCCATGATGTGTATTCTTATGGCCCGCAGTGCAGTCCTTTTCCATTTTCGATAAAAATATTTTCACCGAAACGAAGGTAGTGCGTTTCCAATCATACCTGAGTCTTGAGAAATTCCTCTGACAAATGTTACGACAAGTTACTTTCATTTAGGATATTGACTAGTATTGATCGATATTGAATAAAACGCGTCACTTTATACTGTATAACTACGAATATCGTGATGTTTTATCGACAAAGAATAAATTATTAGCTTGTTAATTATCGTTGTATAGACAATTTTATTCTTCATGTCCCATTTTTGTTATTTGCTCAAAGACTATTATTCCTATTTACAATTTCCCACAGGATAAGGAAAGAAATTGACTTCATTTTTATTTCTTTATCTGCCAGTAAAAAAACCTATGAAATTTGGAATAATGAATAATTAAGAAAGCCTTTATTGTCGTAAATGTAGAACTTTCTCTGCAGCGTGTTTGACACCCCTCTTCTAGATGTGTTACACGCTTTATGTTTGGCTTCCCCGATTAGAGAAATTTCTTGCCTTCCGAACGTGAAACTCTCAACCAGCTGCCCCGAGTCTGGATCCGTATTTTATCATTTCATCCGTTCTTTCCCAGCTTTCTTTCGCATTCCTCTCAATTCTTCCAATAACTGTAGCTGCCAAATTCACTTCAGAATAGGTCCTTCATCACCATTTTCACCAAAACAACCCTCCGAAAGGTCCTCCCAGACATTGTCTCACATTTCTTCCACCCACATCGGTTCCCATCCACCGTCACCCCCCTCAATCTTTCCCCAATTCAGTTTCCAAAATCTGTTCCTGCAGTCTCGCCTCCGCCCCAAATCTACGATCATTTATTTTTCCATACCTGTCCACTCCAACTCACCCAGAAATCCGCTCCTTCAATTATTTTGCTTAATCATGGAAAATAATTGGTCGTCTGAACGTGTCTTTGAAATGTCCCCGAAGCTCCTGTGCTGCATACATTTCGGACAGTCTTCCACCCTTGCAAAACATCGCGTCTGTCCCGCATGCCCGCAAAGCAAAGAGAGAGAGAGAGAGAGAGAGGAAGGGAGAACGTGAAGAGAGGGAAGCAAAGGGGTGAGCGGGCGGGCGTAGGCGTGGCGGGGGTGAGGGCGTGGGCGTAGGGGTGGGCGTGGCGCCTCCTAGCGCCCGCTCACCACCTCGGCCCGGAGGCGGTCGGCGAGCGCCCTGCGCACCGCCAGCGTGCGCGCGCTCACGGGCCGCGCCTGGCCGGCCAGCGCGCGCTGGGCCGCCGCCTGCGCAGAGCGCGGCCGCGCCGGCGCCGCCCCCGCCCCCGCCCCCAACGCCTCCTCGGCGGCGGAGCCCGCGCCGCCGCCGCCGGCCGCCGCCCCCGAGTCGCGCAGTTGGCGCTCGCGCTCGCTCTTCTTGAGCGCCAGTAGGCGGTCGCGCTGCGCCTGCAGGTAGGCGCGCCGCTGCGCCAGCGCCTCCGCGTCCTCCTCCGCCGCCTGCGCAACACACACATCGAAGCGTCAGCCTTACGGCTCGTGGCCGAAGCTGACTCATTCCAGAATTCGCCGGACGAAGCAACAATAAATTAAAATGAGTGGACAACTTCGTACATCGTTCTTAAGTCACTTAGACAATCCGAGGATGCTAATATAGCTAAAGAACATTATGGCAGTGGTGTAAAGGTCTTCTACTGGTGGCTGTGGCGCGCGTCGTGGCTCCGTAGCATGCCACGAGCTACTCTGCCCAACTAGCGTCGGGAAAGAAAACTATTAGTAACCCCGTCGTTTTACAATAGGAATGGCCCTGTCTATGGTGGCGGGGTGACGAACTACATGAAGGGGAGATTTCGTCGTGGCACTCGTGCCACGGACTCCCGGTCGAGGCATCGACCTTGACAACACTGCATTACGGTGTTGAGAAATAACACAGAAATAACACATCATCTGAAAAACAGAGATAATATTGCTGGTGGAAAAGTTTGAAGTCTAGTGAGAAACAAGATGTGTAGTTTCGTGATCCACTGTGTCGGTCGTTATTTACACAATATCTTCTAACCTAACTTAACCTAACTTAGCCTAACTTAACCTAACTTAACTTAACCTCACTGTATACCTCAGGTGACGCTTCGCTACGCATTTCTGAGTTCCAGCGACGATGTTTTGTCTTTCGCCTTTTGCGAGTAACATAAAGTAACTTTGGGCCTTGACTCTCACAATTTTCGACGCATTTGTATGCCAAAATGCTTCAAAGCACACTATATGCCCTACACACGGACAATCACATTGCTTCACCTAGCACCCTGTGGCTAATTCGCGAGTTATTGGGATTATGCCCGAAATAATCCGTTCATCGTCATTGTTACATCTGTATCTAAGTCATCTGGTTAACATGCAAATTAACTGGCTAATTGGATGTATTTAGGCCTTTAGACGTAACGGGTCTTTCAAGAATATCTTTAATAAGTGAACTTTCAAAAAAGCAAAAATTCCCGGAAGACCCCGGCTACGCAAATTTGGGCGATCGTACACTCGCGAAATACAGAATGTGTGATGTCTCCTTCATGCAATTGCAGCGTGCCACACTGATCTTAATTGTCCAGAACCTCGCTAAAATATGAAGGTTTTGTTTCATTTACATAAAAAATTGTCTCCTTTTTCAGATCGCATATTAAGAATATTCAATTAGATTTTTGAAAAAGAAAGCGGTGAATCCAATACAACGGATCGAAATAGCTAAAACTATTTTGACTTATATGAAAAATTATATACAGGAGTTCTTCAGGATTTTGATTGATTTTCATGTACACTTCATGAACACAAATCATCAAAACACATTTGGCAATTTTAGTCCGCCATTTTGAATCCATCGTTTTGTGTTTCAAAACTGAAATTTCTGAAATAAATAGTTTTAATAATTATTAATACTTGATAACAAAACATATCAATATGAAGTAGATTATGGGGTGATTTACGGGATCAAAATTAATGAAAATTTAAGTATATTCTTATATTGTTAAAATGTAAAGTTTAAACTATAATTAACTATACATTATTGAAATATTTTTACAGGTTTATAGTTCACTTCTACTTATTTCAGTTTTCTTTGCCATTCTTAGATGTAGGGAAAACATGTGCTGCAGTGAAAGCCATAATGTTCTTAAACAGATAGCTAAAGGCAGCTTAACATTTAACTCTGTATTAAGGTACGTTATAATTGATAAAATAATTGTGAGCACGGGGATCGCAGGGGAAAATACGTATGACTGTTTAAAATTAACACGTTTTACAAATAAATATTTTACAATTTTTAACTAATTATTACTTCGCAATATATATAAATATCATTGCGCAAATGAAGAATATTTTCTACATACAGAACAAATAATGTAAAAAAACACTCGTCAGAACCATATGCTAATTTCGTTTAATTTTACAGAGTATTGTGGAAATTTATAGAAGTGTAACCACTTTACATTTCACCCAGTGGCGGGTCAGAGACCTCTGAAAAAGATTCCACTGCACTAGAGACAAAATATTGAACTTTATTTTTGGACTTTTGGACAAGTTTTCGTCTATTCGGACCAGTGTGCGTGACGCCGAGCATCATTTAAACAGTAACAATTGACACTGATTAAATGATGCCTGAAGAAAGTATAGAAAAAATTTCAGATCATAGAGCGTCCACTTAACCATCTAGGACGAACTGCACACGTCTCGTTGTACCACTCAATATAACTAAACCAGAAAGATTTCACTATGAACTGAAAATCTGTTATCTTAACATTTTTTAAAATAAAAATACGCAATAAAACGAAATAAAAATTGTGTTAATGTTTTATTAATTTGGACAAATGTGTCTGACGCGTGGGGCAAGGCGAAGCCAGCAGACACTTGGTTGCGCGTATCTCCTTTTATTGGAGGCCACACCTTCAACAAACTCGACCATCCCGCGCTCTCTAGGAACATTTTTATAAAACATAACCTCTACAAGACAGGATAGAGGGTGCCTAAATCTCGATGTTCAACCGAAAAGTTCAGGTCTACGTAAGTCGGCGTTCTTCGCTTTCTTCGGTCGCACTCTTGAATTGACCTGAATTACGCCCATTTTTGACGAACAATTTCGTAGTTTTAACGAACGCACGCACGCTCAGTATGACTTCAAAAATGCAAAATGTGTTACTACCCATACGTGCTTTACTAAAAACTTTTGTTATGAGGAAGGGAGTTAATCGGAGTTAAACATAAAGAAGAAGCAAAAAAAAGAATATAAATGAATTGAGTTAATAATGCATAAATAAAAAATAAAAACAAATTGTGTAATTTGTAATTTTTATTTTATTTTATTTATGCATTATTACCTGAATTACCTGAATTGAGGTAATAATGCATAAATAAAAAATAAAAACAAATTGTGTAATTTGTAATTTTTATTTTATTTTATTTATGCATTATTACTTCAATTCAGTTGTTTTTTTTTCTTCTTTATGTTTAACTCTCATTTTTCCGTTTGTTGCTAGAGACCCACTGAAGATGGGAAATTGTAATCCCGAAAGTGACTTTGGGCATTTGTTGAATTAATAAATAATAAAAACTTAAAATTGTGGTTGATTTTCTCTTAAGTCCAATTCCAAACTCTCTTAATTAAAAAGGTAAAGATCTTTTTAGGTTATGAAAAGTAACTACTGGTGCTACAGAATGGTATAAGACTTTCTCAAACTAGTTTTCTAATTTCTTTGGTCTGGCCTACCTTTTCTGTCTTGCTACATACTTCTGCTAGCTACCATCTATCGCTGCACAAAGTATATTTTTTTGACATTTTCGCAATTTTTCGGTTTTCTAATAGAGGAACCGAAATAATACTTTAAGAATATTAAAGAAGAATAAACTCGTTCTAAATGGCGATTTTCATTAAAAAATTTGGAGCCCTTTTTATGAAAATGGCGTTTTAGCGTTACTGTAAATGCTAAATTTGAAGCTCTTTCTCAGAGAAAATGTTTGAGTTTTCGAAAATCTTGATTGGAAGTCATTTGAAGCACTCCCACTCACAAATGGAATAGTTCCAATAACAAATTGATTTCAGTCACGTTTTATAGGTGTATCTTTAAAGACGTATCGACCTCTTTTGTGAGGTTCTCTTCAGTATCTGAAAAGGCAATGTTACGGAGTAATACTTTAACGATCAATAAACTATTATCCGTCTAATTTACATCAATATGGTACACAAAATATTAAAACAACTATGCTAAACATCAGTGAAACAGATCCGTGTTACCTGTCGTAATGTGAGGTTATGTACACATGTCAAAAATTCAAAAATAAACACCTAGTTGCATATTGTAGGTCATTATCACAGTCGATGTATCAAAGTTAAGACACATTGAATCACATGAATTATCATGTTGGACGGTATTCTTTATGAAACCATGAGTCTGAAGCAGTAGACTGACAATTCAAAATCAATCAAATAAGTAAAAATTACTATTTTTTATTTTGAAAAAACAACAAAAGAATAGAGCAATGCGGCGTTTATATCATCTTATAGAGTGCATTTAGCACTATCCGTACCAAACGTTTAAAAAAAAACTTGGAGCCATTTTTGAGAAAATCTTGATTTTGTAATTTTTTAAAAATTGCAAATATTGCACGCAATATTGCCCGTAAACTACTAAAATTTTCAAACAAATGTGCATGACCTTAATGAAAGAACAAATTATGGAAAAAAAATTCATTTGAAGGAAAAATCTCTATCTTAAATTTTGTAGTTGTAGAAAGTCGAAAAAATTCAAAATTTGCAATTTTCGAAAATTTGTAGCTAACCGTGAAAATCAGATCAATATCACTTTTATAAGTGTACTTTATTCTTACATTTAAAGAAAAAAATGGATCCATTTTTGAGAAAATTTTGAAAACGTCCGGGGGCTTTATGTAAAGTACCCCCAAATTTTAAAAAATTATTTTCAAAATCGCAGCGCCTAGAGTCGAGTCAGATCGACGGGGTAAAATCCATTTTGGAAGAAATCGTACTTATGGTTTAGATGCTAGTGGTATTCACAGGCGGACAGATTGATAGACGGACGGACAGATTGATAGACGGACGGACAGGCGGACAGAAAGACGGACGGACAGACAGACGAAACGGACGTTTTGAGACAAAAAAAAACACTTTTTCGGTATCAGGAGACCCCAAAAGTGTATTTACATTGAAATCTCAAACACGATTTTCCTCAGCATTACACAGCATTCTCTATACTACGTATGTACTGCGTATATACGTACGTATACGAGAAAGTAAAAATTAACATGTAGAGGTATTCTTCTCAGGTTGGTATTAAGTAAAACGAGTGTTCATCAACAGCACATACTTTCTCGTATTCTTTGTAACTTTGCAATTTTCAAAAATTCAAAGTTCAACGAATACGCTATGTGGATCACTTTAATTAGCATACTTACTTTATTTGAAAACAAAAATAACGGAAAAAAGCTGATTTTGAGAATATTTTTAAAAAGTTCCTAGACTTTAAGCAAAATTTACAAGAAAAGTCATAATTTCAAACAAATGTATATGGCCTGTTTTAATGATATAATATTCACTTTCACACATTGCTCCGTACAAGGTAAAGAGAAACTGTTGTAAACTAGTGATGAAAATCGGCAAAATTTCAAAAGAAAACTAATTGTCGGGCTCTGGTAACTAAACAGTAATTAAATCTTGTTCCTATATGATCCCTTCCTCTAACACGCTGTGTAGTCAGATTCCAAACTTTGCGAGTCCTTGATATCGAAAAAGTGGTTGATCTTATAACACTATTCTGTCTGACTGTCTACCATTGTCTAGGCTATCCGGGACAAGCCGCGTATCGTTCGTGGTGAATTTTGACCGTCCGACTTCCCAATCGTGTTTCCCTGTCTGTTCTTCAGTCCCTCTGGGTCTTCATCCGTCCGTCCATCAGTCAGTCTGCCCGTTGACCTGTTGGTCCATGTGACCGTCCGTCCAAGCGTTTGTCCGTCCGTCCGTCCGTCCGTCCGACCGACCGTCCGACCGTCCGACCGTCCGACCGTCCTTCCCACTGTTTGTCTCTCTGTCCGCCCGTCCGTCCGTCTGTTCGTCAGTCTGTCTGTCCGTTTCTCCATCTATCACTCCGTCTGCCTTTCCGGCGTGTAGGCGTCTGTCTATCCTTTCTTCTGGGGTCAACAATAGCGCTAAAAGAGCTGAGATGATTTTCTCCAGAACTGATACATTGTCGGAACGATCTGAACGAACCTTGCGAGTTTGAAATGGATATTTTTTACTTTGGTGGGTACTTTATATGAAGCCTCAATGACGTTTTCAAAATGTCCTAAAATATGCAAATAGCGTGAGGAACGGTTAAAAAAAGACATAAGTCTTTTTTTGTTGAAAAATGAATTTTTGAAAATTGGAACAGTTCAAACCTTTTTCAGCGCCTTCCTACAACTACAATATGGAAAATAGAGCTTTTTTGACTTAAGTAATCCTATTCTTTAGTGACAGAACTTCAAATAAGATCGTGTACAATTTTTCGAAAATATGAGTAGTTTTCGTGCAATTTTGCTTGAAATAGAGGCAATTTTTAAACAATGTTTTTCTCAAAAACGGCTCCATATTTTTTTTTCTCTTCGTATGTAGCAAAGTACGAAAAAAGGGGTGCTGATCACATATTCGGCGAACGTGTTTTTGAAAATTGCACAAAATTAACATTTGCAAAATGTTGATGATATATTGATGATAGGAACTGGGGCGAAGAGCAGGGCTGGGCTCCAGCTGCACCCACCTCGGCAGGAGCTTCATCCGCCTCGTCGGCTGCCTCAGCCGCCTCTGCCGACGCCGTGTCCTCCTCGGCCGCCTCCGGCTCTGCAACACGCGCGCGCACTGTAATTCAATGGGGATCCGGCGGAAATTCCGGTGAGAGGTTATATCGCATAAAGTTTTATTTATTTATTTATTTACGTCAAATACAGATTAAAACTGTGTATGACGAGCTATGGGGAGAAGTGAAATTTGTGCACGTTTTCATAATTCTGTGATCCCTATTCTAAAACATATTCTAGTCGAATTTTGAATACAGAAAAAGAGCGGTTTTTTCCAAGTTTTGTTGACAAAATATTCGCTCCTATATAATAAAATATATTTTCAAAGGTAAATTAGCTATAAATTTCTGCCCTTAACCCTTATCATGTTCTTCATGAAAGAATAATACTTTTTGCCGCGACAATATGGAAAACGATAATTTGAATAACTATATTTCCCACTGAAATTCAGAAGACGTGCACAAATAATGAAGTTACATGAAGTTAAAGCACATTTAGTGAAGTTAAAGAAAGTAGACAAGGGCTTTTATTTCATAAACTTTCGTTCATGAAAATAAGTTTAACAAAACCAAGAGCACAAAGCTCTAAAAATTGTAATATTTACATAAAAAGTAAATGCAAATTAAACTACGTAAGAATGTTGATTTATCATACTATACAGAATGTCCCACCAACTATGGACCACCCCCTTAACTTTTAAACGGTTCGGGATATCGAAATGAAGTTTTCGCTGAATAATACAGAATCATGGGGCAAGTAACAAGAAATTGTCTATAATATTTTTAGTTTTCGGGAAATTTAATCATCTTTGATTTTTTAAATGGAACTATATATTTTTCTTACCAGCAATGGATAGATCATAAAAATAGGAATAAAATGACGTATCATATGCTAGTATTTTGATAGTAATTTGCGTATAAAATTATACTTTCTGATACGTGATTTTGAATGAAACAGACAATATTTCGTTCGTTGGCAGGCAGTGCATGCAATTCGTTAGGAGGGATCAGCATTACGCTGAATCATATTTTTACTCCCCAGGGTTATTAGCCCTGGGTTTTTAATAAGAGACTCGTCTTGAAATTTGGTTGTTTTCACTCGCTGATTTTGCTGAAATTTTAATATTTTTGAACGTACCACTTTTCTACTCCCCACCACTAACCATCAGACTAAAACGTTTTTGATTTAAACGTGGTAAAATGATTGCGTAGGCTTCCGCGGCCGGAGTTTAAATTGTCTAGGCTATCCGAGATGAGCCGCGTCTCTGTCGTGGTGGTTGACGTTTCGGCCAGCATGTGACCTTGCTCAGAGTATAAAGTAAATGCATTTAATTTATTTCGAATATAGCATCGTTGATCTTGGTAAAACAAAATTAAAAGCGGGAAATAATTTGTAGTACACTAAATGACGCTTCAGTTAGAACTTGTACAAATGAATACTCAAACGGCCCCTGAAGTGCTTATCCAAAGTAGCAATAGAGCAAACGACATAACCGATAGTCCAGTTTGGGAACCAAAAGGGATGCCATATATGCCATTCTTACGATCTAAGAAGTCTTCAATTCCCTGCAGTATTTGACAAATGAATGTAAAGAACATAGAAATGGGGTATGTTCCGTAAATTCCAATTGCCAAACGTTGAATTTTGTGTAATACCTAGAGAAGTATTTTAACAAACTTTTGCATGCTAGCAGAATGATGTTACACTAAAAATTCGCAAACCTGATAAAATATTTTAAAATCTGCGACATAACTTTACTGCATTAAATAAATTATCTAAAACAATAATTTTAAATTCTGAAAATGTATATTGCATGATAAATTAGGGGAAATAAACATTATTATTATTAATACATGACATTACATGCATTATAAATACGTACATAGACAATAAATGTTGGCATTACAAATCAGAAAAACTCCCTATAAAAATCAAGAAAATAAAATTAAAGAGTATTGCAATAATCCTATTACGGGTTTGTCTTATAATGGTTTATACTATTATTCAATTGTTAATCATTGCTTGTCTTCTCTAACTGCAGATTAATAGATGATTGCGTTGTTAATACATTTCTTAATAATAACCCCTTCCATGATTTTGTGCTAGTCAAGTATTTTACAAGTCCTCGACCTAACTAAGAAGATGTACGGTGGTAATTACTGTATATAAAAAATTCTGCAATGGCAAACTGTGCTACTCTGCCATGATTGATAAAGACGCGAATGGCTATAGTTTAATTCTATGAAGTGAATTTTATTCAAGAGTTACACATTGTCAGAAATACATACAGTTGATTTAAAATGTATGAGTAATATTTTGAAACAATAAACGATACGGCGTCATGGTTCTTATGTCACAGAACAGAACATACCTATCGTGATACTCCTGTATCAAAGGAATTACACTGAAAACCATACGCAGTGTGCTTGGATACATCATTGCACCGAATTAGCTACTAAATGTCATAAAAATCGATAAGAATTTGTAGCCCCAAATCGCTATGTAATGTGACGATGAATCTTATGAGAACAATGTAAACAGGTTTACGTTTTGCCATAATCTTGTAACAGCTCTCTTTATGTGTGGGTCAGCGCTCATTCAAACGACCAATGTATTGACGGATCCCTTCAGAACAAAGTAAAGATGATGTGCAGTGACCAGTCACTTATTTTGACACTCAGGGCTAACAACTTACAACTAGGAGTTGGTCTATTGTAACACTAGCAATGAGTGGGTTATAAATTGTTTTCAGTTCCATTTGCTTGGAAGTTGTCATTCATGACATGGGACTCATGAAGTCTATTTGCCAAAAGCCCTCGCAATTTTAGTATTTTTTCTTAATTTAAAATATTAGATCGACGTAATTTTTATGAATGAAAAAACAAAACTCGCACCAAAGGAATGTGGCGAAAACATATCACGTAGGGAAAGTAGTATTAGTTTATTAAATAAAATAATTCACAATGTTATTCACAAGGTTATTCACAATGTTATTCACAAGGATAAAAGGAATTGCCAAACTTAATTAAATTATTTTGGAGGTGTGAACCCGCTTCCCTGAATCTACACAACATTAACATTGAAATTATCTTCCGGACCTTGTCATCTGCAAACCGTTCAAGACGACTCTTCGCCCGCGATCACTTCACCCCTGACAATGCCGCCGAAGTTGCGGACAAAACGTGAAGCATCGTGAAAGATACTAATAGCCCAAATCTACAGCAGTTTTTATTACACGAAAGCCAATGTTTCTTATACATTTTTGCCAAAATCGCTAATTTCCATCTGTATTCAAAATTCATTTTGTATATGGAATTTCAGAATTTAAGAAAACGTTCATAAAATACACTTCTTCCCATAGTTCGTGACACACAGTTTTTAACTGTTGACGTATAATAAAATTAATAAATTAAACATACGTTCCAATAGATTCCGGTCTCTCGGCTGGAAGTTAATATTCATTATGACTCCGATCGTGAAAACCTACATTGTTATATTAACGCTAAATATATTTTCACGTTTTTTTAAACAAAAACAAAAATAAATGATGAAATTCCATATGTGTTAGAAAATTCTGTTCCGTTGAATGGATCTTCTTAATACCTTTTAAGTTGTCTTTCCAGTACCTGCTAACACTAAATGTTGGTGCAAAACTATATGACGTCGTTTTGTTAAATATCATATCTGTTGTAATTTGTTGTTGTTGTATTCAGTCGTCATAAAGGATCGAGATGGCTAAAGAGCGTAGCAACTCAGCGACCCGATTCGAAGGATCACTGAAGAAAGAAAATGCTCAAAGAAATGCTGGTTCGAATCCCGGCCTGCGCGTGAAAGCGTTTCCTTTGTCTTTCGTCGAACGCGAAAGTCTTCACGTTCCCCCGACCCGAGATCTGAGGATCACGCGTGGTAATGTTTAGTGTATTGTTTAAGATGCAACCCTTTCGAAAGGAGAGGATAACCGGCTTCGGCTGGGAAAAGCCCCAACAGCGAAATAAAAATTACGTCTTCAGTGTTTGAAGAATGGACTGCCCGGCCAGGAATCGAACTCGGATCGCCCGGTCACACAATTTATCACCAATTGAGTTATATTTTTTACTTTCAATTCTGATATGTATCCGTATAATGATTCTTGAAATATCTCTGCACCCATTTCGTGATTTAATGGCAGCCCTTCTTTGAACTTTCTAATGCACTTCATTGCAAATCATTTCAATGCATATAGTTGTATTCTTAAGTCAAATAACATATCTAAAGCACTGCATTATTTTACGAGGTTTTATTTTAAGAGATTCGTAGATTTTGTTATAAATTAACATTGCTGCTGTGGGGAAAACGTCAAAAGTCAACGTAGAGGAGCTTCAACAGCACATATTTTCTCGTATTATTTGTAATGATTACGAAACCTTACAATACCAGCTCAACTCGTATTGAATTTTGCACATTCATCTGCAATTACATTTTAGTGTCCATCGGCGGGTTACTTAATTTGTGGGTCGTTTTATTGACCTAAAACATGCCATTACTAGTGTTCTCACAAAATATTTTCTCGACCTGTAACCTGAACTCCAGAATGTAGGGGTCTACGGAAATAACGCTATCCCCCCCTCCCGAGTAATAACGATTCAAATGCTCAGACACATCAATAAAAAACATAACTTTAATATTTTGAAATTCAAACGTCATGAAAATGGAACTTGTCCCAAATAATTCAGAAAGGTTTATTATTCTCCATCCATAGCCAGCCCACTGATCGAGCTGCATTCGGCGATTGCGGGTTAAAGTTCCAAGTAGGCGGGCCTGTTGTGATAAGTTGGGCTCCCTCACCCTTCATCCATTATTCTTTCCATGAAGTCCGGTGTAACGGTTAGCGTATCGGACTGTTATACACAAGTTCTGATCAAAATTAAAATTGCCAGTTTCGTCGCAAAGTGATACCTTCTTTCTCTGTTAGCCGGTGAAAGAACGTAGCGGAATTTGCGTTCTCAGGCGGAAGAACAGGGCTGAATCTCTCCACGGAAAATAGGTCATTCATTGAATTAAATTGTATTCCCTTCTTTCGTGGCCCATTCGGGTGGCAAGTGAGGTAGTTCTGGGAAGACACCATTCCCAAAACTTCCCTGCTACTGGTGACAGTACGAGGCTCGCAACATCAAGTGGAGTTTCTTACGGACACACCGGTTGTTGGGGCACGCGCAGGTTACGCGAGTGCAGGTTAGTAAGGGCATCTCTCCAGTGTTGGAGTGGGTAAATACTTTGGTGGCTGCGCCAGATTTCCCAGTCCCAGCTGACGGGAGGAAGAGACGGTAAAATATCCAATTGGATGATAAGATTTCGCAGAACCATCTCATTAGATGTTCTCGGAAGAGAGAAAAGGGTACAGATACTACTGTTACTGATTCTCCATCCTTACAGGTTTAAAGAAAAAAGAAGATCCGTTTTTGAGAAAATGTTCTTTACGTATTTGTGGAAATTTTTCTCGATTTAACTCAGAATTGCGGGAAAACTACTCGTAGTTTGAAAAAACTATTATTTAACATGAAATTTTGAAGCAACTCGTATTTTTTGAAAATTGAGAGGATCTAATGAAACTTGGACACAAGACTTTTCGAACACAAAGTTCTTTGGTTGAGTCTTGGCTGTCCAGGACGAACCGCGACTGCGTCGTGAAGGACGACGTTTTTGCCATCATCTTGTGGTCTTCTTCAGAGCAGAGCTGTGAGGAAGGCAATAAGACACTGGCAGACTCGTCAGCCACCACGACGCAAACGCGACTAGTCCCGCACAACAAAGACCCAACGAACGCCGACCGAGGAAGCGTATGCAACACACACATTGCTTTATGTTACGTGTAGGGCATTCCCCCAAAATGCGGTTTTTTAAGTTCTAAGGTTTTTCTTTTGGGACAGCGATATGGGAAACCATAAATAAAAAGCATTACAGAACACACTGGTGTAACTAAACACAAATATTTATGAAAACATTTCTCCAAGTTCAGAAACAATTATATGCTGCATATTGATGTTACATATTACATTTTTCATGACAACTTTTCTTTTGTTTTACAAGCCATGGAAAGCAGATAAAACGACATGTTTTTGAATTCATTCTCTCCAATGCAAATCTTTTATGGCATTCCGAAGTTGATCTGCTGAAGAACAATGTTTGTTATTGTAATTTCCAAGTGAAAGTGTAGTCTGGTTCTGTTGAACCATACATCGATATTGAAAGTGCTTAGTTTTGAACCAGAACGTATCATTATCCTCCCCACAATTTTAGTAGTAATACGAAATTCTCACATGATATAGTGCAGCGTTCCTCTATTTAATTTCGATGTCAGTGAAACTGTCACTTTGATTTACAACTTGTTTTGGAGTATGCAGTCACTTTATGAACGCATCTGTCGTAATAATTGTGAAGAATACTGAATACAGATTAAGTGAATGGTTTCTGTGATTGAAATATCAAGTACCTACAATAAAATTACAGTTTTGATCGATTGTTGACATTACAGAGATGAATGGGAGTGGACAAAAGATGGCACAAAGAGCTATGACCTTTTTCTGAATGTTCTCCATGTGTGTGCACACACATGCCGCAGCCGGTTGCGCAATGCATGAAAAGAACGGTCGCTAGTCCGTGACCCGAATAGAAAAATCCCCCTGCTGCATAGGAATCCGATATAAGAGTAATGAATCGTACATACGATTGTCGCCAAATGAAGGTAGGAAGGGTACCTCTAAAAAATAGTGACCCTCTCCTCTTGATATTTTTGTTAGCAATTAGTTGAACTTTGTAAGTAAGAGCGAAATATTTTCACCTGATAAGATAACCTGTCTTGATAAAACAATGCCAATGTAGAACAAATAACTTGTATTAAAGAATATTAGGCTAAATTGATTCTGGATACATTTAAAAGAAGCTAACAAGTTCATCTAGGTTCAGGGAAGAATCACGTCTGTGATCGTTGGATAGATTTGTATCGTAAATAGATGTGATCGTAAATAATAGATTTGATCGTAGGAAATTAGGAGAAGGCTAAATAAACAGTGCAGGAAGGATATGGTCACTGCCCTGAGGAAGCCTGCGACATGATAGGCGAAATGTCGGCCTTTCAGTCAACGACGCGTTGTCTGCCGGACAATCAAGAAGTCAGGGCTTGCTGACGATGCCAAATTCGCGATCCTTTCCCATCAACAGAAATTTTCAGGATATAGGCTAGCTTTTTTTATTGAAAATAGTACTCTTGAGAAATATTGGATAGTTTTACCAGTTCCCATCAACATATAGCTGTAAGTTACGTAGATCTGGTATTACTGGTATAATAAATAATGCAAAAGGCTCGTTTGGTTTGAAGTGAAATCACACAAGTATAAATAGCAATGAATGTGCTACTAATAGAACAAATTTGATATCTTGATCAGTGAACATATATTTTCAGTATATCGTTGATTTTTAATATTATTTATGAGAGAAGCCCCTCTGGTGGCTCATGAAAAGCATGTTCACTTTCCGTGGTGCGATTCCGGGTTCGAGTCCCGGGCGGAGGAAAATAAAGCTGAAGCTTTCTAACACAATCGTCTCAGATATAGCTCTGTGTAGAAATAAAAACGCAGATAGGCCAAAATGCTACATACGGTCATTCTCTCCACATGCCTGCCCTATCCCCTGGTGTGAATAATAAAAATAGGGCTCCGGGCTGGAACATACATACACACTGGCATGTGAGAATATGGCACTAATTTTATATTGCTTATCAAGTATGATGGAATCGACCAGCTAATTTTCTAAACAATGCAGTAGAACACGCAATTTGATGTTTCATTTTTTGCCAAACCCGGTAAAAACTGTAATATGTGTTGTATGTGGGGAGAAGTATAAATTAACGCATGTTTTCTTGAGCTGCAGAATTCCTTCTCCCGCCGTTTTTTACTATCCATGTAAAGTTTCATTGATACAGCGCGAAACAGCATGTAGATTGTTTAAAGGCAATGGCTGAGTACAGTTCGGAATCAGCATTACAGCTCCGTCTGCAGCGTCTCTGAACGGGGGATCCCAAGTTGGAGGCTGACGGTGGCGGATTTTCGACACTAACTAGATAGGTCGAATCCAGCCGCTGTCTGGAGGAGAATTCGAGCTGCCAGCTGCTCGCTAGTTTTACGAGGTTTCTCCGATACGGGGCGGATGCCGCAGCAGTACCCTAACAAGTGGGCCATGGACCATGCACGATCTTTCCTTCTTCCTTATCCTGTCCTCCCCACACCCACCCACACTTACATGCAATATTCTACCACACATGTCAGGTGACCAGTCAGGAGACTAGAGCTTGTCTCGCCTGAGGCGGCGCCCTGCTTGGGAAGATACTGGAGAAGGAAATCCTCCACATGTCGATGAGTAGGTTGTCACAAAATCTCGCCAGCGAGAGGGGAAGAAATACCGCCACCTCCAAACATTCACTACACTATCGAGACTAATGACCAAAGGCGATGACGTGACTGGAAATATCAATCAATTCTTAGAGGAAAGTGAAGCCCTTCGGTGCACTGTTCTATATTTTGTAATATAAAAAATAAACTAATAGAAGTATTCGTGGCTTGAAGCTGCATATCAGGTCTAAATGACGCCCTTGCGCTAAATCTTAAAGCCACTCAAGGCCTTTAAACTTACGTTGCCTGTGAAATGGCATTGTGGATATGGGACAGCTTTCTAAATGAATCTCAATAAATGAGCTGTGAGGTGCATTTCTTCATCCTTCTCCGAAATATAGAGAGAGCGAGAGATAGAGAGAACGAGAGGTACAGGAAGTGAAAGGTAGAGAGAGCGAGAGGTAGAGAGAGCGAGAGGTACAGAGAACGAGAGATAGAGAGCGAGAGATAGAGATAGCGAGTGATAGCGAGAGATAGAGATAGCTAGAGAGAGCGAGTGGTAGAGAGAGCGAGTGGTAGAGAGCGAGAGGTAGAGAGAGCGAGAGGTAGAGAGAGCGAGTGGTAGAGAGAGCGAGTGGTAGAGAGAGCGAGTGGTAGAGAGAGCGAGTGGTAGAGAGAGCGAGTGGTAGAGAGAGCGAGTGGTAGAGAGAGCGAAGTGGTAGAGAGAGCGAGTGGTAGAGAGAGCGAGTGGTAGAGAGAGCGAGTGGTAGAGAGAGCGAGTGATAGAGAGAGCGAGTGGTAGAGAGAGCGAGTGGTAGAGAGAGCGAGTGGTAGAGAGAGCGAGTGGTAGAGAGAGCGAGTGGTAGAGAGAGCGAGTGGTAGAGAGAGCGAGTGGTAGAGAGAGCGAGAGGTAGAGAGAACGAGAGGTAGAGAGAACGAGAGATAGAGAGCGAGAGATAGAGATAGCGAGAGAGAGCGAGTGGCAGCGAGAGATAGAGATAGCTAGAGAGAGCGAGTGGTAGAGAGAGCGAGTGGTAGAGAGAGCGAGAGGTAGAGAGAGCGAGTGGTAGAAAGAGCGAGTGGTAGAGAGAGCGAGAGGTAGAGAAGCGAGAGGTAGAGAGAGCGAGAGGGAGTGAGAGCGAGAGAGAATGAGAGCGAGAGTGAGAGCGAGAGAGAACGAGAGCGACAGAGTGTGTGTGTATGTGTTTGTGTGTGTGTGTGTGAGAGAGAGAGAGGTGGGTACGCACCGAGCGTGTGGTGCAGTGCGGAGTCGAGGCGGCGGCGCTCGCGGCGCACCTCCTCGCGCAGGCGCTGCACCTCCTCGGGCGCCGCCACCTGCTGCTGCAGCTCCAGCGTGCCCGCGTCCAGCTCCGGCCGCTGCGCCTCGTACTCCTCCAGCGACCGCCTGCGCACGCATCACACCCGCATGCTCGCACTGGAGCTACACGCCAACATCTGACCTCTTCACGTAAATATTTATTTATTTATAATTATTGTACTACTAGCGTTGTAACCAGAGATGGTGGATTATGTGATAAAAAGTTGATAAAGAAGTGAAACAGCTGACGTCGCTAGCAGAATCACTTAACTACGATCCGTGAAGTCACGGAGGTTAAGCAATTCAATACATCGCGGGTTCCTCGATGGGTGACCGTCTGGGCCCCTGCGTCTGCGCCCGAGCCCCTGGCCGACGGGAGAAAAGGAAATGACTACGACTAACGATGACTGAGGTTGAAGGTGGATTATTTCTCTCCACGTTTGACGCCTGTACGTAGTTATATAGAATGTTGTTATGAATTACAAAAGAGAACTTTAAAACTAGTTGTTCTACCAAAGCACATACTTTCTCGCACTGTTTCTACATGGTCCTAAAAGCTATTACACTACTACATAAACCAGCAAAAGTGTTTTCTACCAGCAAATTATTTTCCCGTTCCGCGACCCGAACTCAAATCCTTAGAGCCAACGTGCCACTACGACAACCAAGTGCCGTATGAGCCAAACTCGGGCAGAGCCATAAAAGGGTACATGCCAAATTCATGTAAAAAATAATTTGGGACATGGTATAAAAAATTCCAGGATAGATATATTTTTTGCTTTCTCATTGAAATTGAAATTCAAGTCGTGACGCTACCAAAGTACATTGCATTGTTTTTAAATGCCCCGCAATATTATACTTCTACATACAACAGCAAAAGGGTTTTCAATTAGGAATTTTTTCCGTCCCGAGACTCCAAATCAGATTCTCAAAGTTAACGTGCCGGCACGAATACAACTACGCCACACTAGCACCGTATGGGTCGAACAGAGCAATAAAATGAATCAAACCGAGCCATAGAATGGTGAATGGACGAGAAGAAAACAATTGATATAATGGTACATACGTTTTACAAATCCAAGAAGATATGTAAAAAATTGTTAAAAAGTTGAAAATTCGAAAATTACAAACAGACACTTCCAGTTTATTTACAGTAACTATCAATATTTGTGATTCGAATGATTTTCAATAAGGTTTCTAGAATATTCAATTATTTCCTACGACAACAGAGAATTGTATCAAATAATACTCCATGACCAGGTCTCGAACCAACGAAGCTCCCTCGGAAGAGCCGAGTCCGTGGTCGCTACTGAGCGACTGCGACAACCTTGGCAATGTATGGCATTTACACTTATATAGTAGTAATAAGTGTATGGTGGTTTCATTTCTAGCATTAGGAAGGCGAAAATTTCCGAGAATGTGGCAAAAATGTTCTTTCGGCGACCAAAGACGTTACCTGGGAAGATCATCATTCATAACAGAAAAACTAGTTCAAACTATAGAGATTAAAAAACTAAGTTCTGCGAGAAAGTCTGTGCCATTCATAGAACCACTAGTTTATTTATTTGCCATCCCTTATTACACATGTGGAGAAAATTTAAAAGAAAAATTTGCAGCGATTTTTGAGAAAAAAGCATAAATTTCAAGCGCAAATTACGCAAAAACTACATGCTTTTGCAGAAATTTGTACATAACCTTTTAGAAAGAGCAATTTTGTCAACGGACTTACACTGAGGCAAAAATCTGTATCTGCAATTTTGTAGTTTTAAATATTTTTTTAAATTTTCCAAAAACCAAGAATCGCCCAAAAATATGATTAGCGTCATATTTTTTACCTTCCTTATTACATAAGTGAAGAAAAATTTAAAGAAAAAATTCGGAGCAGTTTTTGAGAAACAAAATTTTGGTAAATTTCAAACACCATTTACGCAAAAACTACTCGTTTTTTCAAAAAAGTGTACATGACCTTATTTAAAGTGCTAATTTTGTACAACCGACTTTGTCTAAGGCAAAAATCTCTATCTTCAATTTTGCAGTTTTGAATTTTTTTTTTTTTTGCAATTTTCGAAAATTTTGGGAAATGAACGAAAGTGATACCTCCATCACTTTCTTAAACGTCCTTCCCACTATTCCGAAACAAAATTTAATCAAAAAATTTGGAGCCATTTTTTTGAAAACTTTGAAAACGTCCAACGGCTTCTTGCAAAGTACCCCCCCAAAGATAAAATATCGGTTACAAATTCCAGGAGCCTCGACGTCAGCCAAATCAATTGGGGGATATCAATTTTAAAGGAAATCGGCTGAACGGTTTAGGCGCTAGCGTTGACCACAGACGGACTGGCAGACGGACGTTTTGCCGTCAATCAATTTTTCAGAATCAAGCAGCAACAAAACAGATTTTGGCTGCACTACGAGTTAGAGCATTTTTTTCTGAATTTAGCAACAGAATTTATACACTTTTTCGGTACCAGGGCCCAGCTATAAGAAATTTTCTGGCGAAAACTCGCCGTTTTCCGGCGCACGATTATATAACTTTCTCTTCTTACGAAGTATTCGTAAGGCGAGAGAGTAAAAAGATGGATGAATCTATAAGGAAATCCTCCGGGAACGCATGGTAGGCTGTACCTAACGTGGTAAATATCGATATTTTTTGGATAAAAGGAATTGACTCATAAAAGTGAGTTTGCAGAAAAGTGGAAATAAAAATCCGTGTAACCATTGAAAAGCACATATTTGATTCCCTACATTTTAATTTTGCATTTCTTATGAACTTGTAGATTTTGCAATTTATAACTCCGTAACCAACAAAGCTCCATCTTTCACAAAAAACACGTAACTCAAACCCGAACTGCATATAGTAAAATACAAAGATATAAAAAGATGACTTACAGTTTTAGAGTTGTGTAAGAATTTTTCATCTCGAAATTCAAAATGAAAATGCCATTACCGTAGCAGAAGCCATATTCTGGTATCATGCGTTTCATACATGATTCCACATGATCCAAATCGTTTCCTTTATTATCTTCATGGAGCTTTATCTGTTCACGTTTTCTTGTACTCAGTGGAGAATAGTTACACAAATAACCGTTCTCCATGTTCTTGCGGTATTTAGATTATTCTTTCATGTAGGACACGATAAAGGATTACACACAAAATGTGTAGCTCATTTTCCAGTGAAAATAGATTTTATGACACAGGAGTTAATGTTTTCTTATCAAATATCAAAATTGTCCATTGCTACCTGTAATAATTATTCCACTCTATATACTAATATAAGTAAGGATAGACTCCCAGAACTCAGGAAAACATGTACAGGATGCATTTCTCCCTCACAGTGCTCTACACAGTATACAGTGTACTCTATACAGTATCTCTATACTACTTACTTAGTATAGAGAAAATATTGTAATGCTGCGGAAAAATGTGATTTTTCGACAGGAAATCTCGTCTTGTGGGGCCCGATATCGAATTACTCGTATTATTCATTTCGGTGATTTTATGATTATTCATTTTTTGAGAATGTTGGGAACGGTTTGGGGAATAGTGTTGTTCACAACTGTACGTACTGACGTACACAGAACGTACTGACAAAGGCTTTAATAAAAACTATTTTTTCGGTAACCAAGTCCGCCAAAACGTGGATTCTAACTGCATTACGCGTAGAGGAAAGTAAGCAAACCCGGGCCCTCATTTATTTTCGGATTTTTTAAATCCAATTTTCTGCTCAATTAAATAAAAACATGTGAAATGCATAGATTACTTAGTTATATAAATGTTATATTCTTCTTAAAATTATTGGCTAAGTAGTATAAGAATAAAATACTTTTTTCGTAAACACTACATTTGGTAATATTTAAAAAAGGTTTTGTAAAGTGAATCCTCCGGAAACGTTTTAAGACATGGTTAAAAATAAATGAAATAACTGCAAATAGATTGAACTCAGTATAATTTTACAAAAATACAAGTTTAACATCTTATATACTACATCAAATTGTCACATGTTTTGCACAGAGTCTACATTTTCAAGTGCGGTAAAAATCACATATAAAATCATATTTTTCTACCCCCACATATTCTACATAAGTCCAGGCCCATCACTTATAGTTCTCCTACGGTTCTCTAAAAACAAAACAAGAACCCTGAATTTTCATCACTTGGGAGGGAAGATATCCCTGGCAGAACTTTCAATTCGGAAGAGCCAGAGGACATGTTAGATTCGTGGCCGGAGGTGGAATCTTCCGTTTGCTTTTTGTTTAACATCAGAATTCTCTTAAATCTCTCTCTTTCGGCTTCTCGGGAATTAAATTCTGAAATAGTCTCTTGACTTCTTTCTTCTCCCTGCTGCCCTTCCTGATATGCTTCAGAGTATGCTCTTGATTTTTGTTAACCTTCTAAGGTATAAGGAGTGCCAAAATCCTTAATTGTTTATATTCTACAAGACGAAAAATTGGGAGCCAGCGTTAGCAAACTTTGGGTGACTCGGGTTAGGCACCAGCGTGTTTACATTCCAAACGCCAATAACATTTTTACAATGCAAGTAAAATAAATTGCATTTCTCTACATCAATAGCTTGTAATAGCCCCTTAAAATAATGTAATGGTTAGAAGACGTACCAACAAAGTATCAAAATCAGGCAACTAAGAATAAGTACTTAAAAAAAACTTTGCTTTTCACTGTTCTCAATAATAGCCGACTGTCCGGCAACAAGTAAAGGTAGGCAAAAGCACTCTACAGGGTTGTAAATCAAGGTGCTCGCATTAGGAACTGGGCCCGGGTTTTGGTACTTCGATAAAGTAATTTACCTCTTCGATAAAGTAATTTACTGCACAAAGCATCAAGAAAAATCCACTTCTTTGGTATCAGCGACCCACAAAATATTATTTCCTGCCTAAATATCTTCGGTTTTTCCTTCAGTACCACGAACTCCATCTCGTACATTCTCGAACTATCTCTTACCCGTACGTGATTCTATCTACAAAGTAGATACGAGAAAGTGATAATGGTAAACTAAAACAGTCAGCACACGCTTAGAATCTTTGGTCTATTTCAGAACTGTATCAGCCAAATAACAGCATCAGATTAGATACCAATGTTTTGGTAGTCCTAGGTATGAAACGTAAATTTTTTACTGGAATTCTTACCATCGATGTACACAATAAAAACGATGTGAAAGATTCGTTTGATTTAGTGAAACAATCAAATACATGAATATATCACTGGTCAATCTTGTACAATGTTACATTTCTGTGAGCCTCAGTCACGCAGCTCTTCCCAGTACCTGCTGTCCGCAATTTTCAAAATTTCAGTGTTTTTAACGAACATGAGACCTGCACCATTCTCTTAAATGTCTTTCACACTATCCAACAACAAAATTTGATAAAAAAAGATGGAGCCATATTTTTGGAAAATTTTGAAAATGTCCGAGGAGCTTCATGTCAAGTACCCTCCAAAATTAAAATATCGGTTTCAAATTCAAGGGGCCGTGAAATCACCTAGATCGATTGGGGAATATCAATTTTGGAGAAAATCAGCTGAACGATTTATCCGCTAGTGTTTTCACAGACAGACGAACTTTGCCGTGAATAGACTTTTCGGTATCAAGGACCCACAAAACATGGATCCTGACTACACCACGTGTAAAAGGATTTCCCCCTAAATTTAGCAACTTGATTTATCTACTTTTTCGTTACCAGGATCCGGAAATCAAAGTTTTTCTGCAGAAAATTCGCCGCTTTTTTCACAGCCTTATATAATTTTCTCTTCTTAAGAAGTTCCTTCTTCAGGGCGAGAAAGTAAAGAGATGAGTGTAAATATACCAAATTGCAAAAAAAGTCAAGAAAAAGGCCCCTGCATTTTTCGTAACAGTAACAAACATTTTAATGTCTTCAGTAACACAGCCCAGTGGATCAATAATGAACCTCATTAGATCCCATCGTAAACATTCTTGTGATAGTGGTAAAGACCTCCTGACATCACGATGTTATGACCGCCATATACCGATTTAAAACCCGTACCTGTAATGCTGGTTTATCTCTTTGACTATGATTTATTAGTAGTTGAGAGTGGGGCTATGGCGCCAGTAAGTAGTACCGTGCTCCATTTAAAGTATTTTCGAGAGAAGACGATCCAATAATTTCTTCGCTTACTATTCCACATCATACATTGGCGTTGGTGCTCGACACGCCCGAGTCAGTGTGGATTTTCCACTGCCCAGTAATGCATGTTTCTTAAATTCATGTTGCTATGTCTAGTGAATGTTGTTTCATCTGTACGTAATACACGTTCCCAAAACGTGCTGCCTTCCTCTATCAGACCCAGAGGAAATCTACAAAACGCCATGCGCCTTTCAAATTTTTGACATCTCAGATCTTGATGAAGTACAAGTGATAAGGGTGGAATTTGCGGCGATGTAGAATGCGAATCACACAGAATTGGCTTGTACCTACATCTTTGGCAATACGCCGATAACGTATGTTTAGATGAATTTTGTCACTTTACCGCGATTTGACTTTCTTCATTCGAACTTCTCTTCCTCTTTCTGTCCTTCTGTTTGAACGTGCCACAGCTCGGAAACACTGCTTGCAGTTCATAAATCTTTCCAAAAACGACTGCATATATGTTTGTAGACGGTGGACATTTTGAACGTATGCTCAAGTAAACTGAATGGTAATGTAGAGTGTTCACCTTTATTTACTATATTTTATTTTAGTTATTATTGTTATTATCTGACTAGTTTCCTATCCATACGTTTTTATTATTTTCTCATTAAACATTGAAGTTGTTTTTCCAAAATGTATAATATTCTTTTTACGATTTTAATGTATTCTTATTGTGTTTTGTTTCCAAGATCCCATCAATATTCTGTGGTAAGACACCCCATCAAATGGAGTTGAAGTAACAAACAATATTATTTCAATACATTCTTATGACAAATCTTTATTTTCAATTCCTTCAATCAAAGAAAGACAAAAAATCTAAAAATGTGGAAGAATGGAAAGCAGAGTTTACGAAAAAATTGCAACAGTTTTGTGAAGATTTGGAATACGTTTCATATCTTCAAATACTGCGATCAGCTTCCCTTCCCCGATCGCGCGTTAGCAAGTGGAGCGCTCGGTAACCTTCAGTCCCGCAGAGTTCCATTAAAAATATAGGTTAAACACAGGTCGCAAAAAATTAAAATTACTTTCAAAAAATGCTTATCTAACATGACAGTATGTGTATCGTTGGGTTCGCCTTTTTACGCTTGTCATGGCAAAATAAACTAGTGGTGCTACAGAGTGGCACAGACTTTCACGCAGTGAAGTTTTCTAATTTCCTTGGCCTGACTTTACGGTCTTGTCCCATCCTCTTGCCAGCTGCCATCTATCGCCGCCCAAAGTACATTTTTTTTTCACATTTTCTCAATTTTTCGGTTTCCTAATAGTAGAACCGAAATATTACTTATATATTAAAGCAGAGTGAAACCTCTACCTAAATGATAGTTTTCATTTAAAAATTTGGGTCCGTTTTTACTTTCCCGTATACGTACGTATACATGGAGTGATATACGTAGTATAGGGAAAGTTATGTAATGCTGCGCGAAAAAATGGCCAATTTTCGGCGGAAAAAATTCATTGCGGGGCCGTGATAACGAAAAAGTGGATAAAACCAGTTGCTAAATTAAGAAAAAAAATCCCCTAACTCGTGGTGTAGCCAGAATCCCTCTTTTGTGGGTCCTTGATACCGAAAAAACCAATTGAAAGGAAAACGTCCGTTCGTCCGTCCGTCTGTCCGTCTGTCCGTCTGTAAACACTGCTAGCGCTTAAACCATACGTACGATTTCTTCCAAAATGGATATTCCCCGGTCGATCTGCTTCTAGTCAAAGCTTTGAGATTTTGAAAAAGATTCAGTAAAATCTGGGGGTACTTTACATGAAGCCCCCCCGGCCATTTTCAAAAATTTCTCAAAAACGGCTCCAAATATTTTCTTTAAAGTTTTTGTAATAATGGAATAAAATACACTTATTAAGGTGGCATAGGTCCTATTTTCACGGATAACTGAATTTCGAAAATTGCAAAAGTTTAAAATTTTTTCGGCTTTCTGGAACTACAAAATTGAAGATAGAGATTTTTCTTTTAAATAAAATTTGTCGAACGTGAGTTCTTTCATTAAAGTCATGTACATTTTTTGAAAATTTTAGTAGTTTTCGCGCAACATTGCATGCAATATGTGCAATTTTAAAAAATTACAAAAACAAGATTTTCTCAAAAACGGCTCCAATTGATTTCTTTAAACTTTTGGTAGGTATAGTGCCTAACGTATTTTATGAGATGACAACAACGCCATATTGCTCTATTCTTTTGTTTTTTCAAAAATTGGAAAAATGTAAGTTTTGACTTGTCTCTCACGTCGTTAATATTTACATTAGCGACGATTTTTTTCACATTATTATATTTACGAGTACATGTGCTTTAAATAATGTCAAGTAAAATTTGTCGAAAACACAACCGTTTTCTGCTCAAAATTCCGCATTTTCAGAAACGCTCAAACGCCATTTTCTCATATACGGCTGCAATTTTTTTCTTCAAACTTTTGTAACGGATAGTGCTAGTTACACTCTTTAATATGACGTAAAGTTTATTTTGAGTTTTTTTTAATTATATAAATGATTTTTTTGAAAGATCTCTCACATCTTTAATATGCACATTTCCAGCAATTTGTAAAAATTATTATATTTATGAGTGTAAGTGCTTCAAATACTTCAAATAAAGTATTTTGAAACCTCAAAAATTTTCTGTGAAAATGAGCTTCAAATTTCGCATTTTAGTAGCGCTAAAACGCAATTTTCTTTAAAATGGCTCATAATTTTGAAAAGAAAATTCCCATTTAGGACTAGATTTTTATGTTCTTTAATATTCTAAAATTAATATTTCCGTTCTACCAATAGGACAACGAAAAATTAAGAAAATGGCAAAAAAAAGTACTTTTGCGGTGATAGAAGGCAGCTGACAAGAAAGAGTATGTGGCAATTCCGAATTGCTAGCGAACACCCAAGGAAATAGAAAACTAATACGGGAAAATCTGTGCCATTTTGTAGCACCACTAGTTTTTAAATGGCGTTCTAGCGTTACAGTAAATGCGAAATTTGAAGCGTCTTTTGTCAAAAAACTTTTGTGTTTTCGAAAAACTTCATTGAAAGTCATTTCAAATTTTCTGAGAAATGGCTCCAATTTATTTCTTAAAGTGTCTTGTAAGAATATAGTAAAATACTCTTATAAGGATGGCATAGATCCGATTTTCACTGTTAACCCTGAATTTTTGAAAATTTTAAATTTTTTTGGTGTCTTCCTACAACTACAAAATTAAAGATAGATATTTGCCCTTCAAATGAAATTTTTTGTCCATATTCATCTCTTAAAATAACGTCACATACTTTTTTGAATCTTCTAATAGTTTTCACGCACTATTGCGTGCGATATGTGTAATTTTAACAATAACAAAAGATTTCTAAAACACTGCCCCAATATTTTTTTAACTTTTGGTAGTGCTAGATGTATTCTTTGAGACGACATAAACGCCATTTTGGCGAGACATAGCGAAACACGTTTCTCCTGCTCTGCCATCAAACTGAAAGTGGAACCCAAAAGTACCTGAAAACAACCCACATTGAAGATGGCGCTGATGCATCGAAAAAACGCGTGCCTCTCCCCATGCAAGTTGCCTACAATCTTTGAACGTGCTAAGTGGGAATGATGAACGTGTAAACGAATAATTTGATGGAATTGAGATCGGGAATTGAAACTATGAACGTACTAAGAGGGAAAACGTGGTAACCGGGAACGTGCCAACGAGATTCCACTGTACTTTGAATATACCATCAGGAAATCGAAAAATTGAGAAAACTTTTTTAAAAAATACTTGTGGCGGCGATAGATGGCACCTGACAAGAGGATGGCGCAAGACCATAAAGCTAACCCATATCAAGGAAATTTCAAAACTTTACTACAAGAAAGTGTGTGCCATTTTGTAGTACCACTAGTTAATTTCTAGTATACGTACGTATACTCTACAGACTCCTATACATAATATAGAGAAAGTTATGCAATGCTGCGGAAAATAGATTTTGAGATTTCAACAGAAATACACCCCTAACACGGAAAATGAGTTGTTTCTTTTTTTCAAAACGTCCGTCCGTCCGTCTGTCCATCCGTTTGTGAACAACACTAGCGCGTAAACGATGCTTTGGGTTGTTTCGAAAACTGAATCCCAGTCCATCTGACCTCCCTCAATACTCTGTGATTTTGAATAACATGATTTAATTTTTGGGGGTGCGTTACATGAAGCCCCTGCGGAATCCAACATTTTCTTAAAATTATCTCCAAATTTTTTTAAAAAAATTTTCTTGTAAGAATAGAGTAAAATACCCTAATAAACGTGCCAGGTCTGATTTTCACTCTTAACACTGAATTCTCGAAAACTGTATATGTGTGAAATTTTTTCGCCGTCTTCTTACAACTACAAAGACGAAATGAAAATTATTATTCATAACTAGTTCTTCCATTCTCGCTGTCTCAACTACTTAATATGGTACAATAAACATCTAAAACAGGACTGAAGGTTAGAATATATAAATCAATAATTAGACCATGCAGCAGAAACAAAACGTACGAAACAACTTGAGGTCGCTGAAATGGGAGTTCTGAGGAAAATTACAAATCACACTCTACTGGATAAGGAAAGAAACAGAAACATTAGGGAAGTGTGTAAAATTAAGCCATTTACGGAATGGGTAGCAGACCGAAGAAAGAAATGGAACGATCATATTGAGAAAATGGAGGAGAAAAGAATCGTGAGGATTGCTAGAGACGAAAGGCCGAGGGAAGAAGAGAAGTTGGTAGACGAAGGAGAAGATGGAAAGACTCGTTATAATTCTTGGAAAGGAAGTTCTTTCATTAAGGTCATGCGCATTTCTTTGAAAATTTTAGTAGTTTTTCGCACAATATTGTGTGAAATATGAAAAAAAAATCAAAAGCAATTTCGAAGTATTGAAAACATAATTTTTATTTATAAATAGAGTAAAATATTATTTTTACATAAAGAAACCCTTTTTTCATGAAGGAAATACTCAAAATATTCATATTTAGATTACACTGACAAAGTCTGTGGTTTAACAGGGACACATTCCTATGGACAATACAATTTTAGTCGTTGGGCGGCTTAATGTAGATCTTCGATATTGAACAACCCTCGATTCTCCATTGGCACGGGAGGGTCAATGACGTACAAGACTTCTTAGTGTATAATACTTCATCCGGGTACTTTGTCTCTTTCCCATGAATTTTCGTTGACTTTATTATGCTCATCACGTATCCGTTTGATATCGTCTTTTTTCCGGAAAAAAGCGTGCCCTCGAAATTTACCATCACAAAATCGTCCATTTTGAAAGCATATGAATCTTGGTTATTGGAGATATTGCAGATATGTGGGAGTTCCAATGCAGGTGGGGCAGCATGTGCCTCTGACCCGTTCGAATGCTCGTCGACCAACAAATTCGTTCTTTCTTTGAAATTGCAAAGAAAACATTGGTCACTACTGAATTCCGTCTCTTCGTCTGTCATATTTTCACGGGAAGACTACTTGCGAATGGACTGGGTCTTCCTTATGTTACGTTAACATACTCTCACGTAAACATTGCTACACAAACCTCAAACTTCTCTTCATTAAAGCAAACGCATTGATGAAAATATTAATGTTTATATATAATCTGTAAATTAAAAGGTTCTAATTTTATTTTGAAACAAATTTTCCTTCCTTAGGTCTAATGTTTGATAATTATTTGAGAGACTCATTACTTGATAATGATTCAGGACCCTGAAGATTTGAATCAGGCCCTGAGTGGCGTGCGTCAGTGACCCAGACCTCTTGCGGACCTCCTGCGGTGTCGCCCGCTCCTTTGATTTACGAGTGTTTTATTGTCGCAGTCCCCAACATTTCACGTCGCGCGATACCTTAAAATATAATTTATGGTTGTGCAGTTAAGGTGTAGCGCCAACCACAAAAGAACTAAGGAACTAGTGATGCAACAACAGCACATACTTTTCGCATTATTTCTAAATTTGCAACTTTCGAAAATTTAGAGATTTCGTCCCTTCTTCTATCCGAGAAAAAAATTGAAGAAAAAATTTGAAGCGGTTTTTCAGAAAATGGATTTTTTTATAACTTGCATTAATATGAAGCCCAATTTACGGGAAAACTACTAATTTTTTCAAAAACTTGCATATGACCTCTTTTTAAAAGTTGATTTTTTGGAACGGACTTCGTCAAAGGCAAGAGTCTTTGTCATTAAGTTTGTAGTTTTGAAATATTAACTTTTTGCAATTTTCGAAAATACAGAGTTTACCGAAAATAGAACTAGCAACATATTTTAACGTCCCTTGATAATATGAGGATAAAATTTTTTTTAAAAATTGAGAGCGTTTTTGAGCAGAGTTTTTTGAGAAAAAATTGTTTGAAACAATTTTAAACTTGCCTATGTTTCGTGCAAAAACACGAACTCTTATAATTTCGAAAAAGTGAATAAGACCTTATTTCATTATCCTTGTTTGAAGACAAGATTTCATTAAGGAAAAATATTAATTGGATATTTGAAAATTGAAAATTGAATATTATGGTTGTATATTTTGATTTTTTAATGTGGCGTCTCAAAGTCACGCAAAAAAAGGGAGAGGGAAGGTAGATTCCAATAGGGAGCAGCAACGTTATTACAGCTCCCACTTTTACGGCTCCTTATTGGAGTGTGCTTTCCCTCTCCCTTTTTTGTGCATGACCTTGAGACGCCACGTTAAAAAATCAAAGTATAGAAAGACGCCTCAAAAATTGAAGTTTTGCAATTACCCACAAATCTGTGATGTTAACGACCATGAGATCTACCCCATTCTTTTAAGCGTCCTTTACATTATCCGAGGACAATCAAAAATTTGGAGGCATTTTAGAGAACATTTGGAAAATGTTTTTGAGGCTTCGTATACCCTCAGAATCAAAATATCTCTTGGAAACTCCAACGCCTCGAGTTCGTTTAGAACGATCTGGAATATCAATTTTGAAGAAAATCGGCCGAACTATTTAGGCGCTAGCGTTGACTACAGACACACACGTTTTGCCGTGAATCGATTTTTCGGTATCAAGGACCCACAAAACTTCTACTACGCCACGTTTAAAGGAAGTAATTTACAATGTATAGCAACAGGATTTATCCACATTTTCTGTACCAGGGCCCGGCTATAAGAGTTTTCTGCCGAAATTCGCCGTTTTCCCGGAGCACAAGTACATAAGTTTCTCTTCTTACGATACGAGTGCGAGAAAGTAAAAAGCGAAGAATATACAAATAGTAATAAAATTGAAACGAGAACGGTATCCAAATACAGTAACTAGGGCTACAGCAAATACTTTCTTGCATTATATCCATCTTTAGCAGTTTTCGAAAATTACGTGAGTAACGAAACTGTGATCTGCGTCGTTTTTTAAGAGTCCTTCGCTCTGTCCGAAAAAAAAATTGTTGCCGTTTACAAATTGCTTTAGTTTAGGCAATAAATTATGCTAAAACTACTTTCAAAAAATTCTGCGTACCCTTTTATAAAAATCTAATTTTTTAAAACAGATTTCATTAAAGAAACATATTTATCATCAGTGCTGTATTTTTGCAATGTTCGTTTTTGCAGCGTTCGAAATCACAGAGACTTCGCTAAGAATGTGACCAGCACCAATTTTTTACCGTTCTTTTCTACCTACGAGAAGAACATTTAAAGGAAAATTGGGATCCGTTTTTGAGAAAATAATTGTTGAAAAAGTGCCCGTTTCAAGGAAAATTATGCGGAAAGAACTAATATTTTCCAAAAATTGTACAGGATTGATTATTTCAAGATCTGTCGTTGAAGAATAGATTTCATAAGGGAAACTTTTCTATTTACAATATTTTTAGCTGTGTGAAGACGCCGAAAAAATGTAATTCTCGAAAATTTTGAGTTTTCAACAATAATGAGTACTGGTCCATTATTACGCGTCATTTGCGCAACCCGAGGACAACATTTAATAGACGAGCTCATAGAGGCCCGGAAATAGGGGCAGATCGCTATCTAGTGAAATCAGTTCTTTATATCCCCGAAACATGGTCCCCTAAGAAGTAGAAGTAACAAAAGAAACTCAAGACCACCTATAAAACACATTTGCTGAAAGAGGAAAATAAAAGGAAACTATACTCCTCACGCGTCTGAAAATACAGAAAAGGCCATTAAGTAGAGACGTTGACACAAAATGGATACCAAGGATCGATCAGCGTGTTTCTCATGTTTTTTCTAGTGTTTCTTGTCGTAGATTTTGTACATGCTTTTGACTTAGTGTCTAGGAAACATATGTGGGAAATTCTTAAGATACAGAAAATTTCAAACCACCTAATAAAAGTTATGAAAAGATTGTATAGTGTTAAGAAAATATGTATTGACATGGGATCACGAATCGGGTGAAAACAAGCAATAATAGAGGGGTAAAATAAGGGTGTCCATTGTCTCCTGCTCTTTTTAATTTATATATTGACAAAGTCATAAAGGAATGGCAAACGATTTTATCATAAGAAAGGATTAGAGTTTCTGGAAAAGGCTTATGAACTTTTTTTTCCGCTGACAAGCGGGTTTTGGAAAACTCGAAGGATAGATTGAAAAATGACATATATAGCTTGCAAAATATGTTACAGAATTATGAGTTACAGATATGGACTCCGAAATCTAAAGTAATGGCTTTTGTGGACAAGTATCATTTGAGGCGCAAAATAGTTCTAGCAAACACCGTACTAGAACAAGTATCAGAATTTAACTACCTTGGACATATCTCTTATTGCGACAAGAATGACATCCAGAAAAACTCAATAAATTTCAGGCAATGTATGGAACAACCCAAACAAATCTTAAGAACAAAGTAAGGAAGGACACACAAATGAAATTTTACGAGGCGAATGGCGGTTCCTGTACTTGAATATGGTTGCGAAATTTGTGCTTGAATCGCTCGGTCAGAAGGAAAATTGAGACTGCTGAAATGAGATTTCTAAGATCTTTCGCAGGACATACGCTTCTAGACCGCATAAGAGGCAAAGACATCAGAAACGAAATGAAAATATTTAACCTCAATATAAGAGATCAAGAGAGAAAAGAGAAATGGTTCAGTCTTATACAACGGATGACTAGCGAGAGACTATCAAATAAGCTCCACCACTACGTACCCAAAGGAGCTCGAAATACGGAAACACCGATTTCGAAAGACGAATTTCTTGGCAACGGAACAGACCAATCGGCCTAGCCTTTGATAATGATGAATAACAAAGTAACAATAATTTGATAATTATTTTTTGTTGTTAATCTACTTTATTGATAAAGCTAAAATGTTTATTTTAAGTTACTTCTCAGACTATCTTATTTGCCTTTAATTATTTGAAAGATTGTATCGTGTTGCATTTTACCACATTTTACCAGAATTTTTTCCAATTAATCATTTCATTGAAAACTTTTCTTTCTATTATAAGTAACTGAAAATGATTTGCCATCACTTCGCGCGGCGAGCCGGCCGAGGGCCCGGCGGTGATCGAGAGCTCGGCGACACTCGGCTGTTCACCACATAACCCAGAGGTGAAGGGTGACCAGTCAAAATGTCCATTAAAAAGGGATCTCCTTCCCACAGAGCGAAGGTCCCCCTTTCCACCGAACGTGGACGCGGAACCTCGCGATATTCGAACGATTGTTTGACTCCTAATGCAGAGCTCTACTGCAGACTGGTTGTTGCGATCATTCATAATGTTCAAATATGCCTGCTGTGTGATTTCACTTCCGTTTAGTGCTACCCGTTTAACGAACTGAATGTAGACCCAGTTCTCACGTTGGAATACATTACATTAATCACCGAGAAGGATGGGCGCGTAAATTGTATAAAACTCTCTCACTTTTACTTGGAAAAGACTTGGAAACTGCCGAAGTTTACTTTCTGACCAACCAGAATTCGAGTATGAGGCATTATGAAATATGGCTTTTCAGTTGTATTCAAAAACAATTCTAAATTTGTTGAGGCAGAAAATGCATCGGCCATGAACTTGTTGGAACGTTCAGTCCGCAGATAATAATAAGGCGTTCCTTTTGAATTCTTGAGTGGAGGTTTATGGCCTGAAGCTAATTCCGGGTCGATTAAATATTCCGCGGCCCCATGCAGGTCTGTGCCACGGTTCTCGGCCGCAGTGGCCGATGCGCTGCGGAGCGTTTAATCTCGCGCTGTAAAGAGCCGGCTATCGCGGACGCGCGCTCTGTACTTGGGTTGCACAATAAAGGTTTGGCTGTGGTGACCGTAGCCGCTTAAAAGATGCAGCGTAGAAAAAAACATCGCGCGAACGTATCAACCTTGCCCTCTGGCGAACGCTCTTCCCCCCCCTCACCCGTCCCTAATCAATCCATCATCCATCCCTCACTCGTTACTCATCCGTCCCTCACCCGACCCTCAACCGTCCCTCAATTGGCCCTTATCACTCCTTCACCCGTTCTTCACCCTTCCCTTATCCGTCCCCACATCCTTCCCCTCACACATCGCCTCACCCGTCCCTTTCTCCATCTCACAGTGCCCCAGCGTGTTCTGTTGCCGGTCCCCTCGTCCGTCCTTCGTATGTCTCCTAACCCACTTCCTGCCCCGGGCATCGCAACCCCCTCTGCCCGGCGGTCTTCTGCCCAACCTCCGCCTGCGAATGCCTGTCACCATGTCAGTCCACTTTCTTATCCATGTGCCCGTCACATGCCGGACCCTTTTCTTGCCTCCCTGCCCGTCCCCCTGTCCGTCCCCCTGTTCGTCCCCTGCCTGTCCCCCTGCCCGTCCCCCTGCCCATCCCTCTGCCCGTTTCCCTCCTCACCCCTTCCCGTTCTCTGTCAGTGTATATTGGCACCCTAATAAAATATATTTAAAACACTCATCTTAGGTCGCTCGCCCAGATCCAGTCTACCTTGGAAATCCGTTCTCCATTTCGATTCGTTCTTTTCCGTCGCATTCTACTCGTAATCAACTCTTCACAGCGTTAATATCAAGGTTTGTCAGAGTTGTTCTGGGGAAAATGATAATCCTTGTGTTGATTTCATTCCTAAAAAGTAGGTTTAACTGGTCAATTCTCGTAGGAGAGTCAAAGACCATCATGATGACTACGTTTTAATACTACCAATGTATGCAATACACAGCGTAAGTGGTTGTTTGTTTCTAAAGCAGCCGATGAAAGATTATGGAATGGATGGTCATGTTGGTTACGATTGCCGTCGTCTTTATTTGGTCTATTACCTTTTCCTCATAATGTGTGTTGAAGTTAATATCCTGGTGGCACTTCAATTACTGCGTAATGGATTTTCCCAGTTTGTTCGCTCAGAACCCCCTCTACATTGCATAATTCATGTCTGCTTCTCTACATGCAACATCCCCGTTTTGAATGTTTTCAGTGTAATTTTTCTGACCGTCCAAGTCCTTGCTAGTCGAATCGACCACACAATTAGTCATTACGGGTTTGTATCCTTTTATAAAACATGACATGGTTACTTATGTTGCGTTCTTGTTTTTATCAAGATAAAATGAAAATTTCCCTTCCACTGGAGTTACTAGTACAGCCCATTATTCGTATTAATATTCATTTCAGTAGTGAGAAAACATCGGGAAACAACGTATCCATATATCTTCTCCATAACTTCAGTATTTTGGCATTATCAGCAGTGCAGAAATGGTTGTACTAGCCGTGCAAATCTTGTTCATGTCCTTTCTACGAGGTTTGCAGATGTGTGTCTGATGCATATTAATTGGAATAATTCGACCGAATACGTTAAACGTGAAACGCGAATATGTGAATACCTGAAATCCATCACTGAAACATTGCACATGGCGAATTCTTTCAAAGTGGTACAATTTAACACTATACGAATACGTCAAAAGATATATAAAATGTCAATCCTGTAAATTCAGTTGTAGTGTCCACGCAACATGTATTCCTTTAGTTTGAGGGCCGTTTGCTATCCGATATCGCCGTCGTCCTCAGCTCGCTATCACCCTCCCCCAACCATCGCATTGACTGGCATTCGCATCGCGTGCGGGGGCTCGTGATACACATCATAGCGTGAGCGGTGACTTGGGTGAAGGTGCTGATGACGCAAGCTGATACAACTAGCCACAGAACTCTTATAGCGCGCATAGTCCGGTCTATCCACACCGCCCGGTCATTCCAACTGGCAATTCCAGCTCCTGCCGCTCTTGTTCCTGTCACAAAATGGCTAGGGTCCTAGCGTTCGAACCCCGACGATGGGAAATTTTAGTCACTAATTACACAGCTCAAATTCAGCGTCTGTCTTGCGCAGAAAGCTACCGACTGGCTGATCTGAACGGTAGTTTTCCGTGATTTCTCCTATCTATAGCTGGCAAACATTCCAGGTGAATACCAAGCAGTAAACAAAGAGGAAACGGATCGCGCGCGATTTGTCCTCCCTCTTCCTCACCCTATCCTCTCCTACGCCCTATTGTCTCCCTTTACACATACACAAATGCCATACACTACAACTAATGTCAGGAGCTAAGAGCTTGTTTCGTGGGGGACGGTGCAGCGGGGATGAGACACCCATAAAGAGAAATCTCACGCAAGCTGACGTGTAGGTGTGCGCCGGATCTCACCATCCTATGATGAAGCCACTTCCCGTAGTAAAACATTCATTACACTAATGGGTCTAAAGAAATTTAGCATTTGACGTGCCCGGAATCATCAAATAGTCATTTACAAGAATAAAGGGGTATCGGGTAATTTTTCATACCAATTCTTGCCAAAAACTTTCGTTGCTGTCTTTATTCATAATTCAACTACGTAGATGAATTAGGGAAGAGATCCGAGAGCTCAAGAAACTGCAAGGATTAAACTTCTCTCCGTACTAGGTCATCCAGTTTTTAATTGTTTTTGAAGTTGAATAAATAAATATTACCGTCTCTTTACAGCTGTGCTGCCAGCGGTCACTCGGATTGCGTGGCTCGTGTTGGCCTGAGAAAGATGAATTTAGAAGTCGCAAGAGAAAGTTGTTGGAATGTGATTGTATTCTGATTATAACAAAATTTGACAAAAAAAGTCTATATTTTAAACATGGATTTGAATAGAAAATTATTTCTTATTCGGGTTATAATATTTCAGCTTTAGATTGTTCTACTCACCGAATTTCTATTAATCATTCAATTACGTTTTATAGTTTTATTTTTATACATTATTCTTTTAAGTTTACATCATGTTTCCATTTCAGTCATGACGCACCTGGCCCCAAACGGAACATGTAAAAACTCGTACACAGTATTACAATCTTTTCTCGGCTTTGTATAATGGACATAAGATTGCTCGTTTTCTTTCAGTTTTTCAGACTACAAACACACCTGATCCTCATGACGTGCATTGGCTTTGACAATGAATGAATTGGAATTTTAAATTTTAAAAGAGGTTATTCGAATATTTCCCAATTGTAATGATACAGTGCACATTTTGGGGTATTGGTTTAAACTCGGATTACAACAAGTGTTCATTATTTCTTATATGACCTATAATTCTCCAAATTAAACTGTTTATTCTATTCTACACCAAAACTATTTAAAGCTACCATTGTAGACCTGTGACCGATGATCAATTGGTGCCCGAGCTTAACTTTCGAGCACTCGCGCTATTGTAAAAAGTACAACAATGGAACATTTTTTATAGTTATGTGAAATGTTGCGCTTCGGTAGTCACTTGTTTCAAGGTATTCGTTTATTTATACTTCTTTATTGTTGTAGCAGAAACAGAGATTATCTTAACCGTTTGAGTTGCGAGAGAGAAATGAGAGAGTAAAGAGGTGTCTCTGTTGTACATTTTACAGTGCGCGAGTTCTGGTGTTAATTTTTCTACCTGGTCCTTTACGTACGGAAACGTAACAAAAAAGTGGATAAATACAGTTGCTAAATTTATTAAAAATATCCTCTAACAAGTGGTGTAGCCACAATCTGTTTTGTGGGTCCTCGATACCGTACAATAGAATGACGGCCAAACGTCTGTCCGTCCGTCTGTAAACAATACTAGTGGCTAACCCGTTCAGCCAATTTTCTCCAAAATTGATATTCCTCATTTTTTCTAGATGATGTAGCAGCCCCCTGAATTTGAAACCGATATTTTAATTTGAGGGGTACTTTACATAAAGCCCCATGGGCATTTTCAAAATTTTCAAAAAATCACTCCATCGTTTTTAATTAATCGTTTGAAGGGCGTTTGAAAGAATGGTGCAGATCTCATTTTCGTTAAAAACTCCAAATTTTCGAAAATTACAAAAATTCAAAATGTTTTCGACGTCTTCCTACAACTACAATTACGAAGAGAGAGATTTTTTCCTTAATGAAATATGACTCCGAAAGATAGATATTAATGCCAAAAACTCTCGATGTTGTAAAAGTCTATCTATCCTTTTATCTGTCGGTCTGTGGTCAATGCTAGCGTAATCCGTTCTCACGATTTTCTCCATAATTGATATTCTCCAATATATTTAAAGGAATTTCAGCCCTTGCGAGTTTCAAAGTGATATTTTGATTTTGGGGGTACTTGACATGAAGCCTCAATTATTCAAACTTTTCAAACTTTTCTCAAAAATGGTTACAAATTGTTTGATTCAACTTTGCCCTCGGATAGCGTAAACGACGATTGCGCTAATCCCTTGAAATCTCTCGTTATTCTAAAAGAGCAAAAGTTCGATTTTTTCGGTATCTTCCCAACAGTATTTAAGACAGCTGTTTTCCTTAATCAAATCTGTTCTTCAAGGACAGATCTTGAAATAACGTCTTGTAAAAACTTTCGACAAAACAGTGTTAGTATTTTTCGCGTAATTTTGCGTGAAATTGAGGCAATGTTTAAACAATTATTTTCTCAAATTATTTGTCTTAAATCTCAAACTTTTATAAATAATGCAAGAAGGTATGTGCTATTGTAGCACCACTAGCAGCAGTAGCATAACTGTAACTGAAGCTGCAGTTGTAGCTGTAGCTGCAGCAGTTGTAGCTGTAGTAGTTGTGTAGTTGTTGTAGTTGTAGTTGTAGTAATTGTAGTAGTAGTAGTTGTTGTTGTAGTAAAATGGTTATTACTACTTTATTCCCTTAATATTTGTGTATTTCGAGGCACCTTGTTTTCACGAGAATAAATTATACCGATACAGAGCTTTCTATAATTACGTAAATGAGATTCTCTTATTCAATGAATAGTGTACAAACTGAGTGATCGCTTATACATTTATCATATGCATGGAAATTCAATAATGTCTTTTGTTTGTATGGTTTAAATGCATTAATATTAGAGAGCGCTCAGGCTTTCTGCATGACATCAACGCGGAACTTGCATGCTAGTATTATTTTATTACACCACTTACTTTATCATTATTGTCCCTCCAGTAATGCACTCTAAATCAATACGAATATTTTCTCTTTATATTCTTTTGTATCTTTCCATTCAAGCTCAGCTCGCTGTCATATTTTATTAAGTACTTCCATTCAATTCACGTTCTAATGTATAATTTTCGAAACATAATTAAAATGATTAGTTTATTTCATTTATTTCTATCTATTGGATTACACGTAGATTGATGATGTTGCTGTGTCAGAAAACGTGCCATGTAGCTACGCTTTGCGCAACCTGTGGCGATAGCGTGATGGTTGGACGTTTTATGTTCTTTCGTAGACCGGGAAGTCGTAGTTTAGATCCCAATGATGGTGAACTTTTGCAGGTCAAATAAATAACTGGGACGAGAAATAGAACTGTCTTCAAGCCAATTCCAGTTTTCTAATGGGTCGTTCCCGTTTACTCTTCATAAATCCAGCCTACTGCTGTAAGAGCTCCGTATACAACGGACTGCGGATCACGCATAATCCTTCCTTGCATGAACAGGCAACTGTGACATGAATACAATAACACTCATCACACATGTCGAAAATCATCAACAGGATTTTCTTGCTAAAAGGTGGTTGTGGTGAGAACACCTTTATACTTCTGCGAATGCATTAGTGCGTGACCTGTGTAAACTAACCCATCACATATATAAAAGGGTAAAATGTATGACTGTGACTGCAGCGTAGCACATAAAAGAATAAAGACGCAGTGCGTTTCATTGAGTGCGATATCGAAAAATCAGGAAATACAGTATCAGTACATCCATGGCCTCTTCTTGTTCAATTTCTTTGCTAAGGCATTCCCAGTTCTTCAACGACTGCCGTTCAAAAGAAGGTGTCTTTTTAGTATAATCAGCTTCTTAAGTCCTGAAACGTTCATTCCCCCTTTCATTATCCTATGCAGAGGATTTCAGTCGTTTGTTGACTTGATGGTAATGCTGATCTCTGGTATCATAAAAGACCTCTGTTCAAATTCGATAGAGATTTGTCTGGTTTTCGCCGAAAGTTTGACTACCGTAGAGCCACCAATTTGCTGTTATCATGATTATATATTATATGTAAAGATTTAAGTGTTTATGTCTCCATGTATGGAACGCGATTACCCTAATATGCATTTCATAAAATCGACCATTCCATTATTACGAGGCACTGAATACAAGTACATTTGGAGGTAAGTGCGGAGTATTGACGTACGAGATTCAATACAACATCCTGCCAAAATAGGAAACTGCAAGTTGGTTTGTAAAATTATATTTTGTTTCACATATCTGATGTAAAATACAAGTTCACGAATAAGTTTTACTGTCCTTAATAGCTCAAACTAGCAATTCAGTCAGGTATTTCGTTTGGATACCAGACACGAAACCACACTTTAATGATTAAATTGCACTCATATAAGTTGCGTGTTAGTACTTTCAAAGTAGCAAATAAAGTTTGTCCGAAGTCTTTTCGAAACAAGTAAAAAAAAGTAGTGAACAAGTGGAAAAGTACAGTCGGAATGCGTTTTTCAGTAGCAGTGACGTGTTTTAGTATGTTCCAGCTGGGGCGGTGACCCGCTGGTGGGAGATAACTAGTTGGGAAAATCCCGCTAGCTGACGGTAGTCAGATCTCGGCGCCGGATCTCGCCATCCAGCAGTAAGAATCAACACCACCTCCAGAGGAAAGGAAAAACATGCTCTACACTTACGGTTCTAATGACCTTAGCATTGACGCGCCCAGAATCACTAACAATTAATCAATCAACTAATAAATAAGAGATGGGAATATTATTATAACGAAGTTACATGTGACATTCACCCTTAACGGGTAGGCAAATCGTCATGCATTGCTGCTCGGCGGGTAGACGAAATCTTTTTTTACTGCGTGAGAATGTGACCTTCCAAACACAACCGCATAATGCGTTGTCTACCAATCAGGGGTAAAGTATTGTAACTCTGTTATATGAATTGATTGATTAGTGATTCTCGACGGGTCAACTGTTAAAGTCATCTCCCACTTAAGTTTAGTGCGTGTTTTAACGCAGGCGGTAGCGGTAATCATCCCCCGGTAGATCGGAAGTTCCGGCGATGACCTAACCGCCGGCTAGCGGGTTTTCCTCAACAAGGTATCTCCAACCAGTGGTGCACCGCCCCCAGTCGGGAAGAGCTCTAAGCTCCCAACTGGTCTCCCTGTGTTTGTGGTAATGTAGTGCATGTGTCAGGGTGTGTAAGGGGTAAGGATAGGACAAGGTGGAGGAAGGAAAGATCGCGCGCGGTCCCTCGTCCGTTTGTTAGGGTACTGCTCCGAGAATCGCCTGGTGTTGACCGGAGAAACCATGGAAAACTACTGATCAGAGCAGCCGGTCGCTTGAATTTCCCATGTGGTTATGCTGCTACTGTCGAAAATTCTGCCACTGTCGCGACTCGAACCCAAGGATTTCCCGGTCAGAGGCCCTGCACTGACATCTATTGATGCCCTGGGTCACCTAAGCCGATTGTTTACATGAAATTTCTCATCACTTATTACGAGTATTCATAATTAGCAAACATGCCATTAGCAAGCCATTCAAATACCAAGCTTCATTTTCGATCCCGCACTAGCCCTAGAAGTTTGTAACATTTTCCTGCAACACACTGGTATTTAATAAGCTCAACTTTGGTCTTAGCTCTCGGTGGCTCGTTGGTTAGCGTGCTCGCTTTCCCCAGCGCAACCCCGGGTTTGATTCCCGGTCGGGCAAAAATTAACTGTGCGCTTTCCTTGCAATGTTCCGGTATCTGTTGCTGTTTGACGATAAGAAACCTTACTTCTCAGGTTGAGAAGACTAGAGATACGGCGAAGCGATGGCTATGTGCGAACCACACGTACCCCTTAACCCAATGCCACAAGGAAGAGACGTCGCAGGTAGGCCTTAGCCCGTAAAGAGCTGTTGTGCCGAAGTACATACATACAATTTCGCGCTTAAATTTTGTTTATAATACAATCGGAAAAAATAATTCAAATGAGAATTATTTATAAGGGACATATGAAAAAGCTCTACACACTGTCTACTTAAAAATAATTTTGAAAAATATTCCCATTACTTCAGTGTTTTGACAAGTGGGTAAACGAGCACATTTTGCGATGAAACATTTTCAAGCGTTCTAATTATGTTTAGTACGTATGTGAGCTGCGAACCAATCCCTCATTATTTTTTTTAAAAATCGCTTCCTCTTTCATTCACTCATACGCCAAGAAAGATCGAACCAATCTGGCGAAGATGCGAATAATTTGATTCACATGAATGAAGTCACTATTCAAGATTATCTGAATGCACTGTATCTTTCTATGGCACACAATACCATCTCCTTCTGTTTAAAAACCTTTCCGTGATTCTTCAGAAATAATAAAAATAATGTTTATAGTTATTGAAAATATCAGTAGCGTAGTGTACACTCTCAGAGCGATGAATCCGATCATGTAACACGGGAATGATCTGTCTCGTCATGTCCATACACGCCTTGATTTTTTCAGTGATAGTTACGATCACATGTTCTTCATGCAACAAATTTTAACTGCCGGAACAAGCTCGAAGTTACTCTAAAATCACTAATATTGGAATTATTTCTTATAGTACATGTAACGCACACCCAGAAGATGAGCGCAGCTAGTAGTGTGAATGTTAAAAAAAGAGGCAAAAGTCTTCTTAAATCAAATTAAAGACTGATTTTTAAATATTTGATTTTGAAATTATCAAGACTACTGTAGTTGCCAACGTTATGCTGTTCTGGAAGACCAAACGATATAAACTTGTTTGCACATATTTGTGGCAATGAAACATTGAAAAATCATGCATATTGACATTGATATATTGCTTCAGATTCTCATGAAAGTAGTGTGCCAACCTATTCCAAGGCCTGTGCCAACGGACCCTGCAACTGAATTTAGTGGGTGCATTTTGTCTTCACGACTTTTAACGATTCTAAAATTGCGACCGTCAAACATACATAAAAAAAATAACATAGCCAAAGAAATGCAGTTTCCATTGATGTATTCAAGCTAGCTCAAACTAAATCGAAATTACGTTAAAAATTAACAACTACCAACGAGTGCCAACTAGCCTCAGTCTCCCCTATTGATAAAAAATGAATATGAGTAGTTTTTTTTAAATACCCTAGTCCAACCCGTTGGTTTCGACAATGTGTAGTCCAATCTTTAATTTTTAAAATCTGGCCAAGTCTAATAGTGTGTTAGGAAAAAATAAAAAAGCCCATATTGGGGATGCCGAATGAATTTCACATGAACATTTCATAAGGTGTTTAACAATTAATAGTAATTAATATAGTTATTTTACTATTTAAAATATTTGTCTCGCATTACAAAAAGGAGATCTAACACAGCCCAAATGTGTCTTATTTTATTTTACATCAGAAACAGAAAAACTGTGTTTGACGTGTTACGGAGACAAGTGTATTCTGTGCAGGTTTTCTTAATTCTGAAATCCCTACCTAAGCCATAAAAAAGTTGGATTCTGAATACAGAAAGAAATGAGCGTTTTTGGCAATAATTGATAAGGAAATATTCTCACCACTGTAATAAAATCAATTTTCAAGGGCAAATCAGCTATAAATTCGGGCTCTTATCCCTCATGTTCTTCCTAAAAGAACACATTTCTTGCCGCAACAACATGAAGAATAATTTGAATAACGCTATTTCTCACTGAAATCTAGAAGACGTGCACAGATAGTAGGGAGATTTTGCCACTTCGAACGATTAGCACTATGGATCTTCTGCGCATGCGCAGATGCACTAAAGTGATGCGAAACTGGTACTGCGCTTGAGCAGAAGATCGATAGTGCTTCACATTCGAGGGTGCAAAAACTTCTTTTGTCAGTCCTTTCCCCGTAATGCGCGTCGGCGATGCCTCACCTGAGCACTTCGTCCATTATCTGGGCCTCGTCGGCGGCCGCTAAGTCCTCCCCGCCCTGCTCCGCACCCGAGTCGCCCTCTGGACGGCAGCACTCAGGGATAACGCCTGTCTGCTGCCGGATCATCTCCAGCGTCTGTAGCTGCAGCTCCACGTTCTTCTGCAGCATCATCCGCCGGAAGATCTGGTAGTCGTTGGCTGCCCAAACTTGCTCGAACAAGCTCTGCAACAAGAGACGCGATTAGAGACGATATGAACGAGATGGCAGCAGGTCGAAAAATATCAAGCTCTCGCGTAAACCTGCAAGAGCCACTAAGGTATATGAACGGTCCAGAGACATTCTATCGCTAATTGTACTACCTCTCTCTCCAGAGTACACTCGTGAATTGACACTGGCCAGTAAAATTCTAATTCGGCTCTCATTATTCACGTTTTCACGTTCTGTTACACGAATGCAGATCCCCAAATTAAAATGTCTTCGTGTTTCTTTCAACCTACATTTTTAAAAGTAGTAGAGTAAAATTTGCACAATGCGAAACGTTTGTAATGCGGAAATGTATCCAAGGTGAACATAACCCGCGGTCCTGACAAATGCGGTCTTTCATTCCTCCCTCTTGTCCTATCTTGCTCATTTACTTATATACTTACTTACATGCACTACACTACCAAAAATGTCAAGTGTTTAGTGCTTGTCCCGGCTGTGGAAATACGTGGATGGGGAAAACATCGCAAGCCGACGTCATGTGGGTCGGCGCCGGATCTCACCATTTAGCGGGGGAATTGCACTGCCATCTCCTCTCCCACGATGAAAATGTTCACCATATTTACGAAATGAATGGCCGTAGTTGGTGACACGAAATAATCAATCATTGAATAATGCGGAATCTTGTGTACGGCGTAAAAAAATATCTGTCCCTTGACGTTCCGCGTTGAGCACTTTTAGCTTACATTAGTTAATACCACCTTTTGGCGTATTTAATTTTTTTCTCGTCGCAAAATAGTAGATTTTTACTTTCTCATATACGTATACGTACATATACGTATACGGAGTAATATACGTAGGGTAGAGAAAGTTATGTAATGCTGCGGAAAATCAGTTTCGAGATTTCAACGGAAATCTAGTCACGTTTTAGGGTCCCCTGATCATGAAAAAGTGCATTTTTTTTTTCAAAACATCCGTCCGCCTGACTGTCGCTGTGAACAACACCTAAACTATACGTAGAAGTTTTCCAAATTGAATACTCCCCGGTCGATCTAGCCTCCCTCCAAGCTCTGCAATGCGAATATCTAACTTCCTTTAATTTAGGGGCATGAAGTCCCTGGGACGTTTTCAAAATGTCAAGATGGGTCCAAACTTTTGATTTAAAATTCTTTTAAGAATAGAGTGGAAAACAATTAAAAAGGGGGCATACATGTATGTCCGAATATCACTATTAACTGTGAATTTTCAAAAATTCCAAAAGTTTGAAATTTGTTCGGCGTCTTCTTACAACTACAAAATTGAAGATAGAGATTTTTCCTTCAAATTAAATTTTATCGCCATGATTAGTTCTTCAACTAACGTCACGTTCATTTATTCCAAAATTTTAGTAGTTATCGCGCAATATTGCGTGAAATATGTGCAATATTAAAAAGAAGAATTTCTCAAAAAACTCAATTATTTTCTTTTAACTTTCAGTAAGGATAGTGCAAAATGTACTATAACAGATGACATAAACCCGTTTTGCTTAATTCTTCTGTTGTTTCTTTTAGTTATACGATTGTAATTTGTTGACATCTCACGTCGTTAATATTTACATTCGCGGCGATTTGTTCACATTCTTACATTCTTGAGTACATGTGCTTCAAATGTTGTCTCGTAAAGTTTCTAGGAAACTCAAAAGTTTTCTGTAAAAATGAGATAAAAATTCAGCATTTTATGAAACGATCAAACTCCATTTTGTCAAAAAAAGGCACCAAATTATTTTTTCTTCTCAAAATTACGCAAAGGTAATTTTTTAAATCTCCCACTCCATTAATATACACATTTCCAGCGATTTATGTACATTATTGCATTTGCGAATGGAAGTAATACAAATGACTTCCAATGAAGTTTTTCGAAATCATGGTTCAGTTTTTCTTTGGGACAAAGAAATAAAGAGTAATACAAAATAAATGTATAAGAGAATCAAATTTAATATTTCTTCTGACGTCACAGGTATTTGACATCTGTGCGAAAAAACTCTTTAACTTGGCTTCTTAGTATACCGCTACCACCCCACGATTCTAGCTTGTATTAGCTTTATGTGTGATGTCGCAAGTATTTGTGCGAATACGTCATAGTCTACATATACGGCAAATACGTCATAGTCTGAGCCATAAGATATCATTGTATGAACAATTTCTTCTAACGAAGAAGGTCGTTTATAATGATTGAATACAAAAAATGAATTTTTCAGAATCGTAGGTATCCCAAATGGAATTTCTTTTTAATGGGACCTTTCCTTCTCGTTTCATTCGTCCCAATGAATACTTCGAAAGTTTTATTCAATACGAAAAATATCTATAAGAATGCTGTGTAAATTATGTAAGAACTATCTTCAAAAATATTTTTTATACTAATTGAAATGTAATTTCTGACATAAACATCTGACTTTTACAATATAACTAATTTTGTTTAATTTATAATGATTCAAACATTCTTTACATAAGTCGTACGATACACAAGTAAAGCGAATCTAGAGGCAGTTCAAATATAAACAGAAAAATCCGAATGAACGACATCATTGAGGTGAAAATTCGAGGAAAAAGACGCACACTTTTTTCCACTCCATGACCACATTGGACTTGATTACTACAGTAATGAGAATTTTTAAAACATTCACAAAGTATCAAAGTGCACTGTCTGAAATAATATCTCTTTCTCATGACAGTCCCGTCAAATAAGAGGAGATTCATTGCAGAAACTTTGCATGAAGCCAACCTTTCCAAACGCGATAGTAGCAGTATCATGAATCAACGTTCATGAGAGTGGTTTTTAAGACTTTTCTTCGTAGGCACGAGGCATGTTTATTGACGAATCGTCGTGTTTTAGCTGCTAGGTGCCATTATAAATTTCTTGAAAACCATTATTTGAAAAGGACACATTACGTTATGATGGAATAAAATTGTATCTGCAGGTTGTCAGATAAGAAAGGGACATTAATGAATAGATATAATTACCAACGCTTCCGACAAGAACATTTAATAAATATATAAACTTTCAGTCGTAGAGTTCCGCGACCACGTTTGCAAGTGCTCTTGGCTGTTCGGGTGACACTGCTTCGAAAGCTGTGATGGCCAATCATGGTCGAAATGTCGACATCACTGCCTTCGACGCTACATTACCTGTACAGCAAAGAGGACTTGCAAAATGTAAAACTGGCGTCGTTAACAAGAATGTGCAGTTTTTAAAGAGCGAAGGCAGACACTAGGTAAATGCATTGCAACAGTTTGGCTTGAGTCAAACTGCATCAGTGCTTCGAATTACCGGTGTCTCAAACATTAAAGAAACAGCATAAAGTGCCATTTATGGGACTTTAACGGGACTTTCATGTTAGATATACCTTTAGATCACTTTTCATGGCAATGATAGGCCAGTTTTTTGGTGAGGAAAAGACATGATATGATAAATTGGAACGAATATAAGTATATTGAAAGTTGCTTTTTGTCTGCAGATAACGCGTTTTCTGAAACGTCATTATGTAATTTTGCAAATCTAAACAATTCTTGAAATGCATCAATAATGTGTTCATCCCTCCCCATTTTACAATGGGATTAATTGTAACGACGCTTGGAGTTAGCAGGATATAAGAAACAGACAAGCATTTTCCCCCATATGCACTTTCTCGAAATATGTGTTGATGTATCAATATATTCCTTATTTCCTGCTTAACAATTTTTGTCCAAAAATTAAAATTTTTGCGATGAGATGTGTTAGAAAAAATGCAATATTCCCACCATGATTCTAGAGTTCTCTTTCCTAAGCGTAACTGATTATTCAGAGACAATAAATAATTCTTATAATTCCTTACGGCTGTATTTCCTGTTCGCACTTAAATGCTTCAAACAATGCTCTTTTATCTCAGTAACGAAAGTCACCAAATGTTCATGCACTATTTGTTCAGAAAATGTTTTATAAGTTATTAATCACTGAGTTATTAAACAAAATAATTGTAAAAGACACTTGTAATAATTGTAAAAGGCACACCTGTCAAATGAACACCATTCCATATTTGAAAATTTCTGTTTAAGAAGGAGCAGATCAGTTTTATGCACGGTAAACTAAATGAAGATGAAGGGTAAAACTGGCTGCCACTTTTTATCAAAAATAATATTGAATGTTGCAACATTCATATTATAAAAATGTTAGATGTCTTTACATTATTTTGTAAAATATGAAGTTATTCTGCAGTAGAGTTTCAAATAATTACATTCGAAATCTTACATTCTAATATGCAAAGTATAGGAAGGTCATATCATTAATCACACAACTTGTAGCATTTTTTATAAAACCAGAAAAAAAGAACATTAGAGTGTAGTTTTTACAAAACACTAAAAGTATGTGACAATTATCAGCAAAGTTCCAAAATGAAAATATTTTCTTAAGGTAACTTAGCGCGCATATTATGCCAACATTTCGTATCATTGTATCGGTTGGAATTTTCAGTAATGACATAGTTGAAAACGCTCGTTCGAAAAAAAATCACTTCTCCCCATAGCTCGTCACACGCAGTTTTTAACTGTTTTTGAAAAAAATTAACTTCTCCCCATAGCTCGTCACACGCAGTTTTTAACTGTTTTTTACGTAAATAAATAAATCCCCAGAGCACTTATGTGTCCGAGACGATGGACGACGACCTGATACCAGATGAGATGCTCAAAGCATCAACCGTTGTCACTAACTCTGACCGAGAATGCCTAGAGTTCGAGTCCCGATAGTGGCAGGATTTTCTGACACCAGCTAGATAAGCAGAGCGAATTCAGCCCCTGTCTGAAAACGCATGTCGGTAAACAAGCCGGTAGCTTAGAGCCTGTCCCGACTGGAGCGGTGCCCCGCTATCTGAGATACCTGGATGGAGAAACCACGGAAGTCGAGGTGTAGGTCAGCGCCGGATCTCACGTTCTAGCGGGGGGAAGAAGTACCACCACCTCCGAGGATAAAACATACACTACTCTTAAAATATAGACTAATGAACTTAGCAGTCAGTGACGAGGTAACACGAAATAATTAGTCAATCAACAACCCGATATAATGGTATTCATGATTAGTTTCCGAACCATAAATTAAACACTGGAAACTCTAGAGCTCTTGCGCGTCATTCCAGCCCTTGGCACTGCGGAGTGCGACCACTGACACTGCCGACTGCTGTGACTAACGGCGCGGTACGAGAAACCAATATTAATAAAATTTCTTATAGCTGCTTGTCCGAAGCATACACAATCGGCCACGACACAGCTAAAGCTGTGCTGCGTAGAGTCAAGAGTTGCGTGTTCGAGTCCCACGTAAAGCATGTATGGTTTTGTTTTGTGGTCGTGGCAAGGGAAGTAGTGGAAAACTAACACACAACGCAAATAATAATAGTAATATAATATTATAATAATAATATAATAATAATAATAGAAAGAAGAAGGAAGAAAACTAATAATCTTGTTATTGCTGTTTATATCATACTCTTGTTTTCATCTAAACAGACTGTATTAATAAATTATTCCATGAATTGGTACTGACCAGTAAACGTAAACATACAACTATGTTATTTTCTATGTAAAATTAAATCATTTAGCCTTCATGAGCACATGCTGTCCTCGTATTAACGCACTAATTCTTATGACATGGTTGCATCGTTACTCATCTACTCAGTGACGTCCAATCGGTCCTACTGCACTGGCCTGTTTGGCCGAAATTCAATGTGGCCATGTTGTTTGTCGAAAGAGGGCGAATGTTCGTCTGTTCGTCATGAAATATCTTAACGCTGGGTTGATTACCCCGGTGCACTTTATCATGTGGTTATTCAGGAGCTGCAACACTATAATTTGTTAAGAGACGTAATGGGGCTTCTATCCAAATTTCCCTTGGTCTTTCAATATGTCTCCATCTACTTTATAAATAGTATCTCCTTCCGTTTGCATTTCTTCGCGTTGAAATATAACATAAAGAAATAGCCCGAGAATACAGTGCAGGACAACGACCTTTTAAATTTGGGAGAAAGCTGCTATAAGAAATTTTTTAAATATTGTTTTCTCGTACCGCGTCGTTAATTTCCTGCCCACCGGGAAGAGGAAGATCATTATGTATGTATGTACTTGGCTCGACAGTCCGTGAACGGGCTCAGGCCTACCGGCGACGTCCCTACCTCGCGGCTATGGGTTAAGGGGTACGTGTGGTTAGCACGTAGACATCCCCACGCCGTATTTTGGTCTCCTCAACCTGAGAAGTGAATTTTCTCATCGTCACACAGGAACATATACTGGGACATTGCAAGGAAAACGCACACTACGGGGTCGCGTAGTAGAAAGCGAGCACGCTGACCAAGAGCTAGCTACGAGGCAAAGATCATTATAATTTCTCTCAATTAAGTTATTGTGAAGAATTATATCTTGCCCTGAAGCTAATCACAGACTAATAACATAAGGGTTTAGGGACTAGCACTGGGCGCTCCTTAGAAGGGCAGACAAACATTTTCAGACGAAACATTTTCTCGGGGATAAAATGTCCCGAAACGTAAATGTACGTATTGACTACAGTAAATACCCGAGAAAATAGTACACTACTTAGAGAAAGAAGAAAATCCAGTTTTGGGACATCACTGACTCACAAAATGTGTTTTCTGTCCCAATATTGTCTCTTTCTCATGCAGCATTCCATTAACTTCTCTACACGAAGTATACGAGAAAGTAAAAACACTTTTTTTGCTGAACAAAATAATGTTGTTTTGATAAAATTTTGTTTCATGTCTCTGGCAAAAATAGTGCGTAATGAAAACTATCTTACGAATATTAAATTAAATTAATATTACTAATTTTAAATATACGCATAAATTGACGGAAAACTCCAGCTTCTGGCCATGGTAGAGACCCCGGTTTTGTTAAATACTCAACAAGATGGGAAAATACAAACACAATGAAGCAGTTTCGATTTGACTGAAAAATGAAAATATATGATTGTTACTCCTCAATTTCTCATCCCTGGTGTTACCGCTATATTTTCATATATAGTGCGACACTGCTTGACACAGCTGACGTTGCGCGATGCGGAAAAAAGATGTTTAAGTATTCACGTGTGCCGTTTGAGAACAGCCAGTTTGTGCTATTCAGGACCCGATTTTCCTCGCATTCGATAGCGGCATTTTTGCAGCCGCAGGCCACTAGTACTTCATTTTATCTATTTAGCGTTAAAAAACGATAAAAATCTGAGACGTACTATAGTGAAAAGTGTGATGTTTTCGTTAGCTCTGCGATTTCTACCCTAACTTATACGCTACGTAGATTAAGTTGAATTGTAAATATGGGTAGGAAACCAGGGGCGACGCTAGGTTGGTGTAACTAGTGCGCGGCACAGGGGCCACCGAAGGGCGAAAGTGTACACCCACCGCTCCCAATAAAGATGGCAATGGCAATTAGGGGAACCATTTGGACTTTCTGCATCGGAGCGTCAGAGAACTACGCCTCTTGTAGCAATGATCGTTAATGGCAAGAATCGATAAGAAAATATTCCATCCCCTATAATAACTATTTTCAAGGGAAATCAGCTACAGATTCATTCAATTATCCCTTGTTGTATTTTAATATTTTTCGTTTCTGTCTATATTACGAATATATATATATATATATATATATATATATATATATATATATATATATCATAAGTTGGTTCATCATTGATAAGACAGAAATCTTTTAAAAAACAGCTTTATATACAAATATTCCACAACGTTTCGGAAACATTTGGTTTCCATCATCAGGTGACAAATAATTATAATATATAAAAACAAGTGCCAAAGGAAAAGTGCCAAACAGAAAAATTACAAAAAAATTAATATATACACAATATATATACATAAAATTAATATATTTAACAAGGTGCATTCTGTTGACTCGTGTATATTGTAATGGGACGGTCGCGCACGTAACAATTTTGGCGTGTGCGAAAATAATATTTATTTAACGGGGAGTACTGGAAAACTTGATGTCTAGAAACGTGCGCTTTTCCGCTACCTGAGCGGCGCGAAGGGAGGGCCGGCCGCCGCTGGGCGCGGCTCTCTTTGTTCAGAAACGCTCGTCGCACCCTGGGTATTCCGCGCGCTGTGTCAGAGCAAACCCCGCGTCTTCTCGGAAATTGCAGTGACGTGGACCTCCCACTCGAAATCGGTTTTCAACCGCCGTTGACCCATGGCAATTGGCCGGCACGCATCGCGCGATTCGGCTGCGCCAATAGACGAGAACTAGGCGGGGGCGAGACACGTGATCTCGCGGGCGAGGGAGGTAGTTGCGGGGGTGATATTCTTTCATTCCGATGTGAACGACGACAGCAAGAGGTCTTTCTGATCTGGGCGACTGCAGCGAGAGGCCATTTCTGATGTTGACGACACTAGCGTGAAGCAGAGCTTTCCGGGGGGTAGAGAGAGGCCACGCCATCGCCGCGAGGCGCTAGACCGCCGCCGGCAACGCATCGCCGTCACTTCGCCACCCGCTCATGTGTCGCCTGAAGGGAGAGTCGGAACACTGCAGAGTGTGGGGAACTGAATGGACGAAGGAGCGTCCGGATTTGGCCTGAGGGCCGGTCGCCGCTGAAGGACGCATTTCGGCGGCGCTTCTTCGCCGCCGCCGCCGCAGCCGCAGCCGCAGCCAACGCCGGCCGCACGCCAGCCCGCGCGCCGCCCTACACCGCCGCCGCAGCCGCCGGCTGCCCGCCCGGTCCAGGGGACGGGGGAACGCTGCCGCCCCGCCGCCCGAACCCACGGACCTATGCCGCGCCTAGAGGGGCGGAACGCCCGGGCGATACCCAGAAGGGTCGGACTTTAAGCTAAGTTAGTTGTAAGTTAGGTTAAGACATTGTTACAAATTGTAGGAGGCTTCACCTCGTTGATTACCTTTCATTTTGTTTTAATTAAATTCAGAACCTCAGGAAAGAGTGTTTCACTGCCTAATGCATGAAAATGCCCGGTCACGCATGCATCCTGTCCAAATTTCTTGCCGGGCGTATGAGGCAGCATATGAGTGCAGACAGAAATCCACAGGTGAGTCGGGTCACGCCCTTAGATCCATCCCGTCGAACTCGATGAGAGAGTGTGCGGGGTGTTACAATATATTAATTTTTTGTAATTCTTCTTTTTGGCACTTTTCCATTGTTTTGAAATATTATAATTAATTGTCACCTGATGATGGAAACCAAATGTTTCCGAAACGTTGTGGAAAATTTGTATATAAAGCTGTTTTTTAAAAGATTTCTGTCTTATCAATGATGGACCAACTTATGATATATAATTATCCCTTGTGTCTTACATGAAGGAATCGGCTTGCTACCGTGAGGACCTAGAACTCATATATAAAATGTGTTACCTTATGGAAATGCGGCATGGCGCCCTCGGGCGGCCGTTGGCTGCAAGCCTCCTCAAACTGCTCGGGGGTGATGCCCAGGTCGTCCATCAGGCTGCCCAGGATGTTGTCCACCTGCGAGCACAAGGACCGCTGTCAGCAGCTGACACACGCAGGGCCTTCTTTTTAGAGTAAGCCGGTTCGAAAAATGAATTCCAGAGAAAATGCATCCTATCCCACTCCAGAGTAGCGATTAGAGTGATCACAATTTTGTCCCTTGGGCGTCGAAAATATAATCGTGAAGTAGACGGCTCTATGCTATGTGCAAGAACATATTTAATTTTTTGTTATTGAGTACCGCATCAGTAAGATTTTTCCGAATTGAATTGAGGAAAGATTACGGTCAGACGTTCTTACCACTAAGCTAACGTAGACGACCAATGCTGTGAAAAGATTTTTAAGCACGTGACTAGATGTTGCCATCTTGAGATGACAAGGTTTAAATAATCTTTGTTGGAACGCAAGGTAGAGCTTACAGTTTCACTGTAGTATCAAATGCATTCTCAAAGTACTTGTATGTTTCCGTAGTGGAGGGGAGATCCGGACTACGAAGTGGTTGGTCAAATGGTCGGCCACACATGCCTCGGTTCACAAAGGATCTCTTGCAGCAGTTCGGAAGGGAGGTGTTTGACCATCCGCCTTTTAATCAGGATCTTGCACCCAGCGTTTTCCACCTGACACCTCAAAAGATTCCTGTGCCGGTCATCATTACAAGTGTCACAGGGACGCAGAGTTACAGGTCACTGAAACACGGGTACATGTCCGAGGCGGCAGGACGTCTACGACACAAGAATACTAATGTGATCCCGCGGTATGAAAAATGTTTTCATTCTGGTAATGATTATGTGAAAAAATAGTGCAACGTGTGCTGTATCTGATGCAGAAAGTTCTCCCATGAAATAGTGATTTTTTTGACGACGTAGGGACACATTTTTGTATGCGCCTCGTATACTTCATATAATGACAAATGGTTAACAATATTGATTCTTTCTAATTATTTGAAAAAGCTTTTGATATTGTAAAGTACATTTTGTCTTTGACAAGACGCTATAACGACATAGCTGGTATTTGCTTATTACAGCCGGCGTCGTTAGCCGAATTGCTTAATTACATTTCGTGAAGTTATAGAAGTAAGCAATTTAAGACTCCGCGGATTCCTATCCGGGTGGCCGTCTGGAAACGGTTACTAACGGCTCTGACCCCCTGCCCGAAGGCATAAAAACACTGACTGCGACGGGACGTGATTTGACAAAAATAAAACTTAATGGAGGATTACTCCTACTATGAACCCAACAAAGGCTTGGAGACACGTTTCGTCGGGAAGACGCAACTAATTAAAATAAAAATAAAAAAGTTGATATTATAAATGTGTACTTACAATGTATCCTGAGCTATTAGCCCAATTATGCATGTAACGACATTACAGGACTAAAATATATTTCCTGTTGTCAAATGTGTTACAGCATAGTACCTACCGTTAATATGAGCGCGAGTATGCCATTGTTTCCCAGCCACCATTTTCTTTTTTTTTTCAAAAATAAGAGCCTAAATCAATAACGACTGATCAACAAGATCATAGTGCCACAGAACTCACACACAGTGACCGGCAAAGGGCTAGAGTTAGGGTGTGTGCTGGAAATGGTTCCTATGTCACAAATAGATGCCGCAAATACATCTGAAAACATTCATAACTAAGGAAAGGATTTTGTGGTGCAAATTTTGGTTGTAAGAGGAGGAAAAAGATTCTGAAAATACATGCAAAAAGATGCAAAAAAGATGCTGTTGAAACAACTGTTTTAAGGTTTAAATCAGTTACATCAACTCAGTTTCTAGAATATACGTATCTTTTTTCACCGAATTTTTCTTCTTTATAGAGTCCGTAAGAGGTTATTCATAGTGCTTTATCCAACATGGTAGTAGATAGAAAGCTGTTGAACAATTGCAGTACTGGCTGAACTTATTTTTCCCGCGAATCGCGTACTAGAACGTACTTCGCAGGCGCGACAAAACGGCGCCCGCACGAGCACATGCTCGCAGGGGAACTTAGGTGCTCTTGTGGACACAGGCAACTTCCCCTGACTCCCCTCGCCTTTTCCTCCAAATCCACAAGCGTTGCCAGTGCTCTTTGAGTGTTGACGGCGACACGATGGCAAGGATAAACAATTTTCCTCAGGTCACAGCCATGTGGATTTCAGCACACCCATTTAAATGCCCCGATTTGCTTGGAGCAGCACTTTAAATCCAGCGGGAAGAGGAAGGAAAGATCGCACGCGGTCCATGGCCCGTTTGTTAAGGTAATTCTCCGGCATTCGCCTGGTATTGATCGGAGAAACCACGGAAAACTACCGGTCAGAGCAGCCGGCAGCTAGAATTCTCCTCCAGACAGCGACTGAATTCGACATAGCTGACAAGCCAGTGTCTAAATCCTGCCGCCGTCGGGACTCGAACCTAGGACCTACTGGTCGGAGTTTAATATTTAATATCGTTGACTTCTAATTAAATTAAATTTTAAAAGCTGTTCAGGAAGAAAAAAATACACCTTTTCTGCCCAATCGTTTAAAAACGCAGAAAAGAGTGGGAAAAAATGAGCTGAAGCATAAAAAAGAGGGAAAATATGGCAAAATGTAGTAAACTCACAAAAAAGTGTAGGAAATTGTGCTTATTTCCCTTCATTTCATCGCCTCAAATACATACATTAAACTATCTGAATGAAAACAGCTATATTTTTTTAAGGTGCGCACCTTAAAATCCTTTCCCTATTCATAACTATTCATACATACGCGGGTTTTCAACTCACAGCCATATAGTCGTGAACATAGGTTCACCTGCAGCAAATCTCTGTAAATCAGTGATTTGGCTGATTTCACGACTATTGGAAACATGTTATACAAAAAAATGTGAAATAATTAAATAAAAATAACATTTTTGATACATACGAACACATAACACATAATTTTCAACATAAAATCTATGTATCTCAATTACATTATAGCAACCATATAAACAAAATTATTAGGTTTAAAAATTTTCCGCCTCGCAATTATTATAATAAACAACAGAAATTTAGAATAAATATCTACAGACCTCCCAACTAAAATAATCATAAAATTTTCTTTGCAATAATATTTATATTGATGAAATTGTGTTCTATCACAATTTGTTCATATTTGCTCAATGTTCAGTCCCCAAGTAGCAATTTTCACCGTTTTGCACATTTTCTAGAAATTTTTGTCCCAAATAGCAAGAACACGTGGACGAGTTGACACTATTTTAAGCATGTAACAAATGAAGGTTCATTACTAATGAAACTATGATTTAGTGATTCAAGGGAGATATTCGTTTCAATTTACGTAAGAGCTTTGCCCTTTCCTATATTTTCCAATTTTTACAATCGACTTTGAGTCGCGATTTCTGCTGGGGTGTTGCAAATATATTATTTAGCTTTTCGGTATTTTGCGTAACTCAATTCTGAGTATTTTTGTACTAGTTCTTAAATGGTTCGCGTTAGTTTTCCAGACGATAGCATGAGCAACATTTCACTCTTTCATTAAATTTCGAATTTCGTCAGTTATACAAAGTGGTTAACCTTGGAAGGCAAGTTAAGCGCGAGATTTTTAAGGCGAGTTATCGGTCATTGAGAAGTGTTATTAGAAGGTAGAGTTCGTCATTTTAGCGTACAGTGATACCGAGAGGATATTTTTATCGTTCGCCGGAGATTCGTGTCGCATAGCCCGAGGTGTCGAGGGCTCACGAACCAGCGAAGCGTTGACTCACCTCCCGTGTTGACATATGGGAACTATCCGCTGCACTTCACTTTCCTTAAAGAAGATGCTGAAGGTAGTGTCCTTCGCTCGAATGCATTCTTGGCACCTCCGTAACACATTCTAAGTTACCCTCGTAAGTAAGTCTCGAGGAATTGCTGCGATTTTCTCTGCAATTGAGGCGTCGGAGCTATTCTTTCAAGGCGGTTTTTTATCATACACCAAATCTTTCAAGTACCCTCAGAGGAAAAAGTCACAAAAAGTCAAGTCAAGTGGTCTAGAAGGCCATACCCGACGACTAATTATACGATTGTCACTATAAACAGTATTTAAAAGTTTATGGATCGAAAGCAGTGTGAGCAGTTGCCGAATTCTGACGAAAGTAACTAGTGACTCTTTCTTCGGTGTCAATTGTTTCGATGAATAATGTCATATCTGATTTATACAAACATCATCCTTGACGGTGGTGTTGAAAAAAATAGGCACTATAATTCTTGTGGAAATTAATGCACACTGCACTCCGATCTTTACGTCTTGAAATGGTTCTTCGTGAAGCAGGTGAGATTTTCTGCATTCCAATAAGGTTTGTTTTTGCTGTTGACGTATACATTCGGATAAAACCACGGTACATCAGAAAAAAAGAATCAGAATGTGCTCCGGGGGTGGCCAACAATGCATTCAAGCCAAAGGACGTCACTTTCGGCATATTCTTTAAGCTATGTTAAGCGCAGCAATATTTCCCGTATGTCAGCACGGGAGTTGAGCCAGCGCTTCGCTGAGCGAGCTCTCGACTCCCCGGGCGACGCGGGCCGAATCTTCGGGGAACGATAAAATGGACACCCGGTACTTCTTCATACGAATGCCATGGAAGTATCAATCTATCTGAATTTAAATCTATGTTTGCTGAAGGAATTTCGAAAATCGCGGAATTTGATTAATTGAGGTGAGTATTTAGTAGCTTTCAGATTGTAAACACGATAAATTCGAGCATGATTTGAAATCCCAGGAACTAACAATCGACCACGATTTTTGAACTTTGTTGTATTAGAGATTATATTGATCGATCCAAATCTCCTAGTACTTTGAATGGTGCCGACGTTATATTCTATTTTTCTTCTTCTTCTTCTTCTTCTGATTATTATTATTATTATTATTATTACTATTATTATCATTATTATTACTATTATTATTATCATTATTATTACTATTATTATTATTATTATTATTATTATTATTATTATTATTATAGCCTGTTACAATCCCGTAGAGGGCAAGGATCTCCGGTTGCTGCAGGTCTAATTTCATCTAAGAAAATAATAAATACGTGATTTATCGTAATTCAATTTAATATTTTGAACAATATTGTATGCCTAATGAGTATTTTAATTTTTTATTCACTTGTGAAATAAAAATAACTTATAAGTTCACAATGGAGACAAAAACTATTGAACTAAAGAAGATTTCTGGCATACACACTCCCAATACAACCGCACATACGCACAAAGTTTAATATGAATCACAGCTGTTGAAAATGGCGTTCATATTCAAGCAAATATTTTTGGCGTGAAAACATGTTTAAGAAAACTTCCATACGGATTCCAGCAAACGTTAGCAATGAAAAGCTTTTGTCCTCAAACCATTAATTATATCACAAAGTATGGGATATCAGGGTTGCGGTGGATACCCAATGATTTATGTGAAAATGTATTCTTACTCTTACAGCACACGAAGCAAATTCGTTTGGTGCCTATTCAAAGACTTTAATAATTAATGCGGCAATTTCTTGATACGTGATCCAGGGCACCACCCTACCGTAAATTGAGAAAGAGATTTTTTCGGAGTGGAGAGGAACATTATTTATGTATTCTCAAATATGCTCTCGAAAGGGAAACATAAAGCCCACACAGTTATGTAAATAATACATACATGGCGAGAAAATTAACTTTAATATAAATGAATCATTATAGGATTCTCAAGCGTACAGAGACTGTCGTTTCAGTAAAACAGTGCTTTTAATCATGTTTGAACGCTAGTCTCACTCGTGTAATTAAGGAAAGCATTAAACATGATATATTCTATAGGCCTACGCTTTGTGAAAACTGTTTCTTCCATGTAATATTTACAAAAAAATCGTTACTGAGTAACAATTAATTATTCTTTCATACAATTACTATTAAAGGTCTTTAGGCGAAACTAATATATTTGCCGGTGTTTTGAAATAGACTGTGAAGGTTGTTCACAGTGGTGATAACAAAAATAATAAAAATGTTCAAATAATAACTAAAGGAATAGCATGAAGACGCCAGTCAGAAATGTCGATGTCATTTCAAAGAAAATTATTATATGACAAATTATTCATTACATGAAGTAATTATTACTTAAATATAATTGAAGAATAAATGAACAAATATATGAATTAACTAATTAAAAATATGTAACTCCAGAATGAAAATTCTAATCAAGACTGCGAAGAAAGTTGTGTAGCTCAATATATTTTCTAAATACATGATGTTCTTTGTCTTTTTTACACATTTATAATAGGTATTATTTAATTTTTTCTTTGTTTCTTCACGAATTAACCACAACGTTTTGGAAACCTGAGATTTCTCCCATCAGGTCATTCAATTTCTAAAACTTAATTTGAAATTAATTATAATCTTTTTTATTTTAAAATATTTGTTAATTTGAAATTTTACTTCTATGATATATGTCTAAGACAGAAAAAAATGATTGTACCAAACATTCGAAATTTAAAAAAAAAATTTATAATTAACAAGAAATGGTTTTAAAAATTTGAGATCTGAAGATGGGAAGAAACCTAGGTTCCCTAAACGTCTTTATCTGCAATATAATAAAAAACAATATAGAAGGATAAATTTACAATAGTAAGTTTTAAGTGATTGACTAAAAACCAGTAGATATTATGTATTTATAATACAAAGACAATAAAAAATATAGATAAAATTTTATTTGAGTATATTTTCTATGGCACCAACGCATCGTGTGTAATTATTATTTTGATACCACAACTTTTCACAAAGGTTTCGTAAAAACAGAGTAGGTAGCACATCATTAGCAAAGAGCACTGTAACTATTGCCGATAACTCCAGAGCGCATACATTTGCCGATCATTAAAAAAAATGAACAACTTTTTTTTAAACTGCAGATCAAATAACATTTAATGGAACAATGAAAATCGATCAATAAGATAGCCAATTATTGAGAGCAAAACAATGAATATGAATAAGAATGATTCAGTCTTTCTCGCTATGTCCGCTATTGATTGAGTGTTATAGGCACATCGTTCATTCATGTTTCAGTGATGCGGGCAAAGGGATCGTTTTAATACGTAAAGAATTTATTTACAATAGCAGCGTACAAAGTATGTTTCCAAAAATGGAACAAATTACTACAAGAAAATGTCCTTGTAGTTTGTTTGGTTTAACCAAAAAATACGTACTGTCAAACAAATTTTAGTATGAATTTAAAATCATTTATTTAATTCGAATTCACGTGTGGTAATGAGTATTACATAAAATAACAGAAGAACTTACTTGTTGATAGTTCTGGATGTTGAATAACCACGACTACATAGACGAGTAAACTCACTACATCGACCTCACTTTTATAGAGTTTTGGAGAAAACGATCGTGCGGCTACGTGGGTACAGAGGAGCAATGAGCATTCTGATTTGAAACATGAGTTGTAGATGGGAAAATGAGTTATTTTCCATTTGAATTCCATCTTTCACACGAAAAAGATTGCAAAAGGGAAATCTTCATCAAAGAACCAGTTAGTCACTAAAGAGAATGATTGAGAAACCAACTGCAGCATGACAGAATCGTTTCGCCATCCAACTATGTTGCATTTAAGAAATCAGTGTAAACTACAGACAAGGTAAATACATGAATGCCAACAATCATTACTCTCACATATGGCATTTCAAAATTGTAATTGATAATATTAATTTATCATATTGTTGCTTGATATTGATCATAAAGTGTACGATCTTGTACTTTTCGACACTCATGTTATTTCACTTAGGATATTATTAGACAAAACAAACTGATAATGAAGCGTACATTATTATTAAGTGAGAAAATGGTGTCTCAGTATCGATTACACTTCCTCCTATACGTAGTATACACGATGACGTAGAATAAATGGTAGAAACATCTAGGACATATAGAGGGGGCGAAGGTGCTCACTTCTTGTAAATTAACTTTTGGTCGGAAATTTTGTAGAACGATGGTACAGATGTGATACTTTTCTCTGATACATAGGCTACTCCTCCTACGCCGGTGTTCGGTATATAAACAAAATCTCTGATGATTGCGTCAGGAAGTGACCTGCCAAACACTATTAGATGGAGAGCTGACTAGCAGTCAAAGGAAAATGTCACATGTGTGACTTCGTTATATGAAATTTTCCACCAAAACTGATTCACTGGCCAAAACTGATAAAATTCGATCTCTCTACATATCCTAGAAGTTTGTATCGTGTATTGTGAGTCATCCTCTATTCAAAATATGTGCAGGCTTAGCATAGGCAAAGTTAATGTAATGTACCAAATTATGATGTCGAGATTTTGAATGTAATACAGGATTTCGGTATTCCTGATATGTTTAAAATTGAATTGTTCGATTACTTTATCATTACGGGAAGGAAATTATATCCATTGTACAATAGTTACATGCTTTATGCAAGGAACGGTAGGTGACATAGTTATGACCATTGTTTGTTGGTACATATTTACCAGGTTTTTATAATCTTCGTGAATCTTCTGGTACTCTTCCTCGTTGTCCACTCCAACTCCGCATCGAAAACTGTAAAAAATAAGTGGACATATTAGTTTCAATAATTTCTTCGGAATTTTTCACACTATCTCAAAGAAAGTTTCTGGTTCATATTTTTTTCTGCCTACATTGAATATTTTCTTAGCTGTGTTGATTGATCTCACCAAAACAACACGACATGACACCAACACGACTCCTCCGACAAAAAAATTATTAGATTTCGTGAACGTGTGTATATTTGATTAGACAAAGGAATACCTTTTAATGCCAGAAGAACAGCCAATTCACATTGGTTGTAATTGTTATGATCAGTTGAATATTGAGGGGGGCGTATTTTGTCAATTGCTTTTCTTCTGAACATTAAACGATTAATTTCTTATATATGTGTATAACATAAAAACTGTAATACGTAGACTAACGTTTATGACTAAAGTAAAATAATTATTTTATGAGACAACGCCAATAATTATTTTATTTGGAATGCCAAGACAAATCACCGATAAACCAGTATTATAATTAAAGGATGAGGAGGAAGTCATTCAGTGATTTGCAAGAAACAATTATTAAGTAGTGACAACCACTGTACTAAATAATCGTGGCCTGAAAAGAGCGAAGACTACGTTATGTCTCCGTGTCCTAGATCAGTTAGCCAAAAGGAATGAACCATTCAGTAATAAAACAGAGACCCTTGTAAAACGAGGGATGAGAAAAATGTCTTGTAATACATGAAGTATATCGTATTCAATGCCTTCCCTTTCACTAGTATCGAGCTTCGGATTCTCTGTTAATTTTCTATAATATTTGCAAATGATATAGAGCACCAGGAAAGTCTCTCTCACTGGGCCGCGTCAGGGCATCCTATTAAAAATGGCAATGATATTGGTAGCAAATAGATCACTGGGAAACAAAGGAAGGGAACATTTTCAGCATCTGTTATGATTGTGGTGAGTGCGGTATTTAGATTTTCTTTCGTTTCACGTTACTACCAACATAATTTTTGTTGCAAGCAGCAAGGTGCCGTTGCGGAAAGACTTTCCTGATGCACTATTAAACTCGGAAAAGGTGGAACTGGTAATTCAGAAGGAGTAGCCACCCGGACCACTTGTTACTCATCTTCCTACATTGGCCACGTAGCATCTATACGCCCTAGCTTTGTGTCACGTGTCCTTTTCGACCTAATTACCTCCAACTCTAACCTTCTCTGTCTGCCAACTATCTCCATAAAATAAAACTATTTTTCCGATATTTTTATTCACACCTAGTTTAGAAGCAAGAGCACTTCTTTCAGTTAAAGACAGTTTTGTAGTTTTTCTCAAAATTCTTCATCTACAGTTCTAAATTCCTTACGTGAAACTCAATTATCATACCTTTTCCTGAATAGATCCCTTGCCTAAAAATGATCAGTTTGAAATTTGTTATGTTTACTATTAATTTATTTCAGACCCCGATTTTGTTTCAGTAGTGTCCTAAAAAATTCCACCTATATGCCACTAATTCACTTAAAAATTTCCAAATTTGGCAGTGGTCGATTTGGTAGTGGTCAATCGATAATTTACTTCCTGACTACGTCTGAGAACAAAAAAGTTCAAAAAAGTACTCTTCATGTTATTGCAATGCCGAAATAAATAAGATGTTTTCAGTGTATTATTTAAGTATAAAATAAGGAGGAAAATAATTATTGTCGTTCACCACTACAGCTTTCCAAATTCTAGTTGAGAAGAAAAAAATAAATTGATATCAAACTACATCATATTGAAACTACACACAAGCATACTGAGACAAATCATTTGTGCCTCAGCAAATTCAGAAGCAATTTCAAACTGAAAAGAAGCAATAAAGAAACATTTATTACTTAATATCGATCGATTCTTAATTCTATTTGATCTAAATCTGAAGTTGAAAAGGCCGTCAGCGCCACGTTCTGCACGTTCAATGCCAGTGCGAAGCCTTCAGTCCTTTTTTAAATTCTGTATGTTAAGTGGCCACTTCTGTCTCAGTGGCGGCTACTGATTTTTACCAGTCGTAGTAACTAACCATTTTGATAAAATAAAATTTCCTGTCATTTCTGACGTTTTTTTCAAAAGCCTAAATATATAATTTCATGGTATGTCGAGTTAATTACTGTTCTATCGGCCGACTGTGTATTTCGGTGAACTGTAGGCTGCCAGCGTCAATAGGCGCAACTTTTTTCGGGAACACTCTTACCATACGAGTTGGTGAAGCATAGGAAAGCCTGACTGTTATATTTTCGTGTAGATCTTGTAGTAAATCGGCAACGAGCGGAGTCACTTTGTCAAGCGGTAGTGCGATGGGGAACTCGTCTCTAGAGGAAATGAGGTTGTCCGTTTTCCTGTGTTCCTCTTGTGATAAGGATTCTTGCACTTTGGCACGGGGGGGCTATGAAAGGCTCTTAACATTTTCTTATCAATCTGTGATGTTCAGTTTCATACAAGTGTGTTATTCATTTTTTTAATTATTTATTTTTCTTTGCAACGTAAACCTGCAACTTTTGCCTTCCTCGATACCGCGTGGTTAACTTGAACAAATGAGATTGCCTATCGATGTTTCCAAACATAATAAAGCTATTTAATTATTCAGAGAAAAAATGCTTTGATTAGATCAAATTAAACAGATTGAATTTTTTAATCCTGTGTAATTTGAAACCCCACAGTCTTGTTGTAGATAGCCAATGTGAGAGCTGTCCTACTAGGCCAAGATGAATCATAAATCTTTGCTTTGTCCTTTATTTGTACATACATGGTACCTTATGGCGGGTAGTAAAATGGTAAGCACAGGTTCTCCTACCAGCAAGGGCTCCACCTCTCATTTGCATGTGTGATAATAATATACAGTGTGTTGTTGTTGTGTGTGTGTGGTGTTGACAAGGACGAGAAGTGGGAAGATCGCAGCACGGTTCCGTGGCCCATATGTTAGGTAATGGCCTCCGGCATTTGCCTGGTAATGATCGAATAAGCGACGGAAAGCTACCGATCAAGAGGCCGAGGCCGCCTATAGATATTTTTTTCCAAAACGCGTCCCTGAAATTTCGACTAGCTACTCTAGCTAAGTTTTGTACCAATCCTTGCCGACAGTGTTCGCAGCGGTCACACTAACCGTCTCTCAACAGGCATGGTGTCTGATCGTTCATCGGCCTCTGCGTAAACAGGCGTGTGAGTGGGACACATCGGACAGGCCGTACCATTTGACATGTTGCGCCGCTATGAAAGGAACCGCCCACCAACACGCGGGCCACCACTTAACGAATGTTCATGTGAAACATGGCTGTCTCTGCTCCAAGATAGAAAAAAAATTATTTAGTAGGTAAATTTACTACTATGACTTGCTTTGTAAATCTCGAAATATATTTAATTTAATAAAAAAATATGACGATTATTATTTACAACGGATTTTGAAATCTTAAATCTCGACCACGACATATACCTATGTGAGCATTCGTAAGTAATAAAATGTATTATTGTTATATCATATAATAATTATTATTATTATTCCTCTAATTCTCAACTAAAGATATGAGTCGGTTGATTATAAAGTGTATTCCGGGTTGCAACCAGATTCCTAAGGAGTAGATCTAGGGACTATAGATGCCTATACAACATTGCGCAAAATGTGGGCTGTTCCAATAAAGCAATTTCTTAGACTTCCCAGTCTTTTGAATTATCTGGGAGTTTAGCCAACTTCTTACACAAATTTTGCAGAACACATCCCAGAGCTCCGATAACTATGGGGACGACCTGTGCTTTTACTTAAGAGGTTTCCCTGCCTAACTCTTGTACTTAAGACGTTACTCTGCCTCTTGGTTACGATGTTTTGATCGCAGCAATGTCTACAAGTAAACACGATTTTTCTCCAAATCCCGGATAACAATATCCGAATTGTTTGCCGCTATCGTGTGATCAGTTTCAATTTGTTGGTCGTACAATATTGTACACAGTCCAACACACGTCACCGGTTTTGATGAGTGTTCGTATCACTTGGGTCATGTGTTTGGAACTTCGAGAGCGGTTACAGATCTGTCAGTGGAGGTAACTACACACCCTGCCGTATCTTTTCAAGCATTTGGTATTTGCTAGAACTGGACAAGTTGGGAGATATGATCAATGGTTTCTACTTGTTCCTGGCAAATGCGGCATTTGTCATCTTGGGAAATTTTGGGAACAGCTTTATTATGATGTGTTCTCAACGCCTGATCTTGGGCAGCTATTAAAACTTCTTCCGATTCTAATTTCATTATTCCCATTTTAGCCTCATAAATTATTGATCTTTATTGATCTGTATCTTGTCCATTCTTTTCATTCCTGTGAGATTTCATGACCTGCCTCATTAGAGGGTCATCTTAATAGCTGACTACATATTTTCCCATCCGGACTATTACATTGCACCAGGAGGCTTCAATTTGTCTGAGACTATGTACATCAGCACGAGGGTGGGTAACATGACGCATTATAAGCCGTTTTCTGTTTTCTCGATCCATTATTCGAATTTCTTGCTCAGCCCTGTTTACGAGTCCAAAACTGTACTCGTACTAACTATTGCAGATATTTTATTCTTGGAGTTTAGAGCGAACTGCAGGACAAGTCTCACTCTTCTGTAATACTCCCTGTGAATTCTCTCTTTCATTGTGTGTCGTTCGAGATGGTCTCATAACCTTCAAAGTCCAGATATTTGCTAATTTTAGCTGGCTCAATATCTTGAATCACAGTCTGCATATCAACTTCAATGTTCTCTGACGTCATTTTGCCTCTCTAAGTTTATTTTTGCATGCTTGTCAAGACCAAACCTCATGCAGATTAAACCTCATATCATCGCTAAAATCATTGATGACAGCATTTGGGAGAGAATCGCTTCATTCTTAGCACACTTTAAGATCATCCTTATAAAACAAATGTGATACTTGCCTTTCAAGACCACGAAGCTTGTAACCAAAGTCTGTATGTGACAACTTTTTAGATAGTGGGATCAAACTAATATAAAATAGCAGAGGGAATAGCGAATCTCCTTGGAAATTTTCCCTGTGAATCTGAATACTTCTTGTTTCTACTATTTCCTTTGCCCTGTGTATTAGTAACCTGCTACTCCACTTCATGCTAGCTTTGAAAAACTCAGGTCTAGGATGAAATCAATAGATGTCCAGGGTCTTCAAAATCCAATCCTGTGGTATATCGCCAAAGATCCTCAGGTGGTCAATTCAAGCCATGCTTAAATTACGTTTTCTTTACCTTACAACATTCAAGATGTATTTAATGTAAACGCTAATGACCGTATTGTTGATACGACTTAAACGAAAAAAATTCAGATGACATACATTTCGAAAAAAATTCAAGATGACATTATTCAGTAGCAAGATTTCCTTACAGCCTAGAAACCTTTACGACATCTTTTCTGTTCTACTGGCAATAGGTGAATCTTCTCTAAGTGTTTGTACATTTTGTTAGCTATGGCTGCAGTTATAACTTTGTATAATATTGGCAGACAAATGATTGGCCTGTGGTTCTTCGCCAAAGAACTGTCTACCGCTTTGGGTAGCGAATACGTGATGTGTGTGAGTCATTCCGGGAGTTCCTTCGGGTTTTCTAAAATTTTATTAACAGCCTTTACTAGATCAAAATGTAATACTTTTAATTTCTTAATCCACTAAATTAATTTCTTAAACCAAAATATTATTATTATTACTGTGAATAGAAGAGGAAGAAGAAGAAGAATGAAACGAACGTTTATTGTATTGAAATACTTTTAATATAAGTAAATCGTGTTAGTTGGCAGGAAGTTTGGGCCTACTGCAACTCTTACCAGAACTTACAAATGTGAATTTAACCTCAGTAAGAATAAAGACAATAGTGTTTGATCGATTTTTATTAATAATTGCCTTAGGAACTGGAAAAAACTGCTTTAGAGAGACCATTCGTAATTTGGGGCAACTGCAGAATAAGGAAATTTAATGAAATTTTGAAACCTCATAGGTCTTAATATTGCTTGACAAAAATAACTTATCAAGCAATTGATAGAAAATTTGATGATCTTTGAAATTGTACTTGCCCATTTTAGATCTGAGATCAGCCATTAAAGAGTTATAACGCAAAAAAACTGCCCAAAAATTTCGTGGTTTTATTGGCTACAAAAACTATTCCTAAGTACTTCGAGGTGGAAAACTTAGGGGTTTTTTGCTAATAACAATATAGAGAAAATTTTCAACCTCACCTTTTGCCAGGTAAAATAACTTACCGACTGCATAAAAATGTCAAAGTCATACTTTCGAAGTCTGGACTTTGCAACTCCAGAAAGAGTCACGTGTGGTCCTACGAGAATCGTCACATCAGCGGACATAAGATGCATTTCTGTGTTAATATTTGGGCAAAATTTTTCGGTGATCATTTTATTCGTCCGCACATTGGGCAGGAATTATCGGGGATCATTTGATTGGACGTCTCCATGTGCCTGACGTCTCTGCAGGAACAGGGATTGCTCTCCTTCAGGATGTGACACTTGCTATGAGTCAGTTCATGAGATATCGGCGATGGTTGGGGGCGATGATATAACGGTTAGCGTATCGGACCCTAACCTAAGTTCGCGGGTTCAAACCCGATCGAAGCCATGGATTTTTAGGGGCGAAAAAATTCTTCGTACTCCTTCCTTCGGAGAGGAAGTAAAGCCGGCTGTCCCATGTTAGTAGATTACTGCATGTAAAAGATCCTCAAGCCTAAATGACGCCTCTTAGCTAAATTCAAAATTGCCTGTTTCGTCGCCCAAGGAATACCTTATTTCTCCGCTGGTTGGTGAAAGGAGCGTAGCGAAATTTACGTGGTCAGACGGAAGAGCAGGCCTCATGGTCTGAGTCTCGCCACGTAAAATAAGGCAATTCAGTTCAAATATCAACACGACGGGGCCCCGGCAAACTTCTCCGCTACCGTTCAGAACCTGTTTGACATAAGACGGTGTAATTGGCAGAGGCGGTTCCGTGGGGGAGAAGGAAGGTGGCCAGTATATCAAGTGCAGTCTACTGCATTCAGCAGGGTCTTCCGAAAGGGTTGCGTAAGAATTTGCAACGTCGTTATTATACATTTATCAAATCTCATGGCAAATCATTTATCAAATCTCACTTTCAGCAATTTTTGTAGTGAAAGCGAATAATAAAATGAAAAGTATTCGCATCATATTGTCTTTGGCAGTATCTTCATTTTCCCCAGAAGGTTCGCTACATTCCAAACTTTCATGCAGTACTTGTTGCCTACCCACCACTCAGAATTTACATGGACGTACTATATCTGTGAAATAAAATTTCTCATTTCATTTTCATTGGCAAAAAACAACAAAAAAAAACATTTCGATCCCCAAAGAAATTTGTAATATTTTTTCTGAGACATTCTGTAGCAATATGACTAACTCTTTTCACAAGCGACAGCATCTTTTAGGAAGGAAAGATTATAATTGTAGTGTTTCAATGCATTGAAGAAATCAATTTCTTGCTTAGCTTCTGCATATTTATACGTTCTTTAAAAATGTAATTATTATTCAATTTTAAATGGAAAGAACGAACTGACATTGAATAATGTAGCTCATATTCAAATCAATAGTCGAGCTTATTTTTAAATAAAATATATTGACGAACGCGCAGAAGCGTTATTTTTGTAAAACATAAATCTGCAAACATCACACGAAAAAGGACTCTACTCCCCGTCTCGAACTTCGAAGCCACTTCGGAAGATTAATATCGATTTATTGAAAGAAAACGTCATCGCGCCCTTGCTTTCACCTACTCTCCTTCCTCTTCCTCTTTTTCAACTCTTGCCTTCCTCTCCCCTCCCCATCCTCCTGTCCCCTCCACTCCTTCCCTCCCTCATTCTGAGTTCATTCACAAAACCAATTGATCCGGAAGGGGAATGGACGCGGTTGCATAGGCATTGAATGCTATTTAATTTCTAATTAATATTTCAAGGAACACAGTCTTGTGAAACGTAAGAATTAAGGTAACTGTCACACTGCATTCACCTTTAACCCTTTCGGTCACGTGAGGTCATCAAATATGAGAATAAAATCAACTTTGTTATGTAATACAAGTGTTCTCTTGGAGTGGAGAACACTTGTATTATTTTGTTACTCTGGCAAGGAAACAAGAATGTTATTGAAGTGCTGTAAGAGTTTTTATTTGAAAATCGGAAAGTTTATTATAGATTCTAGAATAAAGGGAATATTCTAGATTTCTGTGGCAGTCTCAATACAACTTGTGGAAATGTCTTGACTGCTTGTTTTGTTGTTTACAAGGGTTTTAAAATAGTTATACTATATAGAGTATATAAGAGAGTTGTTATTATAACTCAAGAAAGTGCCTGACACAAAGTTAACCTCTCAAAACGTCTCGAAACAGACTGACATGAACTTTTCACTTCCTAGATGTACTAGAGGCACACTACTCATTGTGTTCTTCTGAAATAATTTTTCGGTTAAGATAATTCTTTTTGACTTACGAGTTCTCTTCCGAACAATATTATTTAAATGTGCCAATAGATTCCGTTTTCGAGTGATTTAATAGCGTAATAATACTTATTCAAAGGGCGTTTAAATTACAAATTATAAATAATATACCACAATCATTTTAGTAGTAGGTTTGTGAAGGCATAGTTCTTGGTAATGTTTTGTTAATTTTTAATTTGGTTTTCTGCATTTGTAATTAGTTTTCTATTTAAATTTCTTTGCATATTACAAAACCACTTACATAACATAATTTTAAATAACTTACAATGTAAAAAATTGACTATGTTGGAATTTTAACGGATTTTTTAAAACTCAGTGTACATAAATAAATTCATGACGAAACAGTTGTTTAAAAAATGTCAAAAGAATTCTTTAATCACACATCATTAACTTTTTAAAATTGCCTACAAATATTTCGACATGTTTGTGATCATTTACACTGAATAGTGGATACTTTTTCATTTAATAAATTATTTATCAAAATCTGATAATTATCGATAATAATCACCGATAACCACAGTAAAAATATATTAATATTGAATAACGTACCCGAAGGTTGATATACATAACACAGCTTGTCACTGAGTCGTTTCATTTCAGGTCCATACTTTAAAAACATTTAAGTACATCTTCAAAAACCATTTTCAATCAGTTAATAAATAAACTAGGTTCACAGTATCATTCATTATATCTGAAAGTCATGAAGGAAACAAGCTGGAGAAGTACTCTCATAAGCAAAAATGTAAGTAAGGCATGACTTCTGGACACAGTAATAACAAGAAGAAGAAGAATAGCATTTCAAATCAGAGATCAATTTTACGGATGAAAGCAAATATATTTGTTTAACTGAACTTTAGTTGAACTTTAACTGAATAGATAATACTATTAAGGAATAGAGAAAAAAATGAGTTGCAGTACAAAGAAGATGCAGAAAAAAAGAAAGAGGTTTAAAATTAAAACAAATATTTAGATTGTTGAACTGATATTGATTATGGTTAAGATCGTGATGATAATGATAAAGAAGAAAATGGTGAATAGAGTTGATTTCAGTAATGTCCGGGAATAGGAAATGGGACCTCGACGATGTCGAGCGTATATCTGTTTTGGTGCTTTATGGGCGAGCCAGAAGAATCATTTAACATTGCAATGCTGCGCAAGTTCGTCTGTAGGTTCGCATTCCTACATCAAAGATCCATTGTCTTCAATCAAATGCAATCGTCCATCACTATGCCGGTGAGGTTAGGCTTTACTGTTCAGTATTTATCAATGGATTTTAATTACTTTGATTTAAACTGATGTTTGCTTGACGAAAATAAAATAACGAGCGAGGAAATTATATTGCATACTAATGCAGTAGAGTAATGCATGTACCCACGCTAGAGGAGCCAGTAAAGGATAGTGACAGGAATTCTCCGAGGGGAAATGTAAATTGTTTCCATCATGTTTTATTTAATAAACACAGCCAAGAAGCTCACAATCAACGTCTTGAATGGTAGAAATTGTAAAAGAATCCGCAAACATGTTCATTGAAACTATGAAAAAAACTACTATGAAAAGTTGAAAATTTGCCGCAGGTAAAGAATTTTGGTAGCGGCAGCTCGCGCAGTGAAGAGACCGAGTGCGAACGTTCTCTGCGCCAGAACGGTTCTTCTCAGAGCACGACAGGAGGCAACAGGCTGAAGAAAGCGCTTCAGCGGCCACAGCTATGTGGTCGCTAGTCGCTCAGTCGCGGGCGGTTGTTTCCCAAAGAATGCAGTGATCTAATATTTTCACACATATTACAACAAAATAATTTATTCGAAACTTTATTAATGTATGTATTCAGTTTTTGGAATACACTGACGGTTTTTTCAAAGTAAAAATATAAATCAGCCAGAAGAATGTTATCGTCCTAATTGTATTAATTTCAATTAAAATATCTCAGCAAACCGGGAGTAGTAAAATTATTTTAATTAATTCTCATGTGAAATATTGGTACGTGATACAGGGAAATTAAAATATTTGCAATCAACACTTGAATTCGGGCCGCACATCTATTAGAATAGAAACTCTAAACGAAAGTTTTACATTTTTTTGTGCATCGGTTTTATTTCTCACCGTATGCTTTTATGTCAAAGGGTTAACGTGAAAGCTGCATTTATAGTCTAAAACAGGTGAAGAATTTGCTTCACCTCTGAAATTAATACATAATGCAAATAATTGTAGTTTATTCAAGGATCGAAAGAGATTGAGGCATTTAAATTGCATCACGCTGAAGGAAGTTGGTAAATTGAAAAACACCCCTTACGCTCATGAATAAGGTGACGACGTGCGGAATCTTGACAGGAAGAGTTAGGGGGCGAAAGAGAGTTGTGGTAAGATCGCATTAAGTAAAGTGGGTAGGCAAGGAATGTGGATGGAAAGAGATTTGAATGTGATGCACATTTTTTTGTGTATCGGTTCCCTCTGTAAAGCGCTTCCCGACAAGCTCCTAGAACCAGTGGCTAGTGCGCGCGCTACCGCCCCGTTTCCGCTTCCGCCTGCCCCCCCCCCCCGGGCGCGTGGGAAATCGCACGCACGACCCCTTCGCGGGGCGCCGGGCCACGCGCACGGGTGCGCCAGCGCTCGCGTGCCATCTCGTACTTGCGGACTTCTCCTCGATGAAGGTGAGGATGGGGGCGCTCCACACGGGGCCCTGCAAGAAGCCGATGAGGGAGTCAAACACCCAGGAGGCGTCGTCGGCGCTCATGGCGACGGCGGCGGCGGCGGCGGCGCAGCGGACACTGGCGCGACGCCTGCGGGGGCCTTCCGGCGCCGCGGAGCGTCACCGCTGCCCGCCCCGCCCTCCCCGCCCCGCTCCCTTCCCGCCCCGCTCCCTTCCCCGGCGTCCCCAGCCAGCCGGGCAGCCGTGCTCGCCCGCGCGCCGCGTCTCCATGGGGACGGCCGGCCGCGTGGCGCCACAACAGTGCACGTCAGTCAATAGCCCTGGCGTGCCAGGCCCCGACTGGGCGCCGGGGCACCCGCGTTGCCCCCGTTCCTTCCGTGCCCCGTCCGCGCCCTCGTGCTGGCCCCGCCGCCTGCCGTGGCCATCCCCGCCTCCGCCTCCTCCAGCGCTTGGCCCGGCCCGTCACCGACGACGCCATCGCCGCCGCTCGCGCCGCTCGGGCCGCTCCCGTCGTTGCGACCTCTTCGTCGTTGCGTTCTCGTAGCCAGTCAATTAGTCCAATCTATTGTCCCCGTACTATTACAACCCCCTTTCACCTCTTTCACCGTCCTTGCTGTTAATTTCCATTACCATAATCCCCCTACTACCTTTTCTATTCCTTTGTATCTACACCCACTCTTCTTCGAACTCGCTTTCCCCGAAGTTCTGTCTTCCTCGACGTCATTTCCTCTCTCCTCGTCCTCTCCGCCTCCGTTTCCTTACCTGTACCTTCGATGTCCCTTCGTTTCTACCTACACTACGTCATCCCTTCTCCACCGTTCTGCTCAATTTTCTCTCCTATCGTCCACTTACATGCACGGGTCTTCACTTAATGTCAGTTCTTGTGATGCCCCGCTCGTATACAATCTGATATTGTCTCAAATCCACTTCTGTTTCCGTCTGTTAACTATTCTTTCTCTTTCGTTCTTCCTGCAATTTTTAATCTCTTTCCATTCACATTCCTTGCTTCCCCACTTCACTTAATGCCATCTTAACACAACCTTCATTGCTCCGCATCTCTTCCTGTCAAGATCCGGCACGCCGTCACCTTATTCATGAGCGTAAGGGGTGTTTTTCAATTTACCAACTTCCTTCAGCGTCATGCAATTTAAATGCCTGAATCTCTTTCGAACCTTGAATAAACTACAATTATTTGCATTATATATTAATCTCAGAGGTTTATATTAAACTATAAATGAAGCTTTCATGTTAACCTTATGACATAAAAGCATACGGTGAGAAATAAAAGTTACGTGGGTGGTCACCTCACACATCAAAAACATTTTAAACAAATTACACTGTTCTGCAAGCGCCACAAACATTGCAGTCTCGATTCTACACTGTTGGTTCAAAAGACCAAAACTATGCAAGGAAATTGATTGCGCTACAGAATGGCACAGACTTTCTCGTACTTGTTTCCTAATTTCCTTGATCGGATCTAGCTTTTCGGTCGTGCCCCATCCTATTGCCAGCTGCCATCTATCGCCACCAAAACATTTTTTTCACTTTTGCTCAATTTTTCGGTTTCCTTCAGAAACGAAAAATTACTTTAAGAGAATAACAGAAGAGTAAAAACTCGTTCCATATGGAAATATTCGTTGAAAAATTTGGAGCCGTTTTTACGAAAATGGCGTTTAAGAGTTACTGTAAATGCAAAATTTGAAGGTTTTTTTTTACAAAAACTATTGAGTTTTCGAAAAAAAAAACATATTGGCAGATATTTGAAACGCGTCTACTCACAAATGCAATAATGTATACAAATTTCTGGAAATATAGGTATTAAAGGCATGCGAGATATAAAAAAATTGCATTTGTGTAATTTTTGAAAAAACTAAACAATACAGAAAAATTAATTTTCTGTCATCTTAAACAGTGCAATTAGTACTGTCTGTATGAAAAGATTGAAGAAAAAAATTTGGAACTGTTTTTGAGAAATTGACGTTTGAACGGAATTCTGAGCTCGTTTTCACGGAAAACTGGAGTTTTCGAGAAATTTTATATCACATTATTTAAAGCACATGTACTCTTAAAAGCAATAATGATAACAAATAGCCGCTAATGTAAATATAAATGACGTGAAGACTAGTGAAAAAACTACATTTTTGTATTGTTTTAAAAAACGGAAGAACACAGCAATATGGTGTTTATGTCGTATCATAAGTACATTTAGCACCATTCCTACTAAAAATGTAAAGAACAATTTTGGAGCCTTTTCCAGAAAACCTAGTTTTTGTTATTTTTTAAAATTGCACATACCGTATTTCTCGCAATATTGCGCGAAAACTACTAAAATTTTCAAAAAATGTACATGACCATAATGAAAGAACGAATTATGGACAACAAATTTCATTTGAAGGAAAGATCTCTATATTTAATTCTGTAGTTGTAGGAGGACGCCGGAAAAATTCCAACTTTCGCAATTTTCGAAAATTCAGAGTTAACCGTGATAATCAGACCTATGCCACCTTTGTAAGTGTATTTTACTCTATTCTTACAAGAAATTTAAAGAAAAATCTGGAGCCGTTTCTGAAAAAAATTGAAAATGGCCCTGGGTCTTCACGTGAAGTATCCCCAAAGTTTGAAAAATGTTTTTCAAAATTGCAGCGCCTTGAGACGAGCCAGATCGACCGGGAAATATCCATTGTGGAAAAAAATCCTATGTATGGTTTAGGCGCCAGTGGTATTCACAGACGGACGGACAGACGGACTAACAGATGGACTAACAGACAGACGAGCAGCCGGACGAACAGACGGACGGACGTTTTGGAAAAAAATAAGTTTTTCGGTATCAGTGAATCCCAAAATGTGTATTTCCGTTGAAATCTCGAAATCGTTTTCCACAGCATTACACAACTTTCTCTTTTCTACGTAGTATATTACTCCGTATATACGTACGTATACGAGGCAGTAAAAACAGCATCTGAAGGAAGGAAATATCAATCCTTTTGAACTTGATATTTCCCAAAACACTTCACGTAACCTTGCCGGATTTTACGTGACCTTGCTGGAAAACATGCACACAGAAGCCAGTTGGCACGACACATCATAAACTGGAAACTTATTCTTGAGAAAAAAAATTCCTCTCACTTTCTTAATTTCTTCGCCCTCCACCATTATTTTGAACATTCTTACTTTCTCCTCTGAACCTATTCCCGATTTTAACATTCCCATTACAAATTTATCCCCACCTAAAGCTTTAACTTCCACAATCCCTCTCGTTGCTGGAACACGTTTCTTCCTTCGGCTACGCATTCAAGGTAAACATTGTTTAAATATTTTATAGCGTTTGCAGTCTGATAGAGCAAAATACAAATAGCCGTGTAGGAACTTATGTCTAAACAGCTGCAAAAGGACCCCTGTTTTAGCTCTCTATCTTAATTTGGGGAAGTTCTACATCAGTTTAAACATTTTCGGGAACCCAATTTTGTAAAATTTTACATGGCTGTATTTCACAAACGGGTGGGAATATTTTACTCAAAATTTGTAGTTTTCTTATTCTTCATTCATACTACCTATGTATCAAATTTCATCTGAATTTAAAATGGTGAGGTAAAAGTTTAATTAAAACTCTGTCGATTTAATATGGAATGAGCCGTAAGTAGCCCGACCGATCATTGCAGCGAGCGTGCTTGACGGAGCCTCGTAAGAACACATGCCTCCGCTTGTAAAACCGTTTCTGAGCCAGGGCAAACGAAAATCTTTCTTGGGCAAATAAAAGCACACTATTACAAAGAAGTATGCAATATTAATTTTTCGTCGAACAAAGTATACAGCCCGACCGATCATTGCAGCAACTGCTCTTCACAGAGCCGTCTAGGAATACACGCTTCCATTTGTAAATACATTTCTGTGCCTGGACAAAAGAAAATCTTTCCTGGGGAAACAGGAACACAGTTTTACAAAGTAGTATGGACAATATCAATATTTTCTGTTCAGCATCGGAAATAGCCCGACCTATCATTGCAGCGACTACGTGGCCAGGAACCCCCTACTAATACGCTTTCGCATGTAAATTCATTTCTGTGCCTGTGCAAACGAAGATTGTATTTTTGGAAACAAGGGCACGTTTTTAATAATACACAGTATCACGGTATTTTTTTACATTTGCTGAAGTATCGTAAACTTGTATTTCTCCGAGTGTGCAATTTTTATTCCAATTAAGCCTATTGTACAAAAAGCAAAGTCAAAATATCAGTCTTTTAATATACATGGAAGTTTTTGCTCTTTGTGAGGTGGACTCGATAACATTTGTGCTCCTTTTGTGGGAGCAAACAAAAATTTATCTTCGGCTAATCTGAGCAAATGACGGCCAAATTATGTGCGAAATTTGGTAGAAATACCTGCTTTTTCGGCTAATTTTACAGAGAACCTGCTGGAACAAGGTTACAATAAAAATCATTTTAAACAGACAAATTACGTTATTGGCAGTTGTTAAATAGAAATTTTACTAATAAACCTATCAGGCATTTTTGAAGTATTAAATGAGATACAGAATTTACAAACTTTGTTTTCGTTGTAGGGGAAACTATCCGAAAATGACATATTGGGATAAAATGACACACTCATATTTCTCCCAATTGCCGCCACTGGCAGCACTTTTCACAAGCAAGTTACGTTGTAGGGTTGGTGGCAGTGATCCACTGGAAATGGTGTATTTCTCTCGTCCAAAATGTTCTTGCTGTCATGAAATCAATAATTTTCGAGGTTCAGAAGTTTGCGACAACCGTTCTTCTGTGATAATTTACATCGTTTGAGTGTGGTTCAAGACATTGATTCTATAATCAATGTATATATCTATATGAGATAAATACTTTCTTTCTGAGTATTTTCAGCGCCTTTCATAACCTGCCTTTCCAAGTGCTTGATAACAGGACATCTGCGCATTGAACAAATGACCTAAAGGTAAAATGACATACTTGCTGCTGGTATAAAATGACGTACTATGTCATTCTATCCTAACGGGAATTTTCGTGAGAAAACACTACTTTCCAGATCATGTTTTCTGTGCGGCATTTGTAACTGAAGTACGTTTGGAGGGAAAAAATGAGAATGAAGGGGAGGTCACTATAACTCTGAAAACAGCTTGCAATCTGGAAGGAACCAATCCACAATCACAACCACAAGAAGCACTGGACACAGCCAGCAACCAATTCCCTCAACAGCAATTCCATCATCTCTTCCCAAAATTTTTGCATCTTCGGTTTCACCAAATTCGCTTATTAAACCAACTGATATATCTCCACTTCCTTCACCACCTGATCAGATCATCTAGAAAAAGGCAACATGACGGTTCACAAGTTCTGACCAGCAAACCTTATATGGAAGAAGTGAAAGCGAAAGTCGCTCAAAAGCAGCAGAAGTTCTAGTTCAGACGTGCTGCTGAACGGACTAAAAAGAAACTATTTTAACAAACCTGAAGAGTATGATGAAGACGCGGATTATACTGGTGATGATAATGATAATGTTGCTTGTCCCTATTGTAATGACTTTTATAGTAATTACAAATCAAGACAGACATGAATCAATGTGTGAAGTGTAATATGGGGGCTCATACTGAGTATGGTGGTGTGTCACGAAAGACAAAAATGTTTATTTGCGATATATGTAAGTAAGAAATTAGTTTTTGAATGCCAATTGCACCTACGTCATTTTACCCACACACTCAGTATAAAATTGGAGCATTTTCAAAAAATGCATTATAACATATTATATATAATATGTATATATATGTATATATATATATATATATATATATATAAGACATGCTGTTATTTTCTTAACTATGCTATTCCAACTGGTTTTGTTTTCTTGTAATCTTGTAAAAAAAATAAAGGATCCAACTTAAAAATTATAGCTAGTGGCACTAGCTATAATTCTTTAGGGTATGTCATTTTAAGACAGTTTCTCCTATTATAAAATGTTGAAAACGCAGTTCATCCCTTATAATTCTCAACCCTTCAAACAATTTGGAAAAATATGTGTAGTCATTTATTAGAATTTTGTTATGTAATAATAAATTCGTATTGCTGTAGATTAAACAATTAATGCACTTTTGCTCTAAAGATAAGCATACGTATATGAGGAATGAGAATCCATTATACACAATTAAAACCAATTGAAAGATTTGGTATTCATTTATAACTATTTTTTACTTAAACAGTACCTTTTACTGCTATAGTTTAAACAATGGACGCAGTTACACGTACATAACAGTCATTATACGTGTAAAACAATGTGGGAATGGGCACAATCAAGTAAAACTAGTTGGAAAATTAATTACGTATTTTTTGTAATTTATTTCCCCAACAATTGTTTTTACTACAGTAGTTTAAATAGTAAATGGAATTGTTCATTAATGACAGACTGACGTATTCTTGCCTGTTTTCGTAAGAAGAGAAAATTTTGCTGTCGTGTGCCGGAAAATGACAAATTTTTGGCAGAAAACTTTTATTCTCAGTCCCTGGTGGACACAAAGTGGATAAATCTTGTTTGTACATGTAGTAAATCGCTTCCTCTGACACATTGTGTAATCAGTATTCAGGTTTTGTGGGCCATTGATAACGAAAAATCAATTGAGGCCAACTCGTCTGTCATTCTGTCTGTCAGTCGTTTCCCTGAACAATCTGAACGCGCCCGAGGAACTGCATTTAAACTGGATATTTTGATTTGGGGGGTACGTTCCTTGAAGCCTCAATATTTTCATAATTTTCTCTAAAATGACTCCGAATTTGTTGATTGAACTTCGTCCTTGGATAGCGTACAATATACGAGAAAGATGAAATGGACACAATTCAATAAAACCAATTGGAATATTAGGGACTCGTTAATTACTTACTTACCTCCAAAATACATTTTTTAATTGTTTAGATCAGGAATTTTAGCCTTCCTCGTTCATGGACGTCTTTTAACAGAAATTTTGTTGGTTCCATCGATCCCTTACGTTATTCTCTGTAACATATCATACATAATCAAAACAAAAAATGTCTTTATGTTAACAATTTGTTAACAAATATTTTGGGAAATATATAGATTTACAATAATCGAAGACATTTCCTCTTCTGAGTGGCTGAGTTTCTAATCTTCAGTGTTGTGCAATGGTTATAAAACGTTGAAAGTTTTTACTTGGCCATAACATTCCTACAGTGCCTATTGCTAGGAGTACCTTTTTCCGCGATAAAATATCGTTGTGCGAGGTACAAAAATCGAAATGGGGCCCCTATCTGCAATAAAGTACGTGAAATTAACAGTTTTAATACTGATTGGTATAATAATAAAGCTGGTGTAATGAAAATAAGCAAGAGTGCATTTTGTTTGGTTTTCCTGATATCCACCCGCGGAGATCCTTATTGAGGGCCCCTTACCTCCAGGAAACGGTGCGGTGTACCAGTTGCAACACTCTAGCTACGCCCCTCAACCTAAGATTAAACAAGGGCTACAAAAGAATAGGAGGCGATTTTATAATTTATTATATACTTTGTTGCTCTATATGAGAAAAGATATTAATTATCAACTTCATTTCATATTTTTTTGTAAGCAACGGAATTTCGATTATACCTATTAATCACTGACTCATATTCGTCTATAGACCCCCAATCGACACGTGTTCATCGACATCGTGTTCATCATTGACCCCCTTCAAAAATTGATCCACCTCTAGGGGTCGATGCCGACGCCGTTGGGAACCTCCTGAACAGGCAAAGACTGTTTTGCAGGGATGTTCAAAGCTAGATCTTTCATGTTAAATACATAGAGGAGAAAGTGAAAAGTGGCACGGTCAAATAAAACAAATTGAAATATTTAATATTCTTTAATTAGTAATATATTAATAAATCAGGAATTTCAGAGAAAATGGGATCTGCACCATTCTTTGTAGTGTTCTTACGCTATCCAAGAACGAAGTTCAAACAAAAAATTAGGATGGT
>JAHLJT010008446.1:226798074-226850293 GCA_031308135.1 Acheta domesticus | reverse complement strand
CACCATAAAAGAACGGGGAAGAGAGCGCGGCGCAGTTTGAAAAGGCGCGCACGCGGACGAGAAACTGTCGTCCGCCGAACGTCGCGAGAAAATGACGCGCATCAGCTGGAGAGGGGAGGAGGAGGCGCCGCATTACCCCTACAAGCAGAAGGCATAAAACGCGGGTCCGCAAGCGGAAGCGTTGTCTTTGGTTTTACGTCCGCGGAAGCGGCAGCTTCTCTCTTTGGTTTACGCCGGCCGCAGCAGCTACGCTGGTTCACATCGTCGAAGTAACGGTCGCCAATTGTAACGTACTATTCGTAAGAAACATCATTATTAGGAGTGTTCGGCGTCAGAAAGGCGTCTAGTTAGTCGTCCACGAATTTGTTGAATATTCAAGAAAGTTTTTCTTCAGTACGGCACCGTGAAGGAGGTCGCCTGTTAAATTGCGACACAAGTTGATGCTCAGATTAAACCACAAAATCTGCAGCTGGAGTGAGAGAGAAAACTAGTAGCGGCGAGAACCACACATCACGCCGGCGTATGAAAACACTAGGCATGAGCTAGGACGTGCTGAATGAAATTTGGAGCTGGGGCGAGTACCGTTCGAAATCGGACGAAGGAGACAGAGACGGGAGGCAGAAGACAGAAGGGGGGCCGGAGCCGGGAGCAGAAGACAGAAGAAAGGGACGGACCCGGGAGCGGAAGAGAGAGAAGACAGGGGCGCGAAGGCAGCGAGTCAGCAGAGGCGAGGCCTCGACTTGCGCTGCACGTGCCGGCAGCGTTCGCTCGGCAACCAGCGACCAGACGCAAGGCCAGCTCCATGCAAAAGGGGAGGTAACGGTGCAAGCGAAATCTAGGTCAAGTTCGCGCCGCGTTGAAAGAAAAATGTTAAGAGAAGTTATACGGGGAGGTACTGGACTATGAAGGCTAGATAACTTCAGTTCGTAAATAGAAATGCACTGGCCATTTTGACGCCTGATTACCTGTTAGATTTGTCAATGAATTGAAGTAAATTTATGTAGTAATAATTGCATTGAAGTGTGGAGGAAATCGTGCCACAGAGCACGTTAATTGTGGCATGTAATTTTAGGAAGACAAATGTAAAATAAGAATGGTAAGAGTACGCAGTTATTGAGGTAAGAGTGGAAGTAAATTTAATCAGTTTCATTTCAAAGGAATTCTTTAATTCATTGAACAGTAATTCAGTGTGTAGAATTTTGGAGGAGTCTTTGGTTATTTTTGATTTAACGAGAATATTGTGTGTGTTGATGGTACGTTGAAAATTTCAAGGAGGATGATGATTTGTGTGTAGTGGATTTGGTTATTATTTTGAGTCATTAAACTTTGTTTTAATGTTATTTGCGTACCTGTGTTTTGGATTGCTCTCTACACCCCAAAAGATCCACTGCCCTGAGATAAAGTAAGCTCGAAAGAGCAGATATCTGCGCACCCGCCCAGACGCTCAACGAATGTTGAGAATTAGTTAAATTAAATTTGGGTGTTCGGGGCAGGTTTGCTTCAGAATATATATATATATATATATATATATATATATATATATATATATATATATAATGCTGCACCCAGAAGGACAAGGCGGATTGTTATCATTGTTGGCAGGCAAGTAGAGGGTACCACGCATTCGAAATTATTACATTTTCACTTTTGCAGGACCAATATTTACTGCGCTACATGCCCACAGACTGTACAGGTTATTTTGGCGTGAGGTCGCCATGTTGGCAAACACACGCGTCCAGACGTCGTGGCATGGTGTTGAACAGGTCTCTAATGGAGTCCTGTGCAAGTTCATGCCAGGCAGCCTGCACCTGAGCGCGCGGTTCTTGCAGATTGGTGGGTAGGGGTCCTGTTCGCACGCTCCGTAGCACCCCCAACATTCTCAATCGGGGAAAGGCCTGGCAATTCGGCTGGCCATGGCAGTGTATCCACGGCTGCAAGGAATGCTCGGGAGATGGCTGTGGTATGCGGACGCGCGTTTTCATGCTGAAATAGGGCATGGGCGTGGACGTTCACGAAAGGCAGAGCCCCCTGTTGATGGATCTCCTGAACGTACCGTGCGGCTATCACGGTGCCTGTGAGGAACACTAACGGTGAACGGGCACCATAGGATATCGCCCCATACCATCACACCCGGCTGATGGGACGTGTGGTGGGATACCACAAACCGCTCGACGTGGCGCTCCCCACTCCGCCTTCAGACACGGACCCAGTGGTCGACGCCATTAAGACAGAAGCGAGACTCATCGCTGATGATGATACTGCAAGACTGCTTGGCCCCAGGTCCGTCGTTCCCGACACCAGGTTACTCTATAGCGGCGTTGCTGGGGTGTGAGAGGCAGGCGTTGTAACGGTCAGCGTACGGTGAGCCCTGCGTTGTGCAACCGCCTGCCAGTGGTACTGGAACTTACAGGATGTGACAGTGCAGGCTGCACAGACCGCTGAATCACCGCTGAAGCACCTATCGTTGCCGTTGGATTTGGTTGTCCCTGGCAGACTATCCATCGGTCCTCCCTCCGCGTGGTGGACGTCCAAATCCTGCATGTCGTGTGTGCGTGCCTTCCTATATCCATTGTCGCCAACAGCGGGCGATGGTGGTGTCCGTACGACCGGTGTGGCGCGAAATATGGCCACAGGACTAACCAGCCTCCCGCACACCCACGGTGCGGCCCCTCTCGAAAGTTTCTATCTGGACAACCGGCTGTCGAACGCGTCGCCTAGACATAGTGTACGTGCAGGTGATGCTCTGGATACGTTACCCGATGTTGCAATTGCCGGCGCGTCCGTTTGAGACCCTCTTTTCTCGGCCGGTGGGCGCGACGTCACGCCCTTACTCCCGACCCCCCAGTGCGCGGCCGACCGTGAAAACGAAATCATTGGCTTAATGAATGGTGTGCAAAATACCCATCAAGTTTGCAGAGGATCAGTATGCTCCTTCGAGGTGCAGCTTTTTTTATGACGATAAGTGTGTCATATATATATATATAGATATAGATATAGATATAGATATAGATATAGATATATACATATATATATGCAGGGTGTCCGGGGAGGAAACGTCGGAACTTCGAAAATAAGCTCTTAAGACGATTCTAAGCATATTTTGCGTAATAAACTACCTGGATATTTCGAATAGTTGATCCGAAATAAGCACTCAAAAGTTGGTTTGAAAAATTGATTTATAGGCAAAAATTTGCATTATGTAAGCATAGAAAAACTGTAGAAACATAAATGGTTTACTATTTACAAAAGAAATTAGTATTAGCCATCAACGGTCTTCTCTGGCGAGCACCTTCCTGTCTTCGAATAAGAAGTCGTGGCCAGATTCCCAAGCGTGCTGAGCGACAGCGGAGCGTTGGATATTCTTATGTTTAAAACGGCGAATGTGTTCGCGTAGTCTTTCCTCCACCGTTCTGCTAGTCTCGTCGACTAAACATTCACCATTTAACGCTGTGCCAAACTACACATCTCTGTGACGCTCAAAACTCCTACCTAACCCCTCGATGAATTTTCAGGTTGAAGTTGCAGCTCGGACGGCGATCGGAACCAGAAGGAAGAATGTTCGGTCGTCCGCCGTCTTTATGTGTCCACCCTCCCTCTTAGGGGTAGCAGCGCGTCATCTCCCTCTCTAGTCTCTAGTAGGCATTGCTCGCAATAATCTCGAAGGCGCGCACCTTTTGAAATACGCCGCGCTCACTCGCCACATTTTCAGCCGTTGATAGCACGTTGCGTGTGTGTGGGACGAATGTGGGCATCCGCATTCGTCACAATATATACAGAATGTCCAGAAGCTCCCGTTACAAAAAATACCCCAAATTCTGTGTTGCCAGTCATAAAGAATTGCAGGTTCGGTTTTCAAAAAAAAATTGTCTTTGAGAAAATTGAGTTTAAAAATCACTTCCGGGCGCCGAATTCAAACCCGCTGCTACCACACAACAGACGCCACTTTATTTCGAGAATGGGATGAAAAAACAATCTTGAAACAGACACGTCCCCTTCATCCATTTTTCTTTTTCTTTGCATTTTTTAAATTTCAATTTATTTTCACTTTATTCTTCGGTTTATTTGAATTTTATCTTATTTTCATTTGGTCATTATCGAATTCTTAAGATGGTGTTCAAAATTAGGAGAAAGGAAGACGACGTCGTCCACATAAATAGTGGTGTCTCGTAGCCCAGCATTGTTCATGATCTCGTCCAAACATTGAACCAGCGCGGCGCCACTGTTCCGCAATCCGAATGGGACGCGTTGAAACACATAGCATCGTCCCTGGTATACGAATCCAGTGTATTTCTGGTCCCTTGGATGTAGCCTCATTTGGTAGTATGCCTCACTGAAGTCTGTCGAGAATAACCATCCCTTATTGGCGAATTGCAATAATATCTCGTCAATTTTAGGTGGTACATCCCTGTACGGAACCGTCAGTGAGTTCAAATGACGCGCGTCTAGCCGTAGGAGCAAAGCGCCGTTCTGCTTTTTACTACCGCAATGGGATTCACGTAAGTCGTCGTTGCCCTTCTAATTATTCCTTCTTCCATCATTTCTTGAATCTGTTTCGAAATTACGTCTTGGTATGCCACCGGTATGGGGTAGCTGCGTCCCTTCAAGGGCGTCTCGTCTGTAAGCTGATGCTGAAGAGTAGTCTAAACAACTTGGCCTTCTGACCTGGGAGTGATGGTAGGTTAACTTTTGCTTCAATTAATCTTAAATCATTTGTCGCCAATGAACATAGATCTAGTCCATGGGTGATTTCCATTATCTTTTCTTCATTCAGTTTCATCTGGGAGTGAATCTTTGCGTTTCCACGACCTATCAGAATTTGCGCGGCTTTCTTACCAATGACTACATCATTCTTAACGAGGAAATCGATGCCTAAAATCACTGCGTACGTGAGTCCCTTCACGACGAGACATGGCGTGTCATACACCCTGTCCCCTACTTTCAACGGTACATATATTTGCTTTCGTAATGGGCTCGACTTATTTCCCACTGCAGTCGTAATGCGCGTAGTCTTGATTGGCAATTGACGAATGTTAAACTTCGCGTCCGTTCATGCATTGTAAGCGTCCTCACCCTGATGGTGGCCATGGAGCCGGTGTCCACTAACGCCTTCATCGTTGCGTCACCGCAGCGTACTTCAATTACCGGACAACGATACGGATCCTTGCTCGTGGTCGCCATGTTCCATATCACACCGTCCCGTGGGCTACCCAGAGCAGTTATAGGAACCACGTTGTATTCAACTTGAACTTTGTCCGATATGGGGTCCCTGCTAACATCGAACTGTGGCAGTTTCCCGGTATTGTCGGCTGAAGTGGTTCATGCTCGACAGTTGATTCTTCAATGCTTTCTTCCTCTTAATTCTTACGTGTTTTTGCTGATAATTCCGGTTGACTTTTTCTCCTCCTAGTTTCGAAGTTCGGTCTTTCCCTTCATTTCTAAAGCTGTTTTCTTCCGCACTCCGTTCATTCTTTTTGTTGGTTGATTGGTCGCTCTGTTTGACTGAACTCGCCTCATGACCTCCCACGCACGTGATGGCGTTGATCGTTGTACTAGATTTGCCACTTTGTTATGTTATCTGCCGTGATGTAGTAGCTCAATAGGCGCTGGAACGACTCGATGTTCCGTGACGCTATGTTCCTTATCAAATTTTGTATGCCATATGGGAAATGTCTTGTCAACAAACAAATTATCTCTTTGTCTTCCATGGGTAGCGAACATAACTTGAAAGCCACGATTTTCTCCGCAGCGTAGTCATGCTACCGAATGTGGGCTTGTAGTACGAGTTCATTACCGTTACCTTATGATTCAGTTGTATTTCTTCACTTCAATATTTGTTCAAGAATTTTTTCTTTAAACTCCTGTATTGTTTGAGGAAACGGTTCCAAAGTTTCCAAAATGAAATGGTTCCATGGTAGCAAAATCTGATACAATAGATGAGTTTTATATTGCTCCGGTAATCGACTGAGCGCTATAAAACTATCTAAGGCTTTGAAAAAGGAGTACGGGTGTTCTTCCGGAGATCCCGAAAAATTTTAAAGTAGACGGCAAGTTCGGATTCAGAGGGTGCACTTAACCTACGGTGACAGCCATGGATTTTAGCGTCTCTTGTCAGTTGTTTAGTTTCGTCTTCACTTCTAAACGTTATTGCGCGCCTTCTTCCACCCGCTGCGAAATTACTTTTAATTCTTTCACCACCTTGTCTTCATGACGCCTTGTGCGAGCTTCGAAAACGTCGGTTACGGAATCAATTCTGGTGTTGCCCTCACATTTGTTTTGAACTGTTTCTAGCTTCTCCGCCTGTTCTTCCAACTTCTGGTCAACTTCATTCTTCAACTCGGTCGCCCAGGTTTCCTGCGCGCGCTGAATAGACTCGACCTTGCCGTTCACGGCGTTTATTTTGCTCGTCAAATCCGCAGCCAAGGCGTGTTGTTGTTCTTTCAGCTCTACAGCTAGTGCCTTGTTTTGTTGTTGAATGTCTCGTTGTATTTCCTGCTTTAGTCCTTGTACTTGTTAAACATTTTGTTGTATATTTTCTTGTACTTGTTGAAAGTCTCGTTGTACATTTTTTTTGTATTTGTATTTTCACGGCCACAATTTCTAATTTATTCGAAATGGTCGCATTGAAATTACCCAATAGTGCCCTCATCAAGTTTAGCATATAGTCATCTGGATTGAATCGCGGTGATTCAACTCCATGTATGTCCGGTGATGTCTCTAGGTTCTCAGTTCCGCGAGCTGATTCAGTCGGCGTTCCTTCTTCCCTCGGCAACGCCCCCGCTTCGCGGTCCTGTTCCTCAACACGAGGATCTGAGTCACTGCTTTCTGGATTAACTCCCGTTTAACCCTCTCGATTCCATAAGTCGGACTGCCATTGTAAGAAGTTGAGTATCCGTTTATTTATTTATTTATTTATTTAATTTGGTCAAAAAACAGTAAAAACTGTACATGACGTATGGGAAAGAGATTATCTGCGCACATTGTCTTGAGGCCCAGAGTTTTAAAAAAAGCAACATTTGAAAAACTAAAAAGAAGAATTTAGAAAAATTATTATTGTTTCAGAAAAATAAAAAATTGAAAAATATTTGTTCCCGAGTTACAGAAAATCAATTTCAACGGTAAATGAACTGCTGACTTGATTTTTCTGCATTGCTAACAAAATAGTCATGAACATCAGTTCTACTCCTACCATTAGAAACAAAGGGAGTGCTCAACAAAACGTGCGCACAGTGAAGCAACATTTACGTCCAGAAGCAAAACAAGGGCCATCTCAGCATTTGCTCAATGGATCAGGGAAACTGGACAAAACCCTGATCGAGATGGGGGTCATTGGCCCGGAAGCTGAAGTATATTACTTGTTACAGACGTATTAAATATTTTTTTAAATGTATACAATACAAACGTAAACTAATTCTTTATATATGATTGTTTTGTTAAAATAAACATTATTTTTCTTTTTGACGATCAGTATAGTCTCTAATTGTATAGAAACAGTTTTGCAGCAGAAAAGATTTTACTTTTAACTTAAATTTGTGTACCGACTTTAATTATTTAATGTCATTTGGCAATGCGTTGTAAAGTAACGTACATGAACTTGTGAACTTTCGTGAACGTACGTGAACTTTCTTGTACTGAGCTGTTGATAGTGACACTTGATGCACGTGATTTCTACGGCGTGTGTTATAATTATAAATATCAATATTGCATGAAAATATGTTCCCTCCGTTAAGTAGGTAACTTTTGACAAATATTACAGATTCGTAAATAAATAGACAAGGCAATGGTAAGATTCCAAGTTCAATGAAAAGAGGCTTGCAGGGATCATGTGGAAGGCATTTTTTCATTATTCGAATAATTTTCATTTGCAATCTGAAGGTCTGAGTCCTACAGGATGAGCTTCCCCAGAATATTATGCCATATCTCAGACAGGAATGTACATTTGCAAAATAAACGCGAGCTGCATGAAGGCTGACAGAATTTGAAAGAATTCTGAATGCGTAACATAATGAACTTAATTTAGTGTTTAATTCTGCTATATGTACATTCAATTTGAGGTTTGATTGAATTGAGAGACCTAAAAATTTTGTTACCTCAATATCAGCTAATTGCATATTATTCATTTTCAATGGAACATGCGATTGCCGATTTGAAATGCAAAAACAGTGCCGATTGCCGATTTGAAATGCATTGAAACAGTTTTTCTTTCGTTAAGAATTAATTTGTTATTATTAAACCAATTTGAAACTTCTGAAATCGTACTATTTACTGCTTCCTTTTTGAAAGAACATTCGCGTCATCGGCAAACAGAACCGTTCTTCCATTTTTAATAGACGAGGGCATATCGTTTACATATAACAGAAAGAGGATAGGCCCTAAGATCGAACCTTGTGGGACCCCATGCTCAATTGGCAAAGAATTGGAAACATAAGTATGTTATATGTATGTAAACATAAGTATGTTATATGTATATGAAGCAACATTTTAATCCTTTCGAGCCAGTATGGTATTTCTACTCTTTGAGTCCGACTTTTAAGGTAAGACGTTATCCAATCTGGGGCAATACCACGAATTCCATACGAAGGTAATTTTGAGAGCAAGATGTTATGGTCAATGGGTACTTCATTTTGGTCTATTGATGAAGCAACATCTTTGAGAAAAGAAAAAAATGGCAGTTTCCGTAGATTTTGATTTTCTAAGACAATCTTGTGAGTCCGAAAATGCTTTGTTTTTTCTGATAAAAGTTTCCATTCGTGAGTAGAAAAGCCTCTCTAATATTTTTGAGAAAACTGACAAAAGAGAAATTGGCCGGTAATTATGAATATCATTTTTGTTCCCTTTTTTTAAAAAGTGGCTTAATTTTTGCTGTTTTGAAAATATCTGGAAATATTCCTGTACGTAAAGAAGCATTGAAAATGTGAGTTAACGGATGTATAAAGGCAGGTGCACAAGATTTTAATAAACAATCCGGAAATTCATCTAAACCAGATGAATATTTATTTTTTAGTTTACTGACTATTCTGAGGATTTTGTTGGGAAAAGTTTCGGAAATAAACATCGTATCAGAAATGTTTTGGGAAGCGTAAAATGTTGAATTTTGTGGTTTTAGTCCCTTCGTGAGACCAGACGCAATTATAGAAAAGTGTTTGTTGAAGAGATTGTCAACTTTTTCCGGATTGCTCGTTTCTCTTTCATTATCCTTTAAAGTAACATTTTCTTCAAGGTATCGAGATGATGTGGTTGTATTTTTCACGATATCCCACATTGCTTTAATTTTGTTACTAGCGCTCAAATTGCCCTGACTATTTTTCATTATTTTTGCCTGAACTATTACTTTTCTTAAAATTCTTTTGTATTCTCGGAAGTATGTATGGAAACCGGGTACTACAAAGACAACCAATTAGAACCACAGTTAAGAAGGTCACAAAGGGAAGGGGTAGGCTCTGACCAATTGTCAACAAACGTTCATGGAAAATTCTAGAAACCGTACACTTGAGCCAATCAAACGCCAAAACTGATCACGTGACAACTCTGAATCTTCCAAATACAGGAGATAAGTAGTCGAGCCACGAGCGAGCAGAGGAAAGCCAAAAACACTCAAATTTTGGACAGACTAGTGAAAAGACTTCTCAAGAAATTATTTTCTTGAGAAGCAGGGACTCTGCCGGTAATCATTAGAGAGAAACTTGTACTTGGTGTTCGAGAGTGAAGATAAGCACGCGTTTAATAAGTCAGACGAGAGATAGACATTTTATTGGAGAAAGTTATCGCGTGACATGGCTAATACCTGCAGGCCTCACTGATCCCAAGTTCCGTGTCACCGGAATTTATTCCAAGTGACGGATCAACCGAACTAGCACCCACCTCGCAATCCAAGGGGTGCGCAGTTCGCGTACCGAGTGGAAAAACGCAAGGATGTGACGTGTGACGGCCTCACCGTGCACATCGACGTCGCAACTCACCACCGCGGAGGCTGCAGCTGTTTGACGCCCACGCCATCTCCACTAGAGCCGAGACTTTACCCGCAGCGTTCAGCCGAGCCCTCATCGAACCCATCGCCAGAGACAACCGGTGAACTGCCCGCGAGCGTGCAATTCTTACGAAGCGAGGTAACAAAGACATCACCATATTTTGTTTGTTCGTTTGCTTGCTTGTTTGTAATCAAAGTGAAATCAACTATGGGAGAGAGAAATTTCTATTAATTGTATGAAAGACACTTGTTCCAGAATCAATAAATGTGTTCCCGCTACTTTGACGGGTGGCACTTCAATAGAATACCATACCTGTGTGAGTCATTTCGTAGTTTGTAAACAAATGTATACCTCGCCCCAGAGCGTCCACGTCCTGAGATTCTCAATGCCTGCGCTGGATAGCAGGTAAGACGCATGCTTAGCGCCCACATTAACAAATTTAGCGAGTGTGCCCTGCTATCTATAATCACCGGCGCACTCCCTGTGTGACGGTGAACATCCCTGTCGTGTGTGGTTCACCACAATATATAATCATCTTTTGGAAGTTTTATTTACAGGTAAGTATCATTCAGAAACAAAATTGTTAATGTAAGCTTTAACATGAAAAACAACCATTGCAAAACTTACCTTGTGCAGTTCTTAATAAGTTTTTTTTTCTATTTTGTACGTAATTGCATTCCAAGCCCTGAAGTAGTGTCCAGCATCATGTTTTGTCAACTTTTTACACAACTAATATTTTATGGATGTTAAGTTCCTACATCAGACTAGATGCGGGTAAACTGGGACACTGTCCGAAGTTACCCAACATTGCTATAGGAGTGACATTGCTATAGGAGTGACAGAATACAAATATTATATTAAGTTTCAGATCAATGGATATGAATGCAAAGGAAAATGAGAGCAAAGGAAAAAAGAAAAAGTATCAAGAATTTGACCAAGAGCAGACGGACAAAGCTATGAAGGAAGTGAGTTTTGCCCCAGGAAGAAGTATGCCCCTCGGATGAGCTAAATCAGGTGTTAAAAGAACAAGTAGTTCAGAAATGTAAGAAACCTGTATGTCCTTCCAAGAAGCAAAAGAAATCGTTAGAAGAATCTACTGATGAACCGTCAAATGCTTACTCATTCCGAGACATTTCTTTATTCTTATTTGTGTGTGTATTATCTTTGTATGAGATATAATGAAATAAATTTATACTATTGCTTAATGATTGATTTCTTGATTTGCAAACATGTCTTTCTTTAAATTTACTTCGTCCGCAAAACAAGTCATTTACCAATATGTTTTTATAATGACGTTTGCCATTTAATTGTGAGAATTAGTTATACTTATTTCACAATACCTGTGGGGTATAAATATATGTCCCAAATTAGCCTGTCTAATCGTAAATGTCATTTTAAACACAATTTAAATGGGTGTCCCAAGTTAGCCAAATTGGAGGGTAACTTGTGACACCTAGTTTTGATTTTATTATATTCAAAATATTCCACAATCAAACAAATTAAGCACATATTCTTAAAATACTGACTAAGACTTAAGTTTTGCAGTAAAAAAGTTTTGTTTTTTTTTCCACCCGGACCTCCTTGGTGAAAGGCAAGTGACTTCGCTCTGAGCCCTAGATGACCTACAAACCTACAAACTTTGAAAATGCCCTAAGTTAGCCTCTTTGACGGTGTGTTCTCTTTATTGGGTTGTATATATTGTTGCAAATATGTGGAAAATTTACATACGCTTACAGAAAAATGTTTAGTTTTTTGAACTGCGAATTACGAAGATGGTGTTACCTATAAGTGGCCACTATCAACGCGTATTAACCATCTAACTTTTCGCACTTCAATGCTGAAATCCACTTTTGTCCTCTTTGTTCCGAGTGTGCTATAATTTTACTTTCCTAATTTCTGGGAACGGTAGAGAATCTACAAAAAATTACTCTGCCTCTCCCGCCTCACTCCAGTACCACACAACCTGGTGATCCTGAAATTACAACTTTATTTCAGAAAAAAGAACATCTCACTGCAAGAAAGTACACAAGAAAGTATACAAGAAGCTACCCAAAACAAAAATGTTTTTAAGCCATTATAAACAGAGGAAATCCTCCAAAGGGATTATGATCTTTACGTACTAAAGAAAATCCACACGTATACTTGGGTTTTTATTTCTTGGCGCGTGGAGTCTTCTCTTGCCTTCGCTTCTTGGGTAGCAAGTGGAACATGCTGATATACCGCAAACTAATGGATAAACTACAGTATACTATACTTGAGTTTTTATTTCTTGGCGCGTGGGGTCTTGTCTTCAGGATGGAATATCTCACGACATTTCGCGTCGTTCTCCGTCGTGCCGCCAGGAGTCGCATGATCGCGACTGTATCGAGCAATGCTGGCGATCACGCAACTTCTAGCGATCGAGAGCACGATCGAGAACGACACTAAATACAGTGAGATATTCCAACCTGAAGACAAAACCCCAGCGCCAAGAAATAAAATACTAAGTATAGTATATTGTAGTTTATCCATTTGTTTGCGGCATAGCGTGTGTCACTTGCCACCCAAAAAGCGATAGTGCTGCCCTCCGAACTATTCAAAGTCACGTGTTCTGGACACCTCTTGTCATAGAGATGTCCAGAATGATGTCACAACGTTTGGCGGGAAAGTGTTGGGTGGCAACCTCTCCAGTATTGCGGTTCTGCAAATAATATTAGCATTTTCTCTAAAAGAACAGCAAAACTTAATATTTTATGGCCCGATACCCCTCCACATGTGCAACGTGTTAAGCACCTCAGTTCCCCTTAATACACACGTATTCAGATCGTGGCCACGACAAAAAAAACATACTTGGAACCACTGATCTGTATTATATATATATATATATATATATATATATATATATATATATATATATATTTACATACACAGATCAGTGCCTGGAACGCACTGAGAACCAATAGTAACATTCCTCCTTGTTGAACCCCTTCTCTGTTGCCAAATTGAATTGTCACGATCTTCAGTTACGGATGGCCATGTCTTGAGTATATCCTCTGCATAATTACCAATTCACTTTTATAAGAAAGCATCCAGTATTCAATCTGCGCAGTTGCAAACACATTGTGAAGAAAGAACACTATGGGCCGAATTCATAGTCGAGCCTTAAGCAGTATGGAAATGCTTAAGCAATGAGGAGTTCCACAAAATGAGAGGTCACTTAAGGAGGCTTGTATTTCATAAACGTCTCTTATGGGAGCAGAAATGAGTGTTCCTTAAGGTAGTATCAGATATGATGCACCATTGCATTTCCGTCAGCTGACCCAGTGTTTAACAGTGGTTTCATTGGTCGTTGGCTGTAACCGCGTGTCTTCATTGTGACTTTTTGTTTATTGTCAAATTTATATTATGCGCAATTTTACAAAGCTTATATAGGTGAGCATTTTGGCTTTTTATGAGTTCAAAATGCGAAATCTCTCGATCTGATGGAAACTACAAAATTCTTGATATTACATACCAACGTTTCTGAAACTACAGAAATTGTTCGGCACACTGCAGCTTGACTAAATTTACAGAAATCTGCTCAGGCAATCTAAGAGATGCAATTTGATTCACATACGTTTATCCTATCTACAATAAAATTAACTGAAAAATATAAAGAAATTTCATTTCTTTCATAAAATTGCACAAGATATTTCAGATCTTGTGGAATCTTATAGAACGAACCTGAAAGGATAAAGTTGCTTAAAATCTTAATGCTGCTATTATTAATTAAATGTTAATTAATTAAATTGTAATGCTATTATTAGCATCTTCATTAGTGGAGAGATTGTTAAGCGTTTATTATATTTCTTCTTTCGTCGATGAGAGGAATAAGATATACAACAGTGATTTAACGAAAACGAAACCACGTTGTTCTTCGTTGTACATTTCCAATGGATTATTATCGTCTCGCTCTGATATACTTATTCGTTACGTGGACGATAGTTTGAGTGTAAAACTCAAAATACTTCAAGAAATCATCGTAGTTGTCTGTCAAGTCGTGCAAACTTAGTATGTGTTCGTAGACTTCACTTAATCAAACCTGGTTAACCTTCTGACGAATAAGAATAAGCCAATTTTTGGTTTTCTGTGCTGAATTCTAATTTTAATGGTTGAATTTCAGTATCAAAGCACGCGTTTAAAATATTACTTGTGTTTTCCCCAATGATTTTAATGTTAGCATTTTTCAACAAACGAATTTTCAATATCTTATACTTGACAAGTTCTAATGGACATTTGATGACATTGCTTGTAATACAATTTGCACAAATGACTTGATAAACTCAGTGACAGAAGTAAATAGTTGATTTGGAGAGCTATGTCATATTTGAGCTTATTGCATGAAAAATCGCCGCCTCTTTTTTTTAATAACCAGGGGCGGGATTTCAGATCTTTTATTGGGGGGGCAAATTTGGGCGCTATTATAAATATCAAAATATTCGTTTACATGCTTTAAGTTAATTAATTGTGCTGCAATTATACACATTGCTTTCAATTTTGTTAATTATTATTGAATGTTATTAATTATCTTAGTTGCACACAGCGGTGAGATTCCGCATTGTTACTTGAACGGTCCGAACTGTTAATTCAACGATACATTTTTACTTTCCCGTATACGTACGTATACACGGAGTGATATACGTAGTATAGGGAAAGTTATGTAATGCTGCGCGAAAAAATGGCCAATTTTCGGCGGAAAAAAATTAATTGCCGGGCCGTGAAAAGGAACTAGTGGTGCTACAGAATGGCACAGACTTTCCCGTATTAGTTTTCTATTTTATTGGGTCGTCGCTAGCTCTTCGGATTTGCCACATACTCTTTCTTGCCAGCTACCATCTATCACCACCAAAAGTACATTTTTTTTGGATCTTCTTAATTTTTTCGGTTTCCTATTGGTAGAACGAAAATATTAATTTTAGAATATTAAAGAATACAAAAACCTAGTCATAAATAGCAATTTTCTTTTAAAAATTATGTGCCGTTTAAGAGAAAATGGAGTTTTAGCGCTACTAAAATTGCAAAGTTGAAGCTCATTTTCGCAGACAATTATTGAGTTTTCAAAACACTTTATTTGAAGTTATTTGAAGCACTTACACTCACAAATATAATAATGTTTACAAATTGCTGGTAATGTGCATATTAAAGATGTGAGAGATCTTTCAAAAAATTACAATGATGTAATTTTTGAAAAAACAAAAAAAACTCAAAATAAACTTTACGCCATACTAAAGAGTGTAATTAGCACTATCCGTGACAAAATTTTCAAGAAAAAATTTGCAGTCATATATGAGAAAATGGCGTTTGAGCGTTTCTGAAAATGCGAAATTTTGAGCTACTTTCACAGAAGACGGTTGTGTTTTCGAGAAACTTTACTTGACATTATTTAAAGATCATGTACTCGTAAATATAATAATGTGAAAAAATCGCCGCTAATGTAAATATTATCGACGTGAGAAACATGTGAAAAAATTTACATTTTTGTAATTTTTGGAAAAACCAACCTATAGAGCAATATGGCTTTTATGTCATCTGATAGAGTATATTTACCACTATCCCTACCAAAAGTTTAAAGAAAAAAATTGGAGCCGTTTTTGAGAAAATCTTGTTTTTGTAATTTTTTAAAAGTGCACATATTGCAGGCACGAAATTAATTGCACGAAAACTACTAAAATTTGAGAAACATTTACATGACCTTTATGATAGAACTCAATATGCAGAACAAATTTTATTTGAAGAAAAATCTCTGTCTTCAATTTTGTAGTTGGAGAAAGACGCCGAAAACAATTCAAACTTTCACAATTTTCGAAAATTCAGAGTTATTCGTGAGAATCGGACCTATTCCATGTTAATAAGGGTATTTTACTCTATTCATACAAGAAATTTAAAGAAAAAAATTGGAGCCCTTTTTGAGAAAATTTTGACAATCCCCGGGGGGCTTCATATAAAGTACCTCCAAATTTTGAAGAATCGTTTTCAAAATCTCAAAGCTTCGACTAGAATCAGATCGACCGGGGAATATCCATTTTGGAAGAAATCGTACGTATGGTTTAGGCGCTAGCAGTGTTCACAGACGGACAGACGGACGGAGTACAAAATTATTTATTGTGGTACAAAATTAGTAGACAAATAGAAGATAATAATTGGCTAGTTGGATTTGAATTTGTGACTAGTGTGGGTGGCTTGGCAGGCCCTTTTGTTTCATGCCACACGCAATTTTTTTCTGTTTTTCGATTGCATTATCTCCGTTGGGGGACCAGATAAATTTTTGAAACAAATACATCTGAAAGGTCATTTTAGCAGCAAACCGCTGTATACATTTCAACTTCGAAGTGTGACTCCAAGGGGATTTAAAAAATTCGGCAATATGGGCAAAAAGTGTATCTTTTGCAACCGTTTTTTAATTGGTTATAGGTGAGTACAAAATTTTTAATTGTGGTACAAAATTAGTACATAATTAGTAGACAACAATGGGTTAGGTGATTTTGAATTTCTGAAAAGTGGGGGTTGTAGGTTGACGTCAAGCTAGCACCCCCACTTTTGAATGTCGTTTTTTATTGGTTTATAGTTGAGTACAATTTTTTTTATTTTGGTACAAAATTAGTACATAGTTAGTTCAAAATTATAGGCTAGTTAATTTTGAATTTCTGACAAGTGGGGGTTGCAGCTTGACGGAGGTCCGGCTCTTGCCGAGTCCGCAGTGCCGATGGCCCTTTGCTCTCGACTCATCTTTTTGATGAACCCTGATTTACAGTGTAGTACAAAAGGCGTTTAATAAAAGTAAATATATTCCATTTTAATGAACGAAAATATATTAAGCGAGAGAACAAATGGCCATGTTACAAGACGCCGTACTATTCAGCAGTGGCGTAGCGTGTCTTCTGCGTTTGGGGATGCTCAACAATAATGCGAACTGAAGACATCGTGATTCTTAATGTTCTCTAGAATCTACGTTATTGAAACAAATGTTACACTACTTCAACAGATTTATGTCAGGAGACTTCTTAAAAGCAAATTATGAAATAGCTCCGCTTTAGTTCTCACGCGCGATTCACAATAAGATCACTTGTGAATTGATATATTTCGAACCAAAATAAAATTTAATATATTTAAGTCAGAATTCAACTTCCTAGATATTAATTGAGAATTAGTAGGCAAGCACTATATCTACTGTTTGTGCTCATGTCCAAGCACGGAATCACGAGTGAGAAAGAAAAATATTTCTCTGACAACCTCAAGTGTGCTGCGCTCTCGTGCACAAACGAGCAACTTGCTCTCATAAGCCTTTGTCACCAGCATATGCTGCCCATATGCTAGCTTTTCGGGACTCGAGAATCCTGGGGCAGAGGTGAAGAGGGGAGGGGAGAACCTCGCCGTCTGCGCATGCGTCATTGCTCGTCGCAACTCGCGGCAGACGCTAGAAGCAGTTGAGCGTCCAAGCAATCAGAGGCCAGCTTGTATAAACGCGCGGAATTCAATCATAGGAAATCACTACAAAATAATACAAAACGTGTTTCGCTGAGGGTGTTTCACTCATTTGGAAGATTATCAATACAATATTTAGGCTTCTTTGATTAATATTTCACGTGGGGATGCTCAGCATCTTAGCGTTCCCTGACGCTACGCCACTGCTATTCAGCCCATTCACTAAGTTCATGTGCGCGAATAAAGTTACAGGAAGTAAATCGATTCAAGCGAAAACAATGTTATCAGAATATTATCGGAAATATTATGTTGGTATTGTCTTGGCCCAATTCACGTTTCTTTCGAAAGAGAAATACACAAAAATAACTGACTTCGACCCACTTCTAGACAAAAACCTGTAATATACGCCGGTAGTTCTTAGCGACCTCGCACCGAAGGATCGCGGGTTCGACTCCCGCCTTGGGCATATTTGCATTTCTATTCGTCCTTTCACCCCCTATCATCACCATATCATTTCATCTTCACAGTTACCATAACGTCACAATTAACAAATAACAAAAAACAGACATGCAATTCCATGAAATCCCGCGGTCTAGTTATTAGAATCGAATAAAGATACATAATTATTAATGTCAAATTTTGTGTGATGGTACACTTTAACTTTACACATTAATATATTTTTTGACAAAACATATGTAAAAATTTTCCTTTCACTATTTTGTTCTTGTTTCTGAATAAAATAATTACATGAATGTAGCAATTTTTCACATGTTAAGTATAAAATTGAATATTGAAATTAAATTATTTGAGGAAACTGACGATCAAATAATTTTCTTTACAAATAATGATCAGTGTTAAGTATTAGAATTAAATGATTGAAGTATTTGAATTGTAATTAAAATTTACAGTTTTAATGACATACAAATTGCGTGCATTGAAGTACATAAATATTAGCTACGTAATGTTAAATCGACGAGATAAAAACATTCGACATTCTGGAAAGTGGACAAAACTGTCAGTTTGCCGAACTTTACCATGCACGAACTTTAACGATTCATAGCAATAATAAACCTTTTTTTAAATTATCGTAGTAAATGTTGCTCTGTTGTCCAAAAAAAAACCAAAAAACTTTTTCGTTATAAAAACCTTTTTGTTATAATAATACAACCGACATTAGATTAAAACAACAGATTCCCATTTATAATAACAGAGAAGGGAAGTTATTATCAGTGGCCTAGCGTGATAATTTTTCCTGGGTAGGGTGCAAAGCAGATTAACGTATTATTTGACACTCCTCTGTCGTCATTAACGAAGAGATGTTATTCTTTCGATTACCCAGGGGATACTAGAATAACGTGAGTCAACGGCCACCGAAGTTTGCTATTTTGCTATAACTTCTAGGAGAACAAAGTATCTATGAGATTGTCGTCTGGTAAAGTCACATTTCCTTCAGTAAACAATAACACTTGTATTATTCATTAGCTATTGATTAAATTCTAATTTGAACTAAACGCGATGAACTAACATTAATTTCTCACCTGTCAGATACAAGAGCTGAAATTTTCTTACTTTCTTGATCTGGCTCGTTTCACTATAATAAAAGCTCGTGCGTTCGCCAGTACTGCAAGAACTCAACTGAGCTCTTATTCTTATGACGTCGCAGAATGTCATCGTCACCTGTACCGAAAGCCCTCTGAGGACTAGGACAGTGGTCCGCATTCACGTTGGACAAACATTTATTTCACAGCCCCCAAAAACAATTTAAAAATGAGAGAACCAAATGGGTGGACAACAGGCTTATTATAATTAACGACTGATTTATTTTGCTCTCTTTTGTCCCTGTCACTCACGGCTGTCGTTAAGAAATTTTTAATTTTCTTAATTATTAATAATAGAGTATTTATTTTGGTCTATAAGAAAAATCCTAAGAATCAACTTTCCACGCCATTTACAAGGCATTTCTCATCACAAGTGTGAATTAAACGAATTACGTGTGAATAGTACCGATTATAATGAATCGTACCGCAAGCCGCCCACTGTTTCCTGACATCTCTTTCAGCGCCTGTGAGGTTGGTCATTCCGATACGCTGGGCTGATTTATGTGGTGTGTGTGTGTGTGAGTGAGTGTCGGGGCGTGAGAAAGCCCGCCACTGACCCCACTGATCTACAGTGCCGAAAGGACACGTACTGTGGATGCGTTGAGGGCTCCGAAAGAACAGAGACTTCGTTCTCTCTTTCGCGTAAGTTTGAAACTGAGTAGGAAGTACAAGCTGTCAAACCTACCATGATTTTACGCATGAAACTGTTTAATTTCTAAGTAAATATCATTTAAAAGTAAAATATAATTGAAGGATTTGTTTTTAATACGGGATATTCACAGTAACGCTGAACATTATCCCGCGCGTTTTATAATATTGAACTAAAGTTTGCCAATTTATTTAAGCAGTATGGTATTATCTTAGCTTAATAAAATTATTATTCCCTTAATTATTATTAAAATTCTTCTGAAAATACAGAAAAAGTAATTTTTTTTACATAAACTTGAATGCAATGTCTAAATATATTTTTTTAAATATGTCCCAACATTGGGGGGGCAGTTGCCCCCCCTTGCCCCCCCCCCCCCGAATCCCGCCTCTGTTAATAACCCTAGAAAGAAGTTATTTGTAAAAACAAGTACAATTTATGTTTCAAAATTGGAAACATATATTTATGATAAAAATTAAATATGATTTAATTAATATTTGATGCGTGTTCATTTTATTCTACTGGAAATCTACTACATTTTGATGTAAGGTAACGACGGGTAACATTGCCTTGGGTCAAACATTGCCACAACTTCAAAAAATTTAAGTTGCACAGTTTGTATAGTAATTTTTTTTCTGTTTGAGTTCCCATAGTTAGCTACCTCTCTTAGAAACATTATATACAATCGTTCGTTGCATTGGGTTACAGTTTTAACCTAAAATGTACGTAAATATGTATAGTGTATTGGGATGCAGCCAAATCTCGTAATCGAAACTTCGTTAATCTTGGATTAATTGAGTTGAAATAAACGGAATAGATAAATAAATATGTCATCTCAAAAGCATGCAATGTCGTGACTTAATAATTATTCATTATAAACAAGATAAAGTGTATTAATAGCGTATACTACTTTCAGGGTAACATTGCCATACTGGCCATCTTGCCCCTATATTTATATTCTTTGAGAAGAAATTCTTACATTGAATTAATTGACATTGTATGAGTTTAAAAGCATATGACTTATAAATTGTAAACATTGATTAATTACATTTGATACAATATTACCGTTTTGTTGTTGGCTTACTTGCACTGTAACTTTGCACGTTAACAAATAAAAAATCCAATATCTAAGGTTTACTAACCTATGACGAAGTTCTAATGCACTAAGCAATGGAAAACGTAAATAGTGGAAAATTAAGTAGGAAAAGGCTACGTACTGAACTGTATGAAATTTACCCATTCAAATTCATTCATGATAGTATTCTTAAAGAGTTCTGTGGCATTTCGGGTTATGAAACTGAAAATGTAATATTAATTTGGTACGTGAAAATTATATATTCATTCTCATAAACTCTTAAGCAAGTGCGTTGTTTTTTGGGAATACGATCGCCAACCTGTTCCTGCGTTTCGTGTAGAAGTGATATGATTCACTTTGGAAACCAAGGAGATTAGAAAATGTATATTCCAATCTCCTTGCCTTGAGACAGTTCAAACCTTGCTGTACCTTACTCTCTGGTCAACCAAATTCAACTCGTTTTCCATACGTTGTCGTTGTTTCAAGCATCAGCAGACAAATGTAAACAAACGACAAGTAACATTTGTTTCTCTGGTGAATACGCCTCGCATGTTTAAGTTTTCGGGCCTGACGTGATTGATGAGTTACTAACTTATTTACGTGTTTGTGTGTTAAGTGATATTTGCAATGAGTGCAGCCTCTAGCAGGCGGCATAAGCCGGGTGAAAAGATTGTTGTGAAAGTTCCCGGCGTTTATAAACCAGAGGATGTCATCGATTGATGGATAGTGCGATTAAATTTATCCTTTTTGGTCGAAGCGTTATACCATATCCGTACAAACATCTTTTCGATGTAGTGAATCGTTCAGTGCATGTAAGTAAATTGTAATACTATCTCTTGAAACGTTTTATTGTATGTATAAACAGTGTTGATAGTACGTAAATGTATTTTTCTTGCGAGTTGAAAACGAATAAACGGACAACTTGTATTTGACTGTATGTAGCCAATATATTGAACATTAAACAAGGAACGTCTATCCCAATTGTTATTATATTGAAAGTTCTTTCTCATTACTTATGAAAATAATTAACACGCAAAAAGCTCAATAACTTTAATGTTGACAATGGTGGAGGGACTTGTACGTGAATTAAACTATCTTCTATGTAATGTAGACAGGTGCATGGACAATTCTTTTGTCGCATGAAACCGCGAGTTTGTGCTCTATGACGTGTTGGTTATAGTATCTCGAGAAATGAAAGTGAATGTCATTTTGGAAATAATTTTTTCGCCACAGAATATATAAAATTACCGTATTGAGGTTGTAGATGGTTTTAAACTGAGTTGGGTGGTATTACGTATGTGATCGCCTACATTTATTCCCGTCAATAGTACATCGAAGATAAGCTCCTGAGCTTAGTTTATTCAGTATAGAGCTTCCTGCATCAATGACGTCACGTATTTGGAGGGAATTATAAATGTACCATGACCCGCGATTATCTTAATCATCTTATTATAAATTGTAGAATGGATATTTAAAATGTTTCAAATTTTATTTAATTTTAGATCGATGCTTTTCAAAAAATAGGCTGGCCCTTCTGATTTACGTTTTCCAGCAATCTAGAAACTTCTAGAAAGTCTGCATATCATTTTTTGAATATTAATAAAAGATACGATAATTTTCTTCTCTAGTAAGGTATTTTACATTGTATACATTTTGTGTTAGTTTTTTAAAATGTTTTATTTTCACAATCAAATGTTATTAACTTTCCAGATTATTTTCAAAACTTAAATGCATAAGTGTTCTTGCAATGAGCACTTTTTTGGAAAACAGACTAACTCTTGCTAATGTATAGTACCTTTATATTAATATCTAAATAAAAGGAAATAATCTGATGCCCCTAGCCCCTTCACTGCCAAGGTTGTCCCGCCTGCATATTAGGGTTCAGATTCCTCCCAATCCTTCATGAAATCTGAATCTGTGTATATTTGAAATCAAAAACACACACTCAGAAAAAATCACAGTACTACTAGTTTACAACATTCCATTTACACCCTGTATTGTTCATTATTGATTTCTGGGCATGTGAGTAGTTTTATTTGACGATACTTTTCCAGTCTTTAATTCCAAATTTCCACTTTGTGACTTAATAATTTTCAGAAACTTTGGAAGGCAAGTGCAATCTCATTTTTATAAAGCACCTCAAAGTACCACATATAACATCTCCATTACTTCTAAATTGTACATGTCTATCTCAAAACAATTTCTCACAAGCTAACGTAAAAAGCAGGAATGACATGAACTTCAAAATAGTGGGGGAGGGAGAAATTAAAAATTTAAGGCATTACTATTTTGTATTTTATGGATCATTTTGAAATTAACATGTTGACCATGAACAAGTTTTGTATGTTATTTCTTAGAATAGTTATAATTTTTTGCTCCCTTTTTTATTGTATGTTGTTATTGTATGCCGCTAGTTTCTTTGTAGTAGTCAAATTGAAAAGAAGAGTAAATTTAAGTCAGATGTTTTGAGTTTGAATTTGAATAGTTCAATTGCAAAATTTGAAGAGAGAAATAGTTTATCACAAACTGGATTACATGACAAAAAATGCCATAAACTGTTGTGCTTATATAAATTATCTGACAAAAGAGTTCAAGAATAGTTCACTTTTTAGTCAAAAACTTCATTTTTATTCACATTCCTTTCTGGGAATAATCTTCTCGTTCTCAGGCATTAATGGAGTGAAGTTTTCAATTGTGCCTTAGTTTCTTTAGAAATTCTGCATGGTTGTGTAGGCTGAATTAGTACTGAGGAGGAGCTTATCTGTGCAGCAGCATGTTTAAAAAATCGAGTGCAGTACATTCGTTCATTTCATACCTAGCGTTTTATACCACAGATTATGTCCTCTTAAGTTGCAGAATTTTAGTAACAAGAATTTTCTCAGGTTTGCAAAGTTTTTACTTTCACTTAGCAACAGAAAACACATTTTTAAACTAAAATATTCAGTACTTTAGTATTAATTTTGCCTTTATTTGTAGAGTGAAGAGAGAGACTACCTAAGTTATTGAAGTTGTAGGTATTTCCATGATGTTTTTAGTCTGTTTGAAAATTTCTTGGTTGGAACTTCAGGTTGAAAAACTATGTGTATATTATCCAGTGCATCTATTGGTTTCAAGTCCCAATATCTGACTCCTTTTTCTGCCTTTAGGAAATTCTGTAAAAAGTACAATATCGGTTTAATGAACATCTTTAAAAGTTGACAAGTACAATTTGGCTTTGCACACTGAGTAGAGCTCCATATGTCAATCAGTTAATATTTACGATTGATTTCCGAAATATGAAAGGCATATTTAATTCTTACCTGTCATGTAAAAAAGGTAAGGCACATCACACAATTTGCTGATTTTTTAGTAAAATAGATTTTGTTTTAACATACACAGAAAAAATCACAACTTCTCACCAGAATGATTACCAAGAGCATGAATGCGGTAGCAATGTACAGATATTGTTTTCTTGTTTTAAAGTATTTAAACTGCTTTCATTGTCGGTTGTAGCTTGGGATGAAAGCATGTTAGAAATAGAATGTTATTTACTTGCGTAGATTCTGCTCTATTACTGTGAAATCTAAACTTATTACTTTGTCACTGTCAATTTCAAAAAAATTGTAAAACCAGTAACTTGTTTCCTTTCTTGTATTTTGGAGAGAAAAGACATTTTACTGAATGTTGTATTATGTTGCAAGACACAAGATGGTTGCAACGATACCAAAAAAAATTCTTTCTATGTTTGCTGTTTACCTCAACACAGCAGTATTCATCGTCCTTTTTGTTACACATTTGTCATGTACTTCTTGAATAATTGTATATTTTTTCTGTATAATTTGTGTTTCCTACTGAGTATCTGGCATCATTGAATCTTCATGATTGTTCAGTTTCAATAACTGATACTATATTTAAGATAAATGAATATTTTACCATTTACGTCTGGTTGGGGATCTATTATACATAGTATATATGAATAAAATACATAATGAATAACTTACAATGGTTTAAATCTTTTAATGATTTATATAATAATTTATTTCATGATATTTCATTCATGATTATTCGTAATAATCATTTCATGACTTCTTTTGATTTTCTTTTCATTTGTTTCTTATACTCTATGTCAGAGTACTTATTAAACATTCCTCTGCTTCACAAGGCCTTGCTTTTATACACATGTGCAAATGCTTCATTAACTCTCATTAGAAATTGAAAAGTGTTGCCATCCAATCATGCAAATGAAATAATAAATTTCTTCTTAAAATAAAATGCCAGCTCTCAGGATGATAGTAATTTTTCTGAAGAGTAAAGTAATTTTTCTGAAGTGGAAGAGATGTACGTAGGTTTGTGTTCAGATCTTAGTGCAATGTATCCAACAGCATACAGAAACATATTCTTCAAGGATCTGAAAAAAACTCTCTTAGTTTTATCCGTTCTTTTCCTTCATCAGCATGTGGAATGTTCTCAGAGGGGTCTATAATTCTAACATTAGCATTGGGTGTCCTAGTCTTCGAAATCTTTTGGCATGATGACTGTTAAAACTTCCAAATTTTTTTTTTTGGTATGGTAGAATAGAAATATTTGTACTGTGCTGAACATTCATTTAACTAGAAATAAAATAAAATAATAAATGTTTTCATGAAACATACTTTTAAATCTTTGTTTAAAGTCAAGAGCACTAGAATGTTTACGTTCCAGATGATATTCTACGAAATGAAAATAAATTTTCCACAGCTAATATCAATTCTAAGTATTTGCAAAAATATAACTGATTGCCAAATTCTGTATTATTTTCAAATGAAAAAGTTGCTTTTTGAAATATTTATTGGCAATTAATATCCCGTTCTGAAAAGCCACGTATAAAGATGCCATTAAAAACATGTAAATTCGTATTATAAAAGATGAGGGACACCTGCAAATACATAAACTTTCAGTTGTTTTTTGATGGGTATTCCGAGTAAAGTTTTTTGATCCCTTGTTTCTGGTATTTGAAACAAACTGTTGAACATCCTACTTTGTGGAGTTCAGTCATCGCTTACCACACTTGTTAAAATTAGGTTGCTTCTAGCATTTAAAAATATCACATAACCACGTGACAGGAATTTTGGGGATCATATTTTATCAGTTACATTTATCAGTGTTGATTTTGTTCAGAATGTACTTTATGTTGAATGATGCTTAAGAGTAATTTGCATTCAAGAGGTTTCATTTTCGTATTCTTCCTCTGTAATCCCATTTAGTATCCATTAATATCATATAAGTTATCCATTTACTTAATGTTGAATGTGCTTGCAATGACATTTTCAGTGATTTGCACAAATACGAATGCTTTTCCTGCCAGAAAACGCTTCAATTTGTCCTTGGTAAATATTTTGGCAAAAGATATCTGAAATTTGTCCAGAAAACAATATCTTCTCATTATTTATTCTTTTTAATTCTGCTTAAAAAGTTAAATTTTGATCTGCTTATCCTTACAGCTTTTAATTATGAAAATATTTGACATGTTGTTCAGACCTTTATCCTGTCTCTACCCTACCGTATGCTTATTAGGTATTTTATATTGTTTTATATTATGACAAAAATTGTGTAATTGTATTGATATAGGAATAGTTTTGCATGTTTATTTGTACAGTATTTTGAAATTTGACTACTACACATTAATTGGTGTAGATGTTAGTAAATATGTTGAATTATTTTAATTCCAAAAATAGAAACAAACTTGGCCAAGTTTTGTGGATAGAGAAAACAATACTAAAAAGCACACAGCTAATATAGATGATTTGTATAAACTGGGAGGAAACCTGTATAAAAACAATTCATTATGAGTAAATTTTATGTGAATTTAATCAATGTATGTTCTAAATAATGCATATAAATTTTTCTAACCTCTGTAAATGATTGTTAGAATGGGTTTTCATAGCTTTTAAATCATGTAATCTATTTATGACATGGGTAACAAATGTTCGTTTCCAGCGACATTTGAAGTCATGGTTCACAAACAATAATACAGTGCTGGATGGTGTTGTTAATGATGCTTGTTGGTAGATTATATTTTTACAGTTTTATTATATACACTGTGTAGATATTGGTACATCAAATTGTACGAGTGTGTAGATGAAAGGTATATTTTTCATAACCCTTATGATGGAAAAATTATATTTCTGAAGAAAAGTTGACAAGCTGATATCTACATTTTTGGTGATAAACAACTGTTAATCTGTGACAGTTTATCCTAAAATCATTATTAGATTTATTACACTAGTACTAGTCACTGGTTTTTATCATGGTTTTCTTTTAGTCGGGTAACGTTTCATTGCTTGAAGAATTATAATTTCTTTTGCAGTTTAAATTGCGTTGACATAATGACCACAAAAGTTCTTGTGATTACAGTAATAATCATCTTATTTATACTGTTAATAATAATAATATAATAATAATAATAATATAATAATAATAATTATTATTATATTATAATAATAATAATATTTATTAAACTGTTAATGATTACAATACCTTTTGGAGAATTGAAGTTTCTCACCGCTTCATATGAAGTCCCTCTCATTCTCACAAGTTGCATACTAAGAACCCTAGTTCAGTAACAGTTTGGAACTTTCTAAGAATTGTAGGCAATTTTTTCTTCAAATTCTTTTTATAAAAATCTCGGATTAAAAAAAATACATTGCAAACCTTCAAAAGTTGAAACTAAAAGTTCCCTATTCGTCGATATAAACAAGGATTTTAAAGGGAAGAATCTTATTTTCTAATTTCCCATCATTTGATGTAGCCTGTAAAGTCATACTGGGAAGAATTTTATCATTTATCTCATTTTTGTAGACCATTTTAAGTTTTAATGTATTTACTTTACCATCTATTAATGCACTCTTTAATTTCACTAAATAAATTAAATATTCCAGTCTACACTTTTGTCCAATTTTTGTGTGTTGACACTTTGGAAAACACGCTTTCAAATCTTGCTCGGTTTTGCGGCGAAAGCCGAAGTTCGTCACGTGGTTTGTGACGTTTCGGTGCTGCGCAGAACGAGCGAAAATCATTAAGGTTTAAGAGCTTACCCTCAATTATTAATAACTTCATTCATTTTCTCTTGTACCTTGTCGCTTATCTTCGCGCCCTTCTCTGCGATTTGCGCTGTTCGTGATCTCGAGCATTGGTATGACGTGATCCAAGGGTAAGGGCAGAGACTCCTGCGAAGGAGGCTAGATGTGTGAACTGTTTGACCACACCCATTTTCACTCGTTCTGCGCAGCTCGAGTTTGCGACGCTAATCACGTGACTACATTGGCACTTCATTGAAATAACTGGTGGAACTACAACAGCAGGCATTTTTTCGCATTTGTCAAGGTTACGTAATATTATAATACTGCAATTTCGGCCGTATGAACACATTTTAAATATCGCTTGTAAACCGCATTACAGATCGTAGTTCATTAGGTGCAAAAGCTAATTCTTTTAAAACAAATACATCAACACAAATTCAATAATCCTAAACTGCGTTTTATGCTGCCATAAACATCCCCCAATAATGAAACGGAATTCTCAGAATTTGAAACTGAAGTTTCGCCCAAGCTACAAAGTCATCTTTTCATCATAATTTCGCCGCACTGACTGTCGTATTTGTGCTGACTGTTGTATTTGCGATTTGATATTTCGTGAAATACTAGCAAATGAAGCTCGGGATATTCGAATTTGCAATATCGAAGAATTGCAAGAATTGCAGAACGCGAAATAACTCGTATAAAAAAAACAATGTGCATGACCTTATTTGTAGATCTCATTTTAACTAACAGATTGGATTAAATATAAAACCTCTTGTCATCAGTATTGTGTTTTTGCGATGCTAATTTTTTTGCGATTCTTGAAAATAAAGAGTGCACCAAATATGGGCTGTCCGCCAATTTCAAAAGCCTATTTTATTCTTTTCTGAAAAGAGAAAAAGAAAGAAAAAAATAGAAGCTATTTGTGAAAAATTCTTGTTTTTAAATTATATATATTTCATGTCAAATTACGCGATTCTTTTTTTATTGTATCTAACCATATCTAAAAATGATTGTAATTGTACGAAGACACCGAAAGACTTTTGAACTTTGACAATTTTCGATAAATGAAAGAAATCGATGAAAATGCAGCCTGCACCATTTCTAAGCGTCCATTACGCTATCGGAGGACAAAGTTAAATAAAAAATGTGGAGCCATTTTTAAGAAAACTTTTAAAATGTTAAGGATTCTTGTAAAGAAACCCCAAAACTAAAAAGAAATTAAATTGAAAGTGTAACGACATTAGCGAAATTGATCGTGAATTATCAATTTTGGTGGAAACCCTACTTACGCATTAGCCGCTAGCATTGTTCACAGGCGGACAGACATTTCGCCGCCCTCATCCAATTTTTCGATATCAATGACCCACAAAATGTGGGTTCTAACTACACATCGTGTTAGAGGAGTTTTACTTGTCGAAAAATCGCTTTTTTCCCCCTCCATCACAATACTTTCTTTGTACTAATATGAGTAAGAATGCAAGAAAGTAACTAGGTGCTACAATGGTGTATACTTTTTCTCGTTCTTTCTAACTTGTGCAATTTTCAAAAATGTAGAATCTGACGAAAATGAGACCGACACTATTTTTAAGTGTCCTTTAACCTAATCCGCTGAAAAGAAAATTGGAGCCTTTTTGAGAAAATGTATTTTTTTAGAATATAAATTGCATAAACTTCAAGCAGAAAATACGAACAAATTGCTCGTTATTAATATCTCGCTACTGCTTACGGTGACGACAAGTGGATAAATCCAGTTGCCAAATATATATAAAAAAACAATTCTTTTATCTGTGTAGCCTTTTTTAATCCTTGATACCGAGAAATCGATCGACCACAAAACGTGTGTTCGTTCGTCCTTCTGTCATTCCGTCTGTGAACGGCGCTAGCGACTAAACCGTTCAGCTGATTCTCCAAAATTGATATTCCTTAATACGAGAAACCGTGTGCCATTCTGTAGCACTACTAGTTGAAGTTATAACTTGGTTTTTAGAACGGCAGAAATTACGATTTCTGCCATACTAAAACATTATTTCAATATTACGTAACTATTTCCAATAATGTGAAAATGTATGGGCGGTTGTACCTAGTGATGCGGCAACAAATACTTTCTCGCACTATTTCTAACTTTTCCTATTTTTGAAAATTCAGAAATTTCAAGAAAAATTAGATCGCTTTTTTATAGCATCATTTTCTCTAGCGGTGGAAAAAAATTAAACAAAACATTTTGAGTCCTTTTCGAGAAAATTTTTCGAAGCGCGGGAAATTCGAATTTACCTTTTTTTAAAAAAAAAAAATCAAAAATTCACAGTGAGTCGAAAATGAGGACCATCGCCATTATCTCTACAGTTCATTGCTACATACGAGGAAAAAGCTTAAAGGAAAAAAATTGGAGCCATTTCTGAGAAAATAATTGTTTAAAGTTGCGTTTATTTGACGCACAAAATACTCATATTTTCGAAAAATTGAACACCTTATTTGAAGATGAACCCATTTCATTCAGGAAAAAAAGTGTATCTTCAAAATCGTAATTGTAGGCAGACGTCGAAAAAATTTTGAATTTTGCCTTTCTCTCTCTCTCTCTCTCTCTCTCAAGGGATTTCAACTTAAATGAGACCTGTGCCATTCTCTTTACCGCCCTTTACGCTATCCGAGGACAAAATTTAATCAAAGAACTTGATGCGGTTTTTTATTTGAAAAGGTCCCAGGGGTTTAATGTGAAGTACCTCCAAAATTGTCATCAGCCTGATCGATTGGGGAATATCAATTTTGGTGAAAATCCTGGTTATGATTTAGCCGCTAGCGTTGTTCACAGACGAACTAACTTATTAATCGATATTTTTTATACCAAGGAGCCACAAAACGGATTCGGACTGCGCAACCTGTTAGAGGACATAATTTACTGTATATATAGGTAGAAGATTTATCCACTTTTTCGTTAACAGGCCCCGGCAACATGAGCTTTTCTGTTGAAAATTCACCGTTTTTTCCCCCGCAGCATTACATTACTTTCTCAATACTGCGTAAGCAGTATAATGCAGTCAAATGGTATCTGACCCAGGAAAAAAATCCGGAAGTTTTTTCTCGACGGTTCCATATGCTTTTGAGGGTGCTGAATTTGAAATTGAAGTTTACCACCTCAAAAAACATGGGCTTTACAGAGAAAATCGAAAAAAACCTGAAAATTTTCCCTTTTTTTAGATTTTTTTTAGTTGTTCGCTTATATCTTCGAAACTACGCGTTCTATTGAAACAATTGTTATTTCCAAAATTAAAGTAGATGAAAGTTCCTACAAATTGCGTATATAAACTTTAAATTTGTGAAAAACAGTTAAGGCGCTAGAGCGCGCTGAAAAAAAATGCTTACTTTTTGGGCCTCTGGCCAAAGCCGGAAAATAGCTCTTTCCAGCCATCCTACTTCATGGCGGCTCTCTAGTTTCATTTTATCATACTTGAAGAATGCAATTGTGAACAAATGATTTGCATTGTTAAATGATTAACACTCCGGTATTCACGGAATTAATGGGGCCGTGTTTGCTCGCGCGGAGTATCTGTATATCCAAGCCTTAGATAACCAAAATAAGGATATAAGAAAATTATTACAATACGTTCTGTACAATACAGTATATTCATCAAAAATGTGTACCGACAATATGTTTTGTCAACATGAGACAAATTGTTAGTAAAAGTAACCACAATGAGGAAATATTAGGTATTAAACAAAAATAATGAACCAGATAATTTTAAGGATGTTTGGAAATGCAAACTTCAGGTTAAAAAATAAATTTACTATCACTATAGAATATAACGAGGGTAAGGAATCAGCGGACAACACCGATTATAGCCAATTGCGAAGTATGGTCTGTTTTTAAAAAAATGTGATTTTTGTTTTCCCAATTACTAATAATAGTTATTCCATTACTAGACAATTAACTGACATGGAAATCACATATCTATGTTAGTAATTAGCCTATAATTATGTAATTGTCTAAGGAGAATGATAAGTCGTATTCTTTTAAAATCTTTACCACAGTGTGTAGAGAAGGTTTGCATTGACAGATGTTCATAAAGTCTGTCTCTACCAGATGTAACATCGCAATCGAGAAATACACCTGATCCTAGCGAGAATGATATTTACTGAGAAGCGATACCTCCGTTTCATTCACTAAATATCTCCTGATCTCTCTTTTTGTGCTATCTCGTCTCCTCCAGCTGTAATTCTGAAGACAGTTTTGTTACTACCTCTTACGTAGTCCATGATAATTCAGATTCTCGTGCGTGATACGCAGATCCTCGCGGCAAATTGAAAATCTATAAGTTGCATATTATTCCACGAAGTATTTCATACGCCGGATCGTGATTGTATGTGAAATATCTATTCTTCACCATTCCATTCTCCACCAGCGTGACTTGACTCTTCAGCGATAACTCAACCTTATGCGTTGTCGCGAGATCGGCACTCAATGGTAAAGATACTCCTTGTTTACCTCATCACGAACTCATTGTAAAATAATATGAACCTGTTATATTTGCAATTTTATTACGTGTGCATAGCGCTTTGCGGAGAGTGGGCAATTTGTGATAAAACGTTGGAAGATGGAACGTAGACAACTCGCGTTAAAGTAAGGGGGGTGGGAATATTTCTTTGAAGCTAGAGAGAGGCGGCAAGTTTTTTCGTTTAAATGTAACTGACAAATTGTAGTCCACTTTAAGTATAGGAGGCAACACGGAAACAAAAAATTGTTTTCCGCTTACGTGAAGAGAGCTCAAAAAGACTGAATCACCTCAACTACCTTCATCTATCCCTCACTTTGTCTTCAAATTCATTGTCTTATTTGTGGAGAGGAGGAACCACGAAGAAACAAATCAAAAGCTTCCCTCTAAACGAAATCTAGTATCCCCTTTGAAGAAATTACCTGTTAGAGAAACTTTTATGACTCGCGAGAAATCGTAATGATTATTTTACACGTGATATAGTATATTGGATAGGGGCAGTAAATGAATTGTCAGCTGCTGATGCACATACTTATTTGAGGTACATGAAAGCACTGCATCAGCTTCCAAAGATGACAGGAATACAAATCATAGGCCATCCATGCGTAGATGATGTAGAATGAGCGATGCAAACTATTTTTAGTTTTCTTGGAAACAGTGAAGAGGAATGCTAGTTTACCATTGAAGAACTGATAAAAGCGATTGGAGGTAATTTTCTTCCACATCCAAAAATAGTTAACGCACGTGTACCTTATGATGTATGTTTTAAGGATTTACTGATACTCCACGAGCAAATACGTCCCTACTGATTGAGTATCCGAGTGTTAATCATTTAACAGTGCCCATTATTTATTTACAATAGTTGTTTTCAAGCATGATAAAGTGGAACTGCAGTGTTACCGCGAGATAGGTTGGCTGGAAATGCATTTCCAAACCTCTGTAAAATTATCTGGTTCAATATTTTTGTTTAATACTTAAAATTTCCTCATTTGTGTTACTTTTACTCATAATTTGGCACATAGTGACAAAACATATTGTTGGTACAAGTTTTTTATGAATGTATTGGATTGTGCAGAACGTTCTGTCGTAATAATTTTCTTATATTCCTCGGATTGGAGTGTTAATCGTTTAACAATGCCAATCATTTGTTCACAATAGCATTTTTTCAAGCATGATAAAGTGAAATTAGGGCGCCGCCGCGAGGTAAGATGGCTCGAAAGAGCTATTCTCCCGCTTTCGCCAGAGGCTCAAAAAGTAACCTTTTCCAGCGCGTTCTAGAGCATAATCTGTTTTTCACAAACTTAAAGTTAATATATGCAATTTGTAGGAAGTTTTATCTACTTTAATTTTGTAAATGACGGTTGTTTCGATAGAACGCATAGTTTCGAAGATATAAGCAAAAAACTAAAAAATGGGAAAGTTTTAGTTTTTTTTTGTGATTATCTCTGTGAAGCCGACGTTTGTTGGGATGCCAAACGTCAACTTCGAATTCAGCACCCTCTGAAACATAGAGAACCGTTGAGAAAAAAAAACTTCCGGAATTTTTTCCTGAAACGGCCCTATTTGAGCACCGTTTGATTGGACTAGCAGCGAGAATATAAAAATAATAGTATGGGGACTTTATTCAAAAGGCTCGACAATAGGAGTTATTGTCGAAAAATAGTTGATGTTTGTCACACGATTACAATATTTTCTCTGTACTATTTACGTAGTGAGGCGAGAAAGTAAAGAATGAACCGTTGCTTGAGAAAATAATTGTTTTAAATAGTCTATATTTGACGTAATATTACGCGTAAACTACTTCTATTTTCGAAATTGTACACGACTTTATTTGAAGATCGATCATTGAACATGAGATTTCATTCCGGGAAAAAAAAGATACCTCTGACATTGCAGTTGTAGGAAGACGCCGAACAAATTTTGAACTTTTGTAATTTTCGAAAATGAAGACTTGCGCCATGTTTTAGCGTTCTCTATGGCAAGGAGAAAGTTTATTACAAAATGGAGCTATTTTTGACAAAATTTTGAAAATGTTGAAGCTGTATGAAAAGTACCCCCAATAATCAAACTATCCGCCACAAACCCGCACGGCCTCGAGTTCGGTCAGGCGGACAAACGTTTTGCCATCAGTTGATTTGTCGGTATCAAGAACCCACAAAATATGGATTCTGACTAGAGGAAGTAATTTACAACATGTAGGAACTAAATCTATCCACTTCTTCTTTACCAGGGCCCGGTAATAAGTGTTTTTGTGTCGAAAAAACACCGATTTACAGCGCACTATCACAACACATACTTTTTCTTACAAAATAAGGCGATTGATATAAGGTATAATTGAAATAAAACATAATGGACACTGATGTGCAATTTAGCGAAAACAAAACTCGTACCAAGAAGTATACAGTAACCCTGCACTCATGAGGTCGATCTCTTAAATAACTGATGACTTAGATGACGTCCGCTGATAGCGCGTCATAGTAATTTTTGAAAATACCATTTGGCTTGGAACCTCTCTGTTAGTATTCTCTCATGTCGTAACCTTATATTCGTGCCAATAGACTTCACGCAAATAGTCGCAAATAGTCACCAAAATAGTCGCAATCAAACGGTGCGCGGCGCAGCTAACCACAGACCGAAGCGTACAATTTAAAATTCATACAGCTTCCTAATTTATATTATCTTGTTTTTATTTTTGGTAAACGGAGTTTAATAAAGTTTTAAAATTTCAGTAAATGAGTGTTAGTATCTAAAACACCTAATAGTCACTTTGTAAAGCAAGATTAGCCAAAATTCAAATTACGCATCTGAATGATCACAGCATGTACTCATTCGACTCTTACTAGCGCGTGTGCCGCAAGATTATTGAAGGGTTTGGAGCAGTTACAAGTTATGCCACTTCAACTACAGTACGCCTCCCGCTACTCGTAAATGTTTGTCTCGATTTTGGTGAATGTGTGGATTAGGTTGTTTCCGTATGAATCTTCATATTTACGATGTGTGTAATAAGATAAAACGCAATTCGATCAAAATGAAGATATTAACGTTTACAGTTAGCGAGAGGATTGCTTTGGCTGGTATGGCATATCTCGTTACTGCCCTAAGCCCTCCGATTCAATACGTGTAAACACACGATGAGAGGGGGGGCACGGCCGTGGTAATGAACGGTCGTATTACAAACTACGACCAAGTAGTAGTGGCGTACACAGGTGATGCAGTTGTCGCATACGGAAAGCGTACAATTTGCCGTAGTAATTTATATGTATATGCTTTGCAGGAAGCAATAATTGTTTTGGCAAATATCGAAAGTTAACTTGTAAATTTAAAGACACTTCTCGCAAATAAAACTTTTTTTTTAATTTTCTGCTACAAAATTAAATATTTGTATGGGGTTGAAATTTAAATCATGCAGTATAAGATGAATGTTAAAAAAACATAATGATTTTTATAGCGTAAACTTGTGTTTACGCAATAAAAATTAAAAACGTGGAATTATAATATAAAATACATATAGAAATAGTAAACATTCTATTATTTACATTATAAATGGGGAAATTGTAATGAAATTAGTTCAGTAAGTAAATAAATCACATCATTGATGAATATGAAATCTTAAAATACAAAAAAAACTTGGACTACACAAATCCCAATGAAATAAGTTACAAGAAGATGCATAAAGAAAGCTCCAAACAAAAACTAATGGAGCTAAACCAGCACGTACTTTCTCACCCTTAGTAACGGTTACGTAATACAGTAATTTGTGTCTATATTAACGCATGTCGGTCATCATTTTTAAAATTCATTACAAGTCTTTGAACATAAGCTGCGACAACTATTTTTTTAAAGCTAATATAACTACATAAATTCGACAATTAAAACTGCGTCTAATACAGCTATAACATCTCCCAAAAATGAAAAGGAATTCTATTATTTCCAACATCTCCGTATTGCGGCGAGGCGTGCGGCATTATTGTATTCCAATCTGATATGGCCTGAGATTAGCAAAGATCGCGGGAAATTCGAAAATTTCAAAATAACGCCAAAATATTTTGTTTTAATATACATGACTATTTTTAGAACTAATTTTTTAGAAGAGTTTGCATTTAACAAAAAAGCTATCAACGATACTCTACTTTTGCAATGTTTTTTGTTGCTGTTTGCAATTTTCGAGAATACGGGTGTTCGCCGAAAATGGGACCAGTACCACTCAATTTGCCGATCTTTGCCACATACGAAAATGAAACAAAAAATTTGGAGCCGTTTTTTAGAAGATAATTTGTTTGAAAAACGCCTAATCAAAATTTCCCAAAAGTACTCATATTTTCCAAAAATTGATCACTGCTTTATTTGAATATATGATGATTTGATGTCATTAAGGAAAACATCTCTACCTTGACTAGTGTAATTGTAGGAAGGCACCGAATTTTTTTTAACTTTTGCAATTTTCAAAAATTTAGAGATTTCAATGGAAGTGAGTCCCTTGCCATTTCTGTAAGAGTTTTTTGCGCTATCCGGGGACACAGTTAAATTAAAAATAAAGTAACTAGAAATATACCATTGCTCCAAATATCACAGAATTTTCTCTGTGATTTATGATTATCATTTACTATTATTTATTATTATTATTATTATTAATTATTATAATTTATTATTATAACAACAATATGAAAAAAGTTTCCACTTTCATGGCCCTAGAGGTCTCGTTTCAAAATGTAACACTTAATATTACACTGTGCGACATCAGAAACAATGGGTACAACGTTACACCCAGTGCCGTGCAATTCAACCACTGTTTCTTTGATTGTATTTTCTAGATACACTTTACTAGTGGCCTGACCTAAGTGGAAAGCAACAGGTAGCTTCCATTCACATATCAAGATCACTCACCATGAAAACTAGAAAATGGTCAAGAAAAGAGGTAATTCCCTCTTTTGGTAACCCAAAATATGTTTCCAAAAAGGATTATAATCAAGAGGTTTTTCCAGATGCAACTCATGAAGCATAAGGATTCACAATTTATCATTTTCCAATATGGTACAAAGTTGTTTAACCTTGCTATTAAGCAGTCTTGGAAATGCCCATGGTTAGAGGAGCGTTCGGAGTTTTGGAAGATGGCAAGGTAAACAGATGTCTGAGCAACTGGTAAGCTTTAGCACTACTTGCTTCAATAGCCAGACACAGAGCCTTAATACAATCTCAATACTGCCTGCAGTTAATGGGAATTGTTGAATTTTGTTGATGAGAGTCAAAAATGTCTCTGGCCAAGTTAACATTAAGGCTGTCTTCTTGATACCTTTTGTGACTGCAAAAAGGACACATGCAAGTGTTTTCTTGTTTGCCTCAAACATTTATCTTTAAAATATTTTGCAACATTAAATTTTTTGTAACAGTGAGAAGACATAAGTTGTCATTTGCAATAGTCCATGTATCTTTTCACAATATATTTTTGAGAGCCAAACTTAAACTTGGAAAGAGCCCCCTCAAAGTGGTGTTTCTAGTGAACCCAAAGAAGACTGTACTTAACTAGTGTTGATGCCTTGACTTTCCTCTTCAAGTGTGTCCATTTGTGAAGAAACTTCTGCACTTTCGCCTGCTGGGTAACATGGAAAAATTATATCATCAATTATGTAGTAAAAACAATTAGAAAACCAAATTTGGTAAAGAAAATTAAAGATAATTAATAATATGAATGGGAACTCTCAGATTGAATTGGAGAGAGGTTTTCTCCAAAGACACTTGGACCAATTGGTGGGTCAGCAATTAAGAAATAATAACTAGGAACCGGAAAAATCTGTACATAAATATGTAATGAAAACGGTACGAATATGTAATAAATATGTAAAATCGTATAAATATGTAATATTAAGACTAATTATAAAACTCATTTACATAATATGAACTTACATTTATAAAAGAAATCCTATACAAATTGTAAAAACAAAGCAAACGTTTTAAAAATCACTAGGAAAGCGCAAGTTGATGCACACTTGCACCATACAACTTTCCCATCAATAGTCAAACCTTCACAGATTGTTATTCAGGAATGTAGTGGAGCAGCCAGACTAGACGCAATAGAAGCCATCGTACAAAACTGGCGAAATCTACGACCAGCAAACAATCAGGGTGGAATGTTCTCATCGAACTGTTACAGCACGGCGATCGCCAAAGTTTGTTGGAAATTCAGATTAAAGGTCACGAAACGGGGCGTCAATGATACTTTTCACACCTAAAGGTGAGAATGGTCTGTCGTTGACGCACACTTCCCGCCACTGAGATAACTGAAGCAGACGCGTCGGACTGTTTGAATATCCGACCGCGTCTTCGCGAAGAGTACCAAGAGCAGATTTTTTTGAAAATACTTCTTTTCATAAAATATGCAAGAAAGTTGATAGAAAAAAAGAAATATGTTGAGAAAATAGCGAAATGTGTAAAATATGTAATATAGTGCCGAATAAGTAAAAGTATGTAACGAAGAAGTTGGATATTCTGTTAGGATGGCGACAATTCGTCAATATTTAAATTTTGAGAGTGGTAAGTAGAAAGACAAAAAATATGTAATTACATAAAAATATGGTCTCTAATAATGACATTCATCAGTTTGGTTTAGCTGATATACAAGCATAACAAGCAAGGCAAATAATACCATTATAATAAGAAAGAAATGAAATGTGTATCTGAATTGTATACATTAAAGTAGTGTTGCCTTTATTGTATGATTTATGATAAAAAATATCCATAGTTGACATTCTGTGTGTTAATCTAAAGAAACAGATGGATGCAGTGATATCTTACAGCCAGCACTGAGCAGAGCAACAAATGCAAGTTTTACCCCTCTCTTCACTTTTTTTTATTATTTTTTTTTATTTTTTGTTTTTGTTTTCATAACTTACTTTTGGAAGGAACAGTCCCAATCACTAAACGTTTAAGGAATTGTTCTTGGTGCCTTTGGTTGTAATCGTTCTCTTGGAAGTGGTGAGAGCTTATGGTGGCCTTCCAATAATCATTGGGCCAGTCAGATATTGGTGTAAGATGCAGAAATGACAGTTTATTCACAACTGACTGTCATTTCTTTAACCAGTTTTTCCGTAGGGGAAAACTTTTGTGCTATGCAGTAGAAATGTAATCCCCTTCCGGATATTTATTTATTTGGTCAAAAAACAGTAAAAATTGGGTATGACATGTGGGGGAAGAGATAATCTGCACACATTTTCTTGAGGCCCAATTTTTTTTTTAAAAAAAAAGCGAAATTAGCAACATTTAAAAAACTAGAAAAAGAATTTAGAAAAATAGAAATTAGAAAAAAATTTTTGTTCCCTAGTTATGGAAAATCAATTTCAACGGTAAATGAACTGCTGATTTGATTTTTCCGCATTGCTAACAAAATAGTAACGAACATCAGTTCTACTCCCACCACTGCAAGCAAAAGGAGTGCTCAACAAAACGTGCGCACAGTGAAGCTACATTTACGTCCAGAAGCAAAACAAGGGGCCATTTCAGCATTTGCTCAATGGTTGATATTTGCCAAAATCTGATGTACCAAGCTGTATTTATTAATTGTATCTACAGGTCCTTGGTTCGTTCTTCATTGACTCATTTATATTGCCGACACGTCTCGCGCCGTAAATTTTTTGTTAAAGAGTCAGAAGTTCGCGCAGGAAGGTGAACTGTTTATTATATATCGCGCATCTGGGTAAACAGCATCCCCACTGTAACGAGAGTTATTGCCTTTGCTCTGTTCTACCTCGCGTCACGAGAACACGTCGCTTAAAGACGAACTTCAAATGACGTATCTTGGGCATTGATAAAGACCCGTATAATTCCATTTAAACCTTTGTTTATTATTTTTCTTTCTACCCACGGGGCAATGGGAACACTATTTTCTCTATATCGCGTTCCGGTCAAATCTCGCCCCTTAAATGCAAGTTAACAAGCATTCATTTTAAAGAAAATGCTTTCAAATCACTTTCTAGTAATTTCTTTGACGTGTCATTTTAAGCTTTTGGGTCTCTCCTTCAATTATTCATTAGAACCAGTGCTGGAAACTATTTAAACCTTGCGTCTCGTTGGTTCGAACGTGTCAAGAAAGCAGGCAAACCGAAGCAGGTAACAACTCTTCACGGCCTCCGAACCTTAGCAGTCTGTCCCGCAACGCCCCAGCTCTTTGTTTAATGTGCCCGGTTCCATTGTTTTTGGGGGCAGGAATTCTGTTGGCATATAGGGGGCAAATGAATCACATATGCCACCTACATGGAATACAATCAATTATAAACACTCTTGTGGCTGAATTGATAGCATAGGGTAAACATTTCAAACATCCCGCGCCTAAAATAGTTAATTTTTCCCTCAAGAAACTGCCGAATACCTTACAAAGATCAAAAATTAATTATCGTACTAAACTCTTCGAGTTCAACTGCCTCCAAGGATGGCCGCAAGAGCGCACCATATCCGGGTGCCGTAGCCGGCGGCAGTCAAAAGAGCCCAGGAAAAATTCCCAATTGTCGACAAATTCTCAGAAATCAACTCCTTCCACCTAAGGCGCGATGAGATCATATTGTTTGCAATTTAGAGATGCCGAGCAGTATCGTGGCGGCTCGCCTCGCTCGTGTAGAAAGCTGGTAATGCACGCGTATTACCAGCTTTCTACAAATTCTTCAAATTACCCACGCAAAGTTGATATCGCATTCCGAGGCTGCAAGCCGATAGTCTCTATGAAACATCGTGTTGGCGCGCGATATCCGTGTGAATATCATTACACACGAGAATAGCAAGCCGTAAGGAAAACTTTTTCCTTTCGCCCAGACAAAGGTAACACAATTTATTCAATATTTCATTATCCTTACGCCTAGATATGCTAACAGTCATGATACTTGTTTTTCAGAATCCTCTCTTATGAGTAGGGCGCAGACAGGCAAATAAGTTTTCCTTGGCACAATTTATTCAAAATCTCTCTCAATATTTCACAGCCTCTACAGTTGTTTTACACGAGCGAGGCGAGCCGCTACGATACTGCTCAGCATCTCTGATTTGCAAACAATGTGATATCATCGCGTCTTAAGTGGAAGGAGTTGATTTCTGAGAATTTGTCGACAATGGGCAGTGTTTCCTGGGCTCTTTTGACCGCCGCCGGCTACGGCACCCCGGATGTGGTGAGTTCTTGCGGGCATCCTTGGAGGCAGTTGAAATCGAAGAGTTTAGTACGATGATTAATTTTTGATCTTTGTAAGGTATTCGGCTGTTTTTGAGGGTCGCCCATCTACATTAGGTCGGCACTTAACGTAATTGTAAAAATATTCATATATTTCTACACTAATGTAGTATAGATCTGCTTAATTTCAAAGTAGGGCACACATAAATAACATTTTAAAAAATAGTTTGTTCACCGGAGCACGTAAGCAGCCCGCTGCCCGCCCGACTCACTACTCGAATTACGGAGCGTCAATGACACGACGCTTCGTGACATCCAAACATACAGCAACCGCGAGACGTGTGTTATGTTGTAATTCGAAGAAACACACATACGGTCTCAAATGGAAGTCATCTGACGAAATGCGACTATTAAGTTTATAAACAACTGATACTGCTAGGGTCTGTCTGAAACAGAGCAGCCGTCTTTATCAGGTGTGTCAGTTGTGTAAACAGAGGAATCCGCGAAACGTACGTTGTTCTGTGGAGTTAGTAACCAGAGATCGACTTACAAAACTATCAATACTATTGTTATTTGCATTTTCGTGATATAAAAATCTATAATTGCAGAAGTATTGCACGTTGGTTGTTATGTTGTTGAATGTAGATTGTTACAACCAGCATTCTTAAGAAGTTGAATATTGACTATTTGCCGTCAAAAAAAGTTATTTGTATCTTGGTCTAAAAATTCCTTCTCGTGACGAGTCAAGTTCAGTTTTTTCAAGATAGTGAGAATTGACCATACTTGTTAATGCTGCAAATATGTTGGACAGTGACAATGATGAACAAACGTGCACCGCTGTTACTGGTCACCCTATCGTATCACCTGATACGAGTAATAAACTGACCGAGTAAGTTCGTCTTCTGTTTTTTGTGCTGTCTTTGCCCATCGTTTGCCGTCTTCTGCTCTCTTCATGAGATAGAAATAAAATTTAACGCTAGGAGTTTTCATCGTCGAGTGAGATTTAAAAGAATATTATTTTGTACTTGAACATATAATTCAGAGGTTGCTGTGAATTAATTTCTTAACTACTTTGCATCCTTTTGTGCTATACTTCAGAGAAAGCAAACAATTCAAAAATAAAATAAAATATTTTTCTGGATGCCTGAAACGACACGAATTCAGCTCACCCTTTTCATTGTAAACTCGTAACACTACTCAAGTAAGATTATGACAGTGTTAACAAACTTCGAATGGGGTCAGTGCCCAGTATTACAAAACGTTGTGCGTTTATGCTTCCACGAAGATGTCTTCAATGTAAGTGCTGAATGGCATTTCTTTGCTTCTCAACGTGTTATAGAAAGCGACCTTGCGACTTAGTGTGTGTGTGAGGGGGATTATAATATTCTCAATAAAGGCTAGCCTTCAATCCTGTCAGGAACCTATTCATTTACCCAGAAAGTTATTTAAGTTGGCTGATGATAATGTGAAGAACATTACCTTAATATTTTTAGCGACGCTGAATAATACTTAGAAAGATGACTATTGCAACAATGATATAATAAAAAACACAAAGAAAATTCATAGTTTCATTTCTTTACGAAAAGGATGTTCCCTGTTAAGTGAAAGAAAAGAAATATCAATTTAATTCACTGTATCACGTGCTCTTATTCGTATAAATATTCTGTCCGTTTAATGTTAAATTGAATGTTTGACACTTTTAATTTGAATTTAATAGGCTATGAATGTCATTTGTATATATATCTGGCATATAGTAAGATGTCAGGAGTCAGGATGTTTGTCAGGAAATTATAGAAAAACTACTCATATTTTTAAAAAATCAACATGACGTTATTTGAAGATGTTTTTGATGAGCGTAATTCATTAAGAAAAACAATCGTATTTTCACAATTGTGGTTGTAGAAAGACGCAGAAATGTATTTAATTTTTAAAACTTTCTGCAAAATCAGGCATTTCAACGAACATGATACCTCCACCATTCTCTTAAGCTTCCTTTATGCTGTCTCATGTCCCAATTTAATAAAAAAAAAAACATTGTGCGGTATTTAAGAAAAAATGGTTTGAAGAAAATAAAAAATTAACTATGACAATTTTTCGAAAAAAATATTTGTTTTTGAAGAATTGAACATAATCTTATTTGAAGACATTTTTACTTTCCCGTATACGTACGTATACACGGAGTGATATACGTAGTATAGGGAAAGTTGTGTAATGCTGCGCGAAAGAATGGCCAATTTTCGGCGGAAAAAAATTAATTGTCGGGCCGTGAAAACGAATAAGTGGATAAAACCAGTTGCTAAATTAAGGGGAAAAAATCCCCCAACACGTTGTGTAGCCAGAAACCCTGTTTTCTAGGTCCTTGATACCGAAAACCCAATTGAAAGGAAAACGTCTGTCTGTCCGTCTGTGAACACTGCTAGCGCCTAAACCATTCGTACGATTTCTTCCAAAATGGATATTCCCCAGTCGATCTGATTCTAGTCGAAGCTTTGTGATTTTGAAAAAGATTCTTTAAAATTTGGGGGTACTTTATATGAAGCCACCCGGGGATTTTCAACATTTTCTCAAAAACGGCTCCAAATTTTTTCTTTAAATTTCTTGTATAAATAGAGGAAAATGCACTTTTTAACATGGAATAGGTCCGATTTTCACGTACAGCTCTGAATTTTCGAAAATTTTGAAAGTTTGAATTTTTTTTTGGGCGTCTTTCTCCAACTACAAAATTGAAGATAGAGATTTTTTCTTCAAATAAAATTTGTTCTGCATATTGAGTTCTTTAATAACGGTCATGTAAATTTTTTTCAAAATTTTGGTAGTTATCGTGCAATATTGGGTGCAATATGTGCAATTTTAAAAAATTACAAAACAAGATTTTCTCAAAAACGGCTCCAAATTTTTTCTTTAAACTTTTGGTAGGGATAGTGGTAAATGTTCTCTATCAATGACATAAAAGCCATTTTGGTCTATCGGTTGGTTTTTTCAAAAATTACAAAATGTAATTTTTTTACTTGTCTCTCACGTCGTTAATATGAACATTATCTGCGATTTTTTTCACATTATTATATTTACGAGTATATATGCTTTAAACAATGTCAAGTAAAGTTTCTCGAAAACACTACCGTTTTCTGTGAAAAGTAGTTCAAATTTCGGCATTTTCAGAAATGCTCAAACGCCATTTTCTCGTATATGGCTGCAATTTTTTTCTTGAATTTTTGAATTTTTTTCTTGTAACGGATAGTGCTAATTACACTCTTTAGTATAGCGTAAAGTTTATTTTGAGTTGTTTTTTTTTTTTTCAAAAATTATATAAATGTAAATTTTTTGAAAGATCTCTCACATCTTTAATATGCACATTATCCGCAATTTGTAAAGATGATTATATTTGTGAGTGTATGTGCTTCAAATAACTTCAAATAAAGTATTTTGAAAACTCAAACATTTTCTGTGAAAATGAGCTTCAAATTTCGTATTTTTAGTAGTGCTAAAACGCCATTTTCTCTTAAACGGCACATAATTTTTAAAAGAAAATTGCCATTTACGGCTACGTTTTTGTGTTCTTTAATATTCTAAAATTAATGTTTCTGTTCTACCAATAGGAACCGAAAAATTAAGAAAATGACAAAAAAATGTACTTTTGGCGATGATAGATGGTAGCTGGCAAGAAAGAGTATGTGGCAATTCCGAATAGCTAGCGAAGACCCAAGGAAATAGAAAACTAATACGGGAAAGTCTGTGCCATTCTGTAGCACCACTAGTTTATGAACACATTTCATTAAGAAAAAAATGTATCTTCATAATTGTAGTTGTAGGAAGATACCGAAAAAAGTTTGATTTTTTTCAATTTTCGAAAAATCAGAGTTTTTAACCAACATGAGACCTACGCCATTCTTTTAAGTGACCCTCAGACTATCCAACAACAAATTTTAGTCAAAATTGTTGGAGCCATTTTTTTGGAAATTTTGAAAAAGTCCCAGGTGCGTCATGTAAAGTACCCTCCAAATTAAAATATCGGTTTCAAATTCAAGGGGCCGCGAGATCGTTCTGATTGATCGGGAAGTATTAATTTTGGAGAAAATTGACTGAACAATTTAGTTGCTAGCGTTGTTCACAGAGACGGAAGGACGCTTTGCTTTCAATTGGTTTTTCGGTATCAAGGACCCACAAAATAGGGATTTTGGCTGTACCACGTGTTAGGAGATTCTTTTTCTTAATTTAGCAACTGGATTTATCAACAGTTTTTTTTACCAGGGCCCTGCATAAGTGTTTTCCTGCCGAAAATCTGCCGTTTTTTTCGCGCAGCATTACATAACTTTCCCTATACTATATGTACGTTTAGTATACGGGAAAGTAAAAATAAATTTTTTTTTTTTTTAATTTAACGAATTCGAATTCGGCAAATGAAGGAGCATCTTTTGTTCTTTAATATTGCAAAGTATTAAATTTCTGTCACAAATACAACACAGTTAAAATTAATTAACTTCAGCGATGCGAGCATTTTTTCGAAAATTTGGAAAATTAATGTAATCCCGAAAGATAATATTTGGACCAAATAAAAAACACCTGTTCCATATTTTTGCTTCTGCTCTTCACAAAAAAAAAGATTACAAATCTGGTACATCAAGGTCGAATTTTCCTTTTATTTGTGCGATTTGACGTGGAACGTCAGAGGCCCCCAAGAAAATCTATTAACCAATATTTTCAACACATCACTGTTGAGAAAAACTGGAATATTAAATGGTAAATAGTATTAAAGATATAATACAATTAATGTCATGGTTTTTTTAATGTCAAAAACAACACTTTGCCATAAGTGTCTGATAGTCATGACGAAGATAAACGCATCTAAAAATTGTGAAGGCAAGCGATCATTTCGGAATTTGCTCTACGAGTGAAGGGAAACGGTGAGAAAGAAGCTAAAAGAAATGGTCAGTTAACCTCGAAGTTAATGACCATATTTTTTACGGATACATTAAATTTGATAAGTGTATATAGACATTGACATAAGCATCACTTGGTTACTTTGTCCTGTCTCTCTACAATAAATGTTCGTTAAAATTGTATTTGAAATAAGGTGTTTAATTGAATTAGCCTTCTTAATGCCACTCTTGCGGCAACGAGAAGTACGAAGGACAACAAAAAATCTGATTATCATTTGTGATCTCACTAATTGTAGATCAGCATCTGTTCCGTTTTCTAAAGTACATTTTCTTGGTGTTGATGGATTTGGGATACCTTCCCAATGTTTTTGCAAACGTGTTAGATTGGGCTGGAAAAATGTTGGGGACAGTCTTTTCTGACAGGTTAATCCATAACTTTTGGACAAAAATATAAGTAAACAGAGGGAAGCTGATATTGCTGGCAGTTCTCGCTTCTAATGGCATCGATCTATGCTTTTTTGAATCTCGGAGTGGAAATTATTGAAAAGTCAGAACGAAACTAAAATACATTAGAGCGTATGTTGAATTACAAAACACACTACAGGGACATAGGCTCACACAAGTGTACTTTCCGTACCCAATTTTATTAGTAAGTTTAATCAATCGTAACAAAAGTGATAATCGTCACATGACACTGAAATTTAATGACTAAATTACCAATGTCATGAGCACAAAGCACGGAAAGATAATAACTAACCGATATATTGAAATTCCAATTTCTTTTTACATTTCCGTATACATACTTGTATAGGAGTAATATACGTAGTATAGGGAAAGTTATGTAATGCTGCGCGAAAAAACTGCGGATTCTCGGCAGAGAAAAAATCATTGCCGAGCCCTGTTAACGAAAAAGTGGATAAATCCACCTGCTAAATTAAGAAAGATATCCTCTAACACGTGGTGTAAACAGAATCCGTTTTGTGGGTCCTTGATACCGAAAAAGTTTTTGTTTTTTTGTTTTAAACGCCATTTTCTCATAAATGGCTCTAAATTTTTCTTCAATCTTTTCGATCGGATAGTGCTAATTGCACCCTTTAATATTATGTTAATTTCATTTTGAAGTTGTTTTTTTCTTCAAAAATTACACAAATGTAATTTTTTCCAAATATTTCCCACACCATTAATATGCCCATTTCCAACAATCTGTAAAACTTTGTATTTGTGAGTAATGTGCTTCAAATTACTTCTAATGAAGTTTTGTCGAAAACTCAAAAGTTTTCTGTAAAAATTAGCTTCAAATTTCGAATTTACAGTAGCGCTTAAACGCCATTTCTTAAACACAGCTCCAAATTTTTCAAAGAAATTGCCATTTAGGATGAGGTTCTTCTGTTCTTTAATATTCTTAAAATAATATTTCCGTTCTACTATTAGGAAATAGAAAAATTAAGAAAATATGTACTTTGGGTGGCGATAGATGGCAGCTGGCAGGAGTATGTGGCAAGTCCCAATAGCTAGCCGAGACCAAAGGAAATAGAAAACTAATACGGGAAAGTCTGTGCCATTCTGTAGCACCAGTAGTTCCTGCTGCCGCAAATTTGAAAAGTTTCACCCAATTACAACTACAGTTATACACCATCGTGATGTAAATAATTCAGCTACTTCCAAATCCCAAGAGAAATTTATTAAAATAAAGAAAGGAGGTCCTTAATAACCTTATACAACATTGACATCGAACGAATCTGTAGTGATGGCGACGACCACAAGATTTCGTCTTCACTAGCGCCAACGCTACGAGATATGACATTGCTAGTTTAGTACTATATTATGTCTATGTACTTGATGTACCTTTGAAACTGGAAGTGCTCTGCAGATATTCACGAATAAATTCCCGTTTAAATAAAAGTCCCAATCATTTTTAATTCAAGATAATTTTCTTGTCAGAAGTTTCATCTTCAGTATGTCCTCTAAAACCAAGTTCATGTTTTCCTAAACAAACCTACATCGATAAGCCTCTCAACTAATCAATTTTGTTTCACTAGTTCATTAGGCTTAATAACTTGAAACTTTGCTCCTTCGGAAAGATTGTTTCAAGTCTCTGAAAAACGTGCTAAATGAAAACTTAATTTTGATGGTACTTTCTTTAGGATTGATGTTTTTCTGCCTTTTTAGCTAAATTTGTGGTTACAGTGGCACCACAATTAGCTTACGTTCATTCTTTTTTTTCATCGCTATACACAATATAAATATAAATTATTAGTTTGAGAGCATTGTGCGAGGAGGCTTCAATTTGTCTGTGGCCTCTTCTTCTTTCCTTACGTGAAACAGTCGATTCATCTCGAGGGTTGGCAAACATGATATATTGTAAGCAGTTTTTCTGTTTTTCGATCCATGATTCGAATTTCTTGTTCAGTCTAATTCACGAGTCCGAAACTATTCGGCGACAGGCCACCGCCCAAAACTACCTATTGCTTGATATTTTATTCCTGGAGTTCAGAGCACTGTGCAGGACAAGTCTCACTCTTTTGTGATACACCCTGCGAATTATCTCTTTCATTGTGTCGTTTCAGATGGTCTCACTTCTTTAATGCCCAGATATTTGTAAGTTTTAACTGGCTCAAGACCTTGAATCTTAGAGCGCATATCAACTTCAGTGTTCTCTGACGTCATTTTGCCTGTCTTTAAGTTCATTTTGTACATTTACCAAGACCAAACTGTTGTATCTCAGAAACACATGCTTTCTTAAAAGAAGATTTATTACACAAAAAATCTTGGCCCACTCGGCCGCCATGTACAAATTGCAACAAGACTCGCTAGGAAAACATTCTGCCATCTGGCTGACTCTACGCAGCGCGCTCTACTCCCCCAGATCTTCCGCCGGCGCCCTTTTATCTCGGCCTGCTCCCGCGTAAGGCTTCCCGCGTCTCCTCCTAATTGGCCGGCTCAATGGTGCGCGAAGTCCAAGTAGTAGTCATTCCTGTTTCTGAGCGGACTTTTGGCGCGCTCGGCGAAGCTCGGCGCTCCTGATGCCGACGCTCTGTGCTGTGCGCTGCATGCCGCCGGCGCTCTTTGCCGTGATGTTAGCGCGGCAACTTTGAATTGCCGGCCGTATACTACACAAACATCGTGCAGATATCATTGCTGAAATCATTGATGACAGTAGACAGTAGATGCCTGGTAGTGAATTTCAGGCCATGCTTAAATTAAATTTTCATTATTTTACATCTTTTAAGATGACTTCATTTTGTAGCAAGATTTCTTTACAGCCCTAGGAACCTTTGCGACATTCTTTTCTGTTCAAACTGGCAACAGGTGGTTCTTCTCTAGGTGTTTGCCCATTTTCTTAGCTATGGGACATTGGTAGAACAAGGCAAGTTAAGATTCATTACATTTCTTGTACTGCCCATTTTGCTCATCTTTGTTTTAAGTGAAGATTCGCAGGAAGCAAGTTCGAGTTCACAGATCACACGTAGCCTATGGGTTATTTCCGGTTATCCGTCACTGCGAACCACAATGACCTTGGGAACATCCCCCCGCAAGGGTCTTTCCGTTCGACAGTCGACTTTACTAAACCTTACGGGACTTTCACTGACGGCTAAAGGTAGCGTCCGTCGTTGGCTAATGCAAGGTTCGGGCCTCCACTCTAATCAGGGATGTGTGCCAATCCAGTTTCTCTCCTGTACCCTCCATGGGACAATAACAGAAAGTCCAAAGGTTAATGACCCTCTACTTTGGAGTACTTCTTCGTCCGACCCCTCACCTTCAACCTATTCAGCATAGGCCCTACCAGTAGCTAGTCTACTGTCGACATAGCTGACTCATGGAGATACTTAAGCTCCACCACCAACTACAAGGTACTCCCTAAGTGGAGTTATTGCTGTTGTTATTCCTATAATTCACGATTAAAGATGTTCTGAGTAGGTTGAATACAAAATATATTCCTGGTTGCTACCTGCTTCCTAAGCAGCAGATATAGGGATTGCCGGTGCCTCTACAATACTTAGCGCAAAATGTGTGCTGTCCCCGATAAAGCAATATCTTGCTCTTCCCAGTGTTTTAAATGACCGGGGGGTGTAGCCAAACCACTTTTGCGGAACAAATCCCAGAGCTCCGATAACTATCGGTACGTGTGCTTTTGCTCCCCATATTCGGCTGATTCAATTATCAAACTCTTGTATTTAAAAAAAGTTTTTATGCTTCCTTTTGTTACGCGGATTGATCGCATAGCACATCAATATCTACAAGTAGACACGTTTTTCTCCAAATCCCGGATAACACTATCCGGTCTGTTTGCTACTATCTTGTGATCGGTTTGAATTTGCTCGTCGTACAAGTACAGTCCGACAGACGTCACTGGTTTTGGTGAGTGTTTGACCACGTAGCATGTTTGTCGGAACTTAAAATAGCGTTACAGATTTGTCAATGGAAGTAAACAACACATAGCGTGTCTTTTTCGAGTATGCGGTCTTTGCTAGAATTGCATAAGCTGAGACAATATGATCAATTGTTACTAATTTGTTCCGGCAGATCGCAGCATTGATATTTTTGGGTAGCTACTTCCGATTCTGGTTTCACTTCTTCCCCCTTTAAGCCACATACGAGCTATCTGATCTTTCATCTGCACCTTGGGCATTCATTTACTTTCTCGGGTACGAAGTAGAGAGAAAGGCTAGGTAATGCTGCACGAAAAACTGCGAATTTTCGGCAGAAAAACTCGTATTACACCGGCCAGAAGCGACAAAGTGGATTAATCCAGTTGCTAGAAAAAAAATTGTCAAACACGGTGTAGCTAGAATCCATGTTTTGCGGCTCTTTCATACCGAAATTCAACTGACGACAAAACGTCTCTGTCAGTATGTGAACAATACTAGCCGCTAAAACCGTTCAGCCGATTTTGTCCAAAAATTGTTATTCCTCAATCGACTGGTTGATTAATTTTCGGGGGTATTTTACATGAAGCCCCTGGGACATTTTTCAATTTTCAAAAAAAAAAAAACTGGCTCCATCATTTTTTATAATGTTATTGTTGGATAGTGTAAAGGGCGTTAAAGAAAATGGTGTATGGTCTCATGTTCGTTGAAAACCGTGATTTTTCGAAAATTGCAAAAGTTCAACTTTTTCGGCGTTTTCCTATATCTACAGTTATGAAGGTAGAGATGTTTTCCCTTAATGAAATCTGTTCCGTAAAGATAGATTTTGAAAAAAGGTTATGTACGTATGTAGGTCAATAAGTATCTGCAATTTTGTTCTAATTGTCTTTAGTTTGGTTCTACGGCTTTGTGTGATCCCTAACCATTACATTGGACCGTTGTCTTTGCCTGTAGGAGGTTTCAAGCGTTTTCTGATCAGTCCGTCTTGGCACTGTTGTCGTGTAAAGATGGCGGCAGTACTCTCTGTTTGCACCAAAGAAGAAGAGCGTTCCATAATCCGTTTTCTATGATTTTGAAGGGGTACAATGGGTGGAAATCCATAGCAGATTTTTCAGCACAATGCGGGGACAAAGTTTGGCCACAGAGAAGTGTTTGCCAGTTACCAGAACAGTTTAAAAAGTGGTCAAATGAGCGTCAAGAAAGAGGAAAGAACCAGCCAGCTACATCTGCAAACAGATCCCAATATTGAACATTACGTGTCTTGATCCTGAATAACAGACTAGGAATGTTAATGAAATGGCAAAACAGTATGCACAATCATCGCCCCGTCGAATTACCATCAGTTTGGACCGTCGATTCTGCTCCGATCAATCAGTTTCAAAGAAGTGGTGCATACGTGCCTTGCTGTACATTCAATAACCTTTTTTCAGGAAGGAATAGGAAGCCTTGTTTAACGGTAGACCAAGTGCATTGAAAAGAAAGGGTGACCATGTTAAAAAGCGATATCAATAAAAATTGTGTATTCTTCCTGTAATAAATTATAAAAATTGATGCAGATACTTATTGACTTACCCTCGTATAATCT
>JAHLJT010008446.1:226703505-226797974 GCA_031308135.1 Acheta domesticus | reverse complement strand
GGCGTAGCGTGACTCGCACGTTTGAGGATGCTCAACAATAACACACAAAATGTCACTATCAACTATTTCATCTAACAGGCGAACGCAATACAAGCAGATTTACTGGAACTACTTCCACGATCTCGATTGCTTACGACGATGTAGGCGCTTCCCACAAAATCCTCACAGCAGTCAGGGCTGCCGATGTCTTGAAAGCAAATTATACAATGGCTCAGCTTTAATTCTTATACGCGAATGGCAATAAGACCATTTGTTAATTTATACATGCAGACTTACATAACATGTAATATATTTAAGAGATAATACAATTTCTTGGATATTAATTAAGATATAGTAGACAGGCACTATTTCTACAGTATGTACCCATGACCAAGCGGGGACTCCCGAGTGAGAGAGAGAGAGAGAGAGAGAGAGAGAGAATTTACTGACCGCCTGAAGTGTGCTGCGCTCTTGTGCACAAACGAGCTTCTTTCCGCAGTAGATGCTAGCGTAAAGCAGTCGGGCTTCTCTGGTTCATGGGTGAACAGGGGAGAGGGGAACCTCGCCGTCTTCGCATGCGTTATTGCTCGTCGCAATCTCGCGGCAGACGCTAGAAGCATTTTAGCTTCCAAGCAATCACAGGCCAGCTTCAACAGCCCGCCGAATTCAATCATAGGAAATCAATTTAAAATTAATACAAAACGTGTTTCGCTCCACAAACCACTTGTAAGATTATCAATACAGTATTTAAGATTCTTATATACGGGGATGCTCAGCATCTCAGCGTCCCCTGACGCTACGCCACTGATGAATACGTCGAGTTTGTTTACATGAGCTTTCTTCTAAGTGCGAACGGAGAATAGTGAAAAACAAATCATCAGATTTTGTTAATGGAATCAAGAGACTTTTGAGTACTTTTTAAAAAACGGGGCTGTAAAATGCAACTTAAGTTACACTTTCTACACTCCCATTTAGATTTCTTCCCTGATGACCTAGCTGACGTAAGTGACGAAGAAGATGAGCGATTCCATCAAAACATCAGGACAAAGGAATGCTACCAAGGTTTCTTGAATGACTCATGATGGCAGAATTCTGCTGGATGATATACAGAGAAGTTCCTAGAGCAGTTTCCAGGAGGCGTGGGAGTTCATCACATTTGTGAGTAAGCTTTACTAACACCGTTTATAAGGAAATGAAATATAATCGATTTTTAGTATAATAAATGGATTTCCTATTGTAGAATAATGGTGGATGATGGCGCACATCTAAATCCAAAACATAAACTGTGTTAAAACTGGTTTAGAAAGACATGCTTACTTTTCTGATAATTAGAACAAATTTCATTTTGTAGATCTGTGCAAACTTATTGAATTTTGGGCTAAATAACGAACAACCATATAAACTCGTCTTAGCCAGTAAATTTCACTTGTCCCATGGGGTATTGGGTCCCATGTGACCACAAAATGCACAATTAAAAGTTCCGTTCACCAGTGCCTGATTGTGCCCCAAAACCGTTGCTGAATTTTCAACCTTAAAAACACTTACTATTTCCAATTTGGGTAACAAGGGTGGCTCAAAGAGCGCACAAAATACTAATTGCAAATAAAAAAGTCAAACGACCCACAAATAAGAAGTTTCAACAATTCTTATTTCCAATATTTACAATTTTATAGCCGACGGCCCAATATTGTACATGAAAAATCGAACCTCAATATACAGTTCTTATGTTCAGTACGATTGTGAGCGTCGGAGTTTTCCATACGAGGATTCGATACTGAAGATAACGGCCAGGTTATTAAATATGGTGCGCTGGTGGCGAGGATCTAACGATACAATCTCCCTGCGCACACACAGCGAAACAAGGTTGACTACAGGGCTGCATCGGAATTCGTTGTTGAATGTAACAATTAAATATGGGCGCAGCAGCAACAATCTTCTTGCTTCTAACACTTGGACTCCAGATTGCAATAAAACTTAATCAATTAAATTAGTAATGTAAGGCGAAGTCGAAACCAAAATCAGTTTCTCTTGCCACTAACTATAGCTTCTGTAATTACAAGAACGTAAAGAAAACGGGATTTATCCGCAAAATGCCACACATGACATTACAAAGAAAATTGTTTGAAACGGTTAAGTAACAATCAAATACATTAAGAGTTGACTTATAAACGGTCTGACATTGCCTTCAAAATAACATGAAACGTCGATTGATAAAACCTATGCCACCAAGCACTTGAGAGCCAACCTGGGGCTCACTAAACATCAGTTGCGATAAGTACACCAAAATTACAATAAATAATGCCTCACTTACAAAATACAAGTTTCAAAATATCAAAGTAGCCCTCTGACGGCTACCCAGGTGAGCTAATATCATATGGAAGTGAATTTTTATAACTCAAATTATTATCACAGTCCAAAAATTTATCTAAACAATAATAAAATTAAATAAATAGAATAATAAATTAAAAAACCATTGATATTAATGCAAAGTTTCTGAAAAAGGACCAGAACCAACAAACTTCCACAAAAATACCACATACTTAACATGACTGGTGACCAGACATCCCGTATTAGCCGGAACAGTCTCTTATTTTGAGAGCCTGACGCGCATTTTTTTAGACAGGAAAACGGAACGCTAAAATGTCCCTTTTTTGTGACATTGACTAGTCAGCATAAAATGCCGTCAAGTCATTGCGACTTAGTACGCAATGTTATTTGAGAATTACTGACATACTTCGCAATCAGGCACGGATCCAGACTTCTCTTTTGGGAGAGGTGAGGTGAAGGCTCAAGTGCATTTATTTCGGAAAGGGGAGAGGGTGTAGAATGTAAAAACATATTTGACGTATGTTAGTATACGTCACGCGGGTAACTTCGGAATTTTAAATGGTAACACCCAATTTTTGTTACAGATTCGAATTCTGCGTACAAAAATGTCGGTTTTATTCGGTACGTTTGTTTTAAAAAATGCAAATTTATAAAGTTATCAAAAATAAATTTCAAATTAGCAAAATAACAATGTGTGAAGAAACAAGTTTATATGGGAGAAACATTTAATGAGCGTAATGAAAAAAATATTTTTAATAAATTATTATAATTAATAAATACAAACATAATAAATAAACTAAATTATACTTTTATTTTTTCTCAATTATTTTTCTCATTTTCATTTTTCCTTTTTTTACATTGTTTTCTTTATAGTGCTCTTTCGTATATTAATAAATTTGCACCACATTTTAATCTCCTTGAATCACGATTCTTCTATAACAGGGCCGCTCAACCATTTGCTCCGAGGAGGAGCAGTCGGTTGCTCTCTCCTCTTCCGCCGCAGAAAGAGCAAATGACGTCATCAAATATCGACCGGTGGCGTGTGGCACAGTGGGTCGCGTCGTATTTCTACGGGGTATTTTACGTTGTTCGGAATGAAAAAGTCTCACTGCTCTGGGAAAGGATATTACGACAGAAAAAAACAGTAAAATACTTTTGTAACATTTATTGGAACAGTTACTAGATATAAACATATTAGTGTGATTTGGAATTAAAAACACGACAATTTGCAATGCAGCATGGGAAGAAAAGTATCTTTTTGCAGATTGCGCCGGCAATGCCAAATGTTTAGTTGCAAAAACAAGTGCTCAATAACATAAAGAAATTTAATAGCGGTGACATTACACAGTTTATCATGCTGTTGAATATGAAAAGTATTATAAAGATTGCACAAAAATGGTTATTAAATAAACTAGTAATAAAATACTAAAAGTAAAGGAAATTAACATAAAAAATGAAGTTGATTGCAAAATGAAATACTCTAATTACACCTTTTAAATGTTTTTTTCGCAATATACTTTCTATATTTGGAAGAGATGGCATGGTGCTATTGAGCCGTAACATGCATTTCCGAATGTGATCTGTAATTGTACTTCTCATTCGAGATTTACAGATATTAAAAGAAGCAAAAAATTGCTCACAGTTGTATGTTGATCCATACGTACTTAACAATCGAGGAGTATTCCGATGCAGTTTTGGAAAACGGTTTTGTGGGAAGTTCTTTTTATTTATTTATTTATTTTGTCAAAAAAACAGTAAAAACTGTATATAACGTGTGGGGAAAGAAATTTATCTGCGCACATTTTCTTGAGGGCCTTCTTTTCCTAGATGCTCACGTTGTAGTATCGGTATGCAATGAAATTAAATTCTTTTGTATTGTGTTATTTTACTGCCAAAACAACATAAGAACATCAAAATACATCCAAAACTTACTTCTAGTGAGGCATTGTTTTTCAGAACACTGAAAACTTCCTTTTGTTCTTCTTCAGCGTACTTGTCATTTTCATCAGCATGATTTAATGTATAATGTCGTTGCAAATTAAACTGCTTCAGGTGAAACACTTTATGTAAACTAAACATTTGGCATAGCTGCCGTAGTCGGCGAAAAGATACTTTTCTTCCCATACTGCATTGAAAATTGTCGGTGTAGGTGCTCTTGTCTGTGAAGTGCTCGCGTGGTCTTCCATGTTTCCGCGACTGGAGTTATCGGGACACTGTATCGGAGGTTATCGCCAGGCGCGCAACGCTCGGGCTCCGGTGTCCCGCTCTCGGCAGTCAACACGGCTCCGCGCTGCCGATTTGCTCTGCTTGAGCGGCCCTGTTCTATAACAATGTATAACTTCATTATAATTTTGGGAACAACTACACCAAGACATGCAAACATCTAATAAATTTAATTTAATGCAACATTTAATAAATTGCAAATAACTGATCTGATTCCTTTTGCATTGCCAAGGTGCTTTGTATAATTAAAACACAAATAAAGTAAGATCATTGCAATACTGTTCGTCAACAATGAGAGCTATCGAAAGATAATTTTTACAACGGATTCGAGCTCAGCGACTGCAAAACATTCAATTAAGATCTTTTAGCAGTGGCGAAGCTGAAGGGTAATCTGGGAGCCTTAGAATACCCAAATTATTTTTCAATAAAATCTGTCGTTATGTGCCATTTTTCAATATTTTTTTCCTGAATCGTTGAAGAAAATTAAATGTGTTCGACTCATTTTCCTCGCTTAACGCGCGAGGGAATTAGCAGGGCTGTAGAGAGATACTATTTGGGGCTGGCAGCTGAGCGAGGAGCCTGCCAGTGAATAGACACCGACTAAACTGCGATTTTCGTAACTTTGTCCCTGACAGAAATCAGCTGTTTCGCTGCCATTCAATCAGGAGCTTATATTTCGCGACAGTGACGTCACTGAGGTGGCGTTCAAGCTTCCGATTGGATGAAACCGTGAACAGCTGATTTCTGTCAGTGACAAAGTTACGAAAATCGCAGTATAGCTCTGCCGCGCATGCGCACAAGAGAGCGCGCGCTATCTCCCTTTCACTTGCACTCACTGGGCACAGAGCCTATACTGCGATTTTTCTAACTGCGTCCCTCAAGGCCACTCAAATCCCATCTTCGCGATGGAATATGTCACGGCATTTCGCGTCTTTTCACGGTCTTGTCGGTAGAAGTCACATGATCGCAAGCACTGCTTCATACGGTCGCGATCGTGCGAAATCTAGCGGAACGACTGAGAAAGACACGAAATGCCGTGACATATTCCATCGCGAAGACGGGATTTGAGTGGCCTTGAGGGACGCAGTTAGAGAAATCGCAGTATAGTAGGAGCCTAGGCTCTCGGCAGGCACGGACTTGTACAGCTATGCACGCCCACGTCTCGAACAGGCAAATTCAACTCTTCACCTGATGTTGTGGGAAACTAGAATTGTTTGTGTGCCGTTTGGGTGATTTTTGTTGATGTTTTCTTTATGAAACAATTAATGAAGCTAAAGATATAGTGTTGCAGACAATGTCCCACTGACTATGTGCCAGTCTTAAAACTTCTAAACGGTTCACGATATCGAAATGCAATTTTCGCTCAACAATGCGGAATCATGAGCCAAGTAATACGCTGTAGAGTTAGAAATAGCGATACGTAGTAATATACCGTTAGATATTACGAGCCTATTGAAATCTGCATCAAAGCGAACATGACTATGAATGAACTTTCAGGGTGAGAATTATTTGAAAGATACAAAATCATGTCTTTAAAATTGATATAGTAGTGACTCAGATGGACTACGAGATTCAAGATTTTGAAAACTTTCATTTTATTGAATTTCTTGGCGAAAAGCAGTTTTCCACCTACAAAGCGTCCTTTCGTACAGGAACGTTTTCTTTCCTAATAAAGCAACATCCATTCATTGACAGTGAGCAACCTCGAAATGAACTGACAAATGTATACATTGATAATGCAAAATACATGCCTGCAGTTTTTTGCTGAAATACTTGTTAGACAAATTGATCTACAAAACAATTATCAAGAGACGGTTCGGTTGATTTCCCTCAGACTAACTTTCCCTTTATCTACAGCATTATGTGAAAGGAATATTATTACATTAAAGGGTTAAGACATTCCTGAGAAATTCCATGGGAAATTAACTGTGCAGAAACAACAGATTTAAAGAACAAATTATCGAACTTTTGGTGAATAAAAAAAGGTGAATGGAACTAAATATATAATGCGGAGTTGCTCTACAGCTGTCGCCGTTTCTCCGCTCTCAGTCTCCATGCCTCTCTGTTTGACCATAGATCATCTTGCATTTGACCATAGATCATCTTGCATTTCTCTTGCCGTCATAGCCTCTCGCACTCCCTCCTGCCATGCAAGTCTGGATCTTCCTCTTTTCTGTCTTTCTGTCGGCACCCAATGCAGGACTCGCAGGCCATCTTGCATCTGCCATTCGCATAACATGACCGTACCAAACGATTTGTTTTTTGTCTATTTCGTCGAGGATAGATTTATTTATATACATTTTCTTTCTTATGTCATCGTTTCTGATTCTGTCACGTCTGCTGTAACCGCAACTTCTACGCCAGTAGTCCATTTCAAGGGCCAACAGCTTCCCTCTTGTTCTTTTATCAACCTCCCAAACTTCTGAACCGTAAGTTGTAACACTCTTGACTAGTGTGGAGTAAAGACATCTTTTAGTAGTGTTAGTGATGGTTTTGTTCCATAAGACTGAGTTTATACTTCGTGTCACATTTCTCCCCAAGCTTCAATTTCTTCTTGGCTATTTCCCTTTTTGTTAAAGAGTACACCCAAATATTTATATTTGTTTACTCCTTTCATTTTTACTCCATTTTCCAGAAGAAGATTTTCTATCTCATTGTTCCCAACTGCCAGGTATTCAGATTTGTCCATGTTAATAGTAAGCTCTGCTTTTAAAAAGTGTTCATTGAGTTTCCGGATCATGAAACTCAAATCGTCCGCATCTTCTGCAATTACTACCTGGTCATCGGCGAAATATAATGTGTATAATTTATCATCTCCAATCGTCATTCCCATTATTCTGCATTGTTTCTCCCACTGCTGTAAAATTTGATGCAGATATATTGTAAACAGTGTTGGGGAGAGACAGCAACCCTGACGAAGACCTTTACTGACTGGGAATGGATCCGAGAGCCTACTGTAGATCTTAATCTGAGAGGTGTTGTTCTTATATAGATTCGGTGTGGCTCCAATTACGTTCTCCCTGATTTTAAGTCCATCCATTTCTTCCCATACTCTATGGAACTAATTTATCAAAAAATGTAAGATAAGATTTTCAGAATACCCAACTGCATGACTCTAGCTTCGCCACTGTATTTTAGGCGTCAGACTCTATCCTCGCTCATCAGCCGAACTAAAATTCTCTTACTCTAATTCTTTTTGACAAATCTTAACTACTAACCCCTGTTAATAGCCTTAACTTGTGCTGAAAACGACTTCTTACAAAACCAGAAATGCGTTACTTACAAAACCAGAACTGGCTTCAGACTTCAACCATCAAATTAGGTTCGCCGTTACTGATAACATGAATCATTTTTAGGTTAAATAAACATAAGAGTTCGATAGGAGTTCCGATACTGAATTGAATTGTATCATCGAAACTGAATTCTAACAAATCTCTGAAAGCAAGATTGTTTCCAATTTTATATACATACCATTATTATTACTAAGCTTAGCTAGTTCTATTCACTTTGAACAACAGTTTAAGCTGAGTCCATGTGTTGACGTCAATTTTTCCCACAATTCACTCGTTCAATTAGTGACATTGAACACACACATCTATAATTCTTGCATACACACATCTACATTTGCACTTATACAGATGCTCATTTGCGGAAAGGATTCTCACAATTTCCTATAGTCACGTAACCCACAATGTGTGAACTTCTCTGGGGATGATCCATCCAACTCTAACAAATTCACCATATTGTACTTTCCCGTATACAGGAAAGTAATGCATGGGCCGTGTATGTACATTACCATCAATTTGCAATTTGTTGCTTCTTTCCACCATGAGGAAATTCAACTCTGGTGGTGGGGACTTCATAAAAACGTCGGCAGTTAATAGACACACTTGAATTTCAGCGACATCAAGCGGTCAATGTGAGAATCTGTTAAGGCATTTTCGGTCAATGGCCACCAAGCTGATGTGTAAAATCAACTCCATCTACCCTTACACACTGAAGTGTAGATGGCGATGGTCAAGTACGTATATTTATATTAAACATATTTGTGCGTCGTTGTTGGCAGAAATCAGCTGAGATACGTCATTCACAGCGTGATGTGAATACATACACCTACCCATATCTTTCCCCCATGCCCCTACCTTAGAATAACACATTTATCCATGCCCCTACCATGGCTTTAACACCGGAGTTGAATCAGTCTTCATGGCGCCCATTCTACAGTAATATTCACATTACAATAAATGTTATTCCCATTATATTAATTCCACTTCATCAATCTCTAAATGCCTGCTTCTTAAAATTTCACAATTAAATACGGAAGCTCTATCTGTGGTTCACTTTCGTTTGTGCAACCAAAACCGACTCACTGAGGCGTGTTAAAATCCAAAAATATGTACAAAATATAGCAAATACTGTATAAAGTCTCTACAGTATTTGATATAAATATTCCGTGTATTCAACAAGGGTAACATACAATTCTCTCGAAAAATCATGTAGAACACACAACTAACGCAGACTCAGGCCCGCAACAGACTACACAGAGGAATGCGTTTCTATACTTCATTTTTTCTTTCTTGGCACGTGGGGGGGATGTCAGCAAAATTGAATATGTCACGTATTTCGTGTCGTTCTCGGTTATGCCGCTAGGAGTCGCATGATCGCGACTGTATCGAGCAGTGCTGGCGATCATGCGACTCCTACAGGCAGAACCTAGAACGCTGCGAAATACCGTGAGATATTCCATCTTGATGTCACGCTCCCACGCGCCAAGAAATAAAAACCCAAGCATAGTCTGTTGCGGGCCTCAGTCTAAAGCGAATGGAGTGGATTGTGAAGGCCCATTTTTACATTTGAATATGTCGCGGCATTTCGCTTCTTTCTCGGTTGTCCCGCTAGATGTCGCATGATCGCGACCATATCAAACATCTTGATAAAAAAAAGTAGTGGCGTAATGCGACATCTGGCTGCACGACCGAGAAAGACGCGAAATGCCGTGACATAGTTCACTGTGAAAACGGGCCTTACGAGTTTGGGGAACGAAAACAGCAGTAGAGAGTGGATTATCTTACACAATTATTATCTGCTCTTTGGACCAGTTTGGGACAAAATTTACTGCACCATAAAACTGCATTGCCTCGCACTTGTGCTTCTATCTAGTAGAATAATCAAGAAGTAAAATTGCACGGAACTAGTTACGAGCAACGAGGTTCAATTACTAGCTAGATTTCTATCTGGTTGGTTACAAGTGAGACGTATTGGGGCCCCACATGCCAATGAAAAGTACCGAATAAAGAACACGTTTTATTTAAAAATTCTCTCAAATGTAGTTCTTCACGTTTATAAAGTTGAACCATATCAGGAATTAAAAGTTATTTCATATTTCTTCACATTAATTACAAAATGGCGAAAAAGTCCAACTGTCCAAATGATTTTTGCTAAAATTACAAAGCCGTGGAATTCCGTCTAAGTTATTGTTTTTTGTTTTACTGAAATTCAGTGTGTAGGTAAAAATTGGCTGAATGTTTGTAAAATGATTATCATTTACATTCTTACAGAAGTCATCCACACTTTTCACTGTTTTGATCCATCAGACATGTTTGTTGGTATGATTTTAGTTTTTGGACATGAAATTAATTTGGACAACTTCATTTAGCCTGCTAATATTGAATACATAATTATTTTATATCACCTTAGACAATTTATTAGTACGTTAACGTTACATTGCTCTTGGCTAGGCAGTGCGTCCGTCTGACGTTCATAACAGATTGCGATGGCTATGATGCACTGCAAGCTGCGTTGGTCAATTCAGTGACGGTTAGCGTCGTTGTGTTCGGCAGGGATGTTGGAGGGTTGAAGACTTGTGTTGTTTTAGGTTACTAGTGCGTGATATATGGTTTCTCCGAAGTTGAGGAGTTAAGAAAGAGTAATGATTTAAAACTTCGGAGGTAGTGAACGATAAATATTTAATTTCCGGTGTTACAACTCATTAACCTTCATTGGTTGGTAACCGGGCGGAGTCTTGGAAGCAACAAGTGACAAACAACGGTAGGAAATGGGGTGTGCTGTAAGTACAGCGGTAGAAAAAGAAGCTGCGGAAAGGTCGAAAAAGATTGATAAAGATTTAAGAGCAGATGGCGAACGTGCATCGAAGGAAGTTAAATTATTATTATTGGGTAAGTGATTCAAGCGTTAAGTCAAATAAAAAAAATATATGTATATTTAGTTGACGTTGAGTCCAGCGTTTGTATGATCTCATGTACACTATTTAAAATTAAGCAAGGATGTTTGCAAGTGTACCTAAAGCATATTGCATTGATATAAGGTAAAATTTTCATAGTTTGAATAGATCTGTCGGACTGACGTTTTTAGGAATTATCAGTGAAACTGTGGCTGTGTATGTTTACTTTGCATGTTCGCATTTGGAAAATAAAAACGTTTTGTTGTGTGTGTTCAAATCTGTTTTAAATGTATTTTCGAATTAATTATTGCACGTTAAATTCTTTGAGTGGTATTTATTACAATTTCACTGATTATTATTTTGTTTGGGTCGTTCCAGTGATTGAAATGTGTGGAAAATATTTATATGTATTTTACATGTTTTGTTTGCTAGAAATTTTAAAAAATTAATGTATTTCAGGGGCAGGAGAGTCTGGGAAAAGCACAATTGTTAAGCAAATGAAGATCATTCATGAGACTGGTTACTCCAAAGAAGAATGTGAACAGTATCGGCCAGTGGTATTTAGTAACACAATTCAGAGCCTTATGGCAATCATTCGTGCGATGGGGCAGTTAAGAATTGATTTTGCAGACCCTGGCAGAGCTGTAAGTGTAATAACTCATAAAATTTCTTAATGGCACGAAGTTCATTTTCTAAGTATTTGGTGTCATTGTCCATTATAATGAAAGAAATGAGGTTTTTACATGGTGTTATCTTCAGAATGTTCCATTTTGTCAGGTATTGTGGCATCACATTAAGAGGGTTTAAATCTTCAAAGATAATAGAATTAATAATTTCTGCAAGTTTACTTAAACCTGTAAAGTTTCAAGAAGAATTTGTAAAAGAAATTTATTGATAGTCAATATTGTAAAATATATTTTTTTAATGTTTCTGTCCTCAGTGAACGGAACAGATGTTAGCAGATGTATAGAGTTCTGCTTTCTGTCATTATTTCAAGTTCATGGAATGTTGTTCAGTTTTTCTATGAACAGGATGAAACCATGCACGCCTTCCATGAAAATGAAAAAGATTTTGAATGAAATGAGAGAATAGTATCATAAAATAGAGAACTTTTGATAATGGACATTTATATTCTAGCATTGTAAATTTTATTAATGTTATGCTAAATTTTTTTTTGTGTTAGTCAGTGTCAAAATCAAGCCATTACTAATATGTTCACTTGTTTTAAAAATTGTGCACCATTGGTCGCCTACCATTCAAATCTGTGTATAATTAACCCCAGTAGTATGGAATTATATATAGATGAATGTTCTATTGTTGGTGCTCAATCGATTTTGACTATAAGTTGTACAGTAGTATTTCTTGGGTCTAAATAATTCTGCATATTTTCCTGCAATGGTTGCAATCTTTATTAGAATTCGAGTCTATTGTGTTGATGAAATAGTAAATATAAAGACTTCACAAGTTATTTTAATCTATTAGGTACTATTTGTGCACAATAACATAATTTCCTTATCAATTGTATCTAAATCTCTGGGTAAATGAAAGAATATTCTGGATATTCAACCATCTTACAGAGTAATTATATTGTTCAGGTGCTTTTCATAAAATACCCAACTGCAGTGTATAATTGCTGCAGTGATGGTCGTTTTTCTAGTTCATGACTCAGAACTAAGCTAGTTGAAATTGATGCACTTGTTTGCTTTTATTTTCTGGAATGGCTTTTGCTAAACTCGCAATTGTGGATACTAGAAGCCAAATTGTAACTTTCTATTATGCTTTTCTTAATTTATTGACTTTCATTTGAAGGTTACAGTTTTTCGAGTTTTATTAAGCTAATTTTCAGAGTTATTACCTATTTATGACAATGAAGCTTATGTATTGTACACTACACAATGTTAAATTTACTATTACAGGATCATGCACGTCAGTTCTTTACATTAGCTAGTGGTGCAGAAGAAGGCGAACTTACTCCTGATCTGGTGATGCTGATGAAGTGGCTTTGGAAAGATGCTGGTGTGCAGCAGTGTTTTGCACGTTCTCGAGAATATCAACTAAATGACTCTGCTGCATACTATTTAAATGCCTTGGACAGAATCTCTATGCCCAATTACGTGCCTACCCAGCAAGATGTGTTGCGTACCCGAGTGAAGACTACTGGTATCGTGGAAACCCACTTCACTTTTAAAGCACTCCATTTCAAGTAAGTTAAGAATTTTCACCCATATTTTGGTGATTTAGGATCGTAAATTTGTTTCAAATTTTTAATTAAAAAACATTCAATATTATGTTTTTCTCATAATATTGTACTATTTTGTCAAGGAACTATTTGAATCCTTATCATGTCATTTGTGGTCTTTAAGGGATGATCAAGAATGTAGACTTCATTAAAGCTGTGAATCGTATATCATTCAATTGTTGTTTTAATTGTTACAGCAATACTTAGATAATTTTGATTGTTAAGATGAAAGTAATACATTGATCTTAATCAATTTGAATATGTATTGATCTAAATGAATTAGTGACTGAAGCAAAAAGAGGCATCAGAACATTAAAAGCAGAGCTCTGTGACTCGTGCATTCCCATCCTGCTTCATCACTGTTAAATAATTCAGAAGTGGAGGTTGAGTTTGGATCAATGCACTTTTGTTGCTTAAATTTGGTAATTTGTTAACATTAGTGAATAATACAATCCTGTCATTGGCATTTTGGGAAGAATAAAGACAAATTTACAGTCTTAAAATGAGGGATCATATTTACATTAGCCATTTACAATCACTGGAAACCTTAATACAATTTGCATTTGAGATTAGTGTTCTACACATGAGTAATCACAAATTTAAACAAAATGTGGAAGAAATAAAAATTAATACTAGTGCATGATCAAAATAAATATAGAGAGGAAAATCAAAGAATTTAAAAATTTAATGAATGTTTCCTTTTGATAATATGTGCATTTTATTTAAGTTTAACCATACATTGATTGTTCATAGTTACTTGCTAATCCATTGTTGTGTTAAAAGTTCTTTCCCTTTTATTCATGTATGACTAGATGAAGTTTTTTGCTCTTTATTCCATTAATCATTTGTTGAGCCATTATTGCAATTTTAATATATTTGGTATTTATTTTTTTAACTTTGGATATTTTTGCCATGACAGTGAATAAAATATTAATATCCATTTTAGTTAGTACAACGCAGTGAAACATATTTGTAGAATGTTCAGACCTGAAAACAGAATTAAATTCCTGATGAATGGAGTTGAATTTTCTTTATGTTGTTCTAATTCAGTATTTATTTAACACGCTTTTCCCTGTGTTGTGATATTTATTGCTGGACATATTACATACAAATATTTTCAATATGAAGTTTATTATGCTGTAATGTGTAGAAACTGAAGATGTGGCCTTAAAATTAATTTTCTTTGTATTCTATAATTCTTGTTTTTTATATTTTGTTATTGCAGTCAAACTAATTGACATGCATAACTTGTGAAGTCTACTAGCTGGTATTGAATCCAATCAATAAATTGAATGTGGGATATTGTGTGTTAAAGTGTAAAGTGACTACACAGATAAGATATTTGCAGTAATAATAACTCATTTGTTGTTATATGTCTAAATTGGGTAAATTGTTTTGTAGGATGTTCGATGTTGGTGGACAGAGATCTGAAAGGAAGAAATGGATACATTGTTTTGAAGGCGTTACTGCTATTATTTTCTGTGTAGCCCTTTCTGGTGAGATACTAATCATTTAAAAATTCTAATTCTCAATGATATTTTATTTCTTTTACTTAAGATTTTTTTTTAAATGGTCAATTTTGTTGTGTAGGGTATGATCTTGTTTTGGCTGAAGATGAAGAAATGAACAGAATGATTGAATCTATGAAATTGTTTGATTCTATCTGTAATAGCAAGTGGTTTGTTGAAACGTCAATTATTCTATTTTTAAATAAGAAAGATTTGTTTGAAGAGAAGATAGAAAAGAGTCCTCTAACAATTTGCTTCCCGGAATATTCAGGTAAGTTATTTGAAGTTACATCTTATATTTGAAGAAGCATTGAAGCATTAATTGTAAATATATTATAAGGTTAATCATTAATATTATAAATACAAACTCTTTATGTGACCCTTAGCTTAATTATCATAGAGTAGGTCTTTTTAATATATTTATTCAGCTGTACATAGGATTATCTTCTGTAAATAATCTTTTGTTGGAAAGAAGAAATGATTAAAATAAGTCTGTAAAATCTAACACATACTGTGTGTGTTTCGGCGCTTAACTCTCGGAGACCTGAGCAGATTTACACCTTTAGAGTACTGAAGGGGTACATTTTGGGCCCCCTTTTATTTTTGATTTTTTCAATCATTATTTTAACTTAAAATTGATTCTAATATTTTTTCTTCAATATTTATGTATTGTTATTTTTTGTATTTGGTTGATAATTAGTTGCAGGACTGCGTTTAAACTTACATTCATTTTAAACTTAACAAATGTCTTCACAAACCCTAATATGCTTACTGTTTAACAGTTTTGGCACTGATAGATAACTGTTTTGTTGGAACACTTATACACACAATTTTTACGTTCCCAAATTTTATTATTTCAATGTAATCACTGTTGAAAATATGAATCTTGCAAAAAAAATCAACAGAACACAATATGTTACAATAATCTATTCATTTAGCACATTCAAAGCCACGATAATCAGCTCTGAACAAAGTAAAAGCGATACCTATGCAATATATTGGAAAACAACACATCTACAAGTGATAACAAATAAATTTGAACCGCTCTCTTAACAATTCATGCAGGAAAATGGCAAAGTGATTAACTGCCACATGTGACACAGAGTAATAAAGGGTATATGCTTCCCCCAATGACTGGAAAAATTTATTTCTAGAAAAAATAATTATTGTCTTTTTTCTACTGAGAACATTTTCAATACATTAAGGAAAAATATTCAGCTAAAAAAAACTGTCAAACAGATTGTAACATAAACTGAAATAAATGACAAAAACGAGTCCCAGGGTACAAAATGTACCCCTTTGGGCCTCCTAGGATTAAATGCAATCATTACCAGGTACCTGGGAATCATGACTTCAAATTGGGTGAATATGTATCTTTTCCATTAAGATAATCCTGCGATTCAGAACCAAAAGAGATAGTTTTCGTCAAGTGTTTGAAGGTGAAAAGAATGGCAGAATCTTTTAATTGAGGAAAGTAGTTTTTATGCAGATATTCCAAAATAATTTATCTCAGAATTTGGAAATGCTATGTTGTGATTTTTCTCTATTGCTTATATTAATCTTCAAGTTAATCCACTGCTCCAAGAACAAGTGAAAGAACTTTTTATTATAATGTCATTAATTGATAATTACATTCAGATAATTAAATACTTATCTGAATGTCAATTCATTCAATGCTTGTCTCTTTGCACAAAATGTTTGATCCTGCATCTGGGCATGTAAGGTGTTGCTAGTTTTTTAAATTTACTTTTATCATTAGTAATAATTATATTACGGGATACAAAGTGAGGTCAAGGATGCAGATTAACACATTAAACACGCTTTTTGTAAGCTCACTTAATTTGCAAGAATTTTGAACTAGTAATCTAGCATAATTAATGTATGTTGTTCAGTTAAGGCTTGTTCACTAAATTGCAATTTACAAATCAGCAATATTTATAAGCCATCAGTGAAGGAATTTTGCAAAATAATTTAAATGTTTAAAGTGTCTTACTTGTCTTAATTTAAAAATTTTGCAAGGATTTGCTACAAGAAAAATCTTCAATGAAATGAAACAGGTTAGCAATATGCAAGCAATATGGAACAGGTTAGGGTCTTATTGTGGTGGGCATTATGTGAAAGAAATCTCCATACAGTGAGCATAGTAATAATAGTGTACTAATGACAGGATCATAGCAATTGTAAGAAAATACTGAAATAAAGAAGAGACATACCTCAAAGATTATTCCTGATATAATGAGTGAGATTTTAATTTATCCAGCCTTAGTGTTACATGATAATATGCATATAGTCAAAACAAGCGTGCTACACTGTAGTAAGACAGTGCTCTTCCCCACATGACAAAATGGTGAGGCCACAGTTGCCTCTTTCAGCACAGAGTCTAGTTTTGCTCTTTCCAATAAGATTTTTTTTGTGTCCTTGAAGATGATAGATTCTTTTGCGGTTTAAGACATCAATTGCCTCCTTTTTTAATAAGAATAATAATGTTAATTCTTTTTCATCATTAACACCTTTGCTTTAGGAATGATATTCTTGTTTTACTGCAGTAGAACCATGCATTACAAGAAACTAGGTTTGCAAGTGTTTTGCAAGATGAGCAAACATTTTGAAGATATTTTCACTTGATGTGTGAGCGATGCTTTGCAACAAGACTAGAACAGATTAGCCTCTCTTCCACCCTTGAAGTGGAATTGTGCCTATAGCAGTTTTCTCACAATGGGTTTTATAGTTCGATAAACTTTGAGCTAGCCATACGGGAAAGTAGTGGAAGAGAACTTTTCTCCCATCCTTTCTGACTGAGAAATTGTTTCTTTTTCACACTGTCGATGGGAATGGGAGGGGAAGGTCCTGTCTGGCCTGACAATACACTTATCAGGTTCCCTTAAATGTTGAAAGTTACGGATTTGTATGCATTGCAGTTGTGTTTCTTGAGGGCAGCTTCCTCTGCCCAAACAGTAGTGTAGGGCAACATGTATTGTGAACATATCATCTGCATTTCACCTATTTCACCTAAGGTTTTGTATTATGAGCATGTTTCTAGACCGCATTATGCTAACAATCCAAGGTTTATCTGTAGTGGATTGTGAATCGGTATTCCTTCATGTGTTGAGTTCTGCTGGTGCCATCTTCTTGTTGGTCTTTCTCTGACCCTCTTGCTCCTATAATTTAATGCCATCTGTGGCAGTTGTAGTTTGACTGTTCTCTTTTCGTGTTTTCTCTGTTTCCTTTTTTTTTCTTCTTCTTCTTTTTTTTCCCCTCTCCTTTTTTTCTTTCTTTTTTCTCTTTTTTCATTTTTTTCTTTTTCTTTCTTTCTCTCTCTCTTTTTTTTTCATTTTTGGTTTTCTGTGCTCCCTTTATTCAGATTTCTACACCTTACTATTCTTTCATATTCTTCTGATCTACTGAAATTCAGTTTTGCACATATTTAAAGGGGGTAAATTGTTCAATTATGCACTTTTCTATAACTATTTTGACTCTGGAGTTCTTTGCTCTTTAAATTACTATCATTTCATCCTAGTATAAGATCTGCATGTTTGCAATTAAATGTTGTGCTATTGTTCCTTCTCTCAAAATTTCCCATAATTTTTATGTATTGACATTGTTGTAGGCTTTTCTGTAGTTAATGAACAATAAACATGTTGCTTTGTCTTTTCTTTTTTATTATGTATAAGTTATGGTCTCTTCTTTTTTCTATTATCCATGGGAACGTGAATTTTGCATCTATTGTCCTTCTCCCATTGTGGAATCCACATTGTTCTTCGGGATTACTTCTCCTACTATTTCTAGTTTTTGTCTTAATATGTATGCAAAAATGTTTGATGCCACTGGTAGCATATTCAAGCTATTAGCAAAATTTTGTGATAATATTGAAGATATGAGTAACAAATAGAAACCTATATTCTTATTACTATAAAATCTGATAATGTATCATCCATTGGAGCAGTATAGATGTCCATAAATTTATTGTGGAGGCAAAATGTAAAGAAAGATATCCTAGTCAGTTTTGAGAAATTTTTATATGAGCATATATCATAAAGGAACTGCCAGTTTTTTGGTACTCAAAAACGATAAAAATGTCAAAAATATTGATCAAATAAAACACCATATACAAGGATGATTGTGATAATTTAAGAAATATTAAATATTTGTTGTGTTCAAAAATACAAGTAGATTCTTGCCATATATATAGCTAACAATATCTGTAAAATCACTAGCAGTAAAGAAACAACCGAGATTAATTTTAAGAAAGTTACTGAATTCATGTTAAGTGCTCTTCCTCCATTCGCGTTCCTTTCTGATCTGTGATTATTGGCATCACACACTTGAGTATGCCAGCAAAGGAACATTGTTTATTCAATAACAAAATCAATAATTGCAACATTAGTAATATTTATTAAGAAAAATGATAACTTATTGTATATAACGGTATTTAATGTTAGATTATATAGTCTCCATGAAATTGAAGACTTCAAATGAATTCATGTCTCTAATAAACCAATATAGTGCAAATAATAATAGTAATAATAATAATAATAACAATTAATAATAACGTATAATAATAATTAATAAGTATAATAATAATAATTAATAAAGTACAATAATAATAATTAATAAAGTATAATAATAATAATAAATTCGAAGAAAATGTTTGTATTATAAATGATATGTAGCAACATTGATATAACACTAATACATATATCGAATGCATTAGGAAGAAATTCTTTTTATATGTATTTGGATTACTAACGTGGCATGCACAGTACCCTGAAAATGTTTTGGAAAGAATTCAGTTTGAGCACTCTCATTACTTGTAATGGACCAGTGGAAACACAAATTCAAACTGTTTAAGAAATTTGGATGATACGTTTGCTGGAATAATGCAATATGTTGAAAATGTTGTCATGAGGAAGCAAAAGAATGCAATTGGCACACTCAGTGTGCTGACATGAGTAATTAAATATTAAGAATAGAATATTGAATTTATAATTAGAGGGGGAAATGGAATTGCAGGATGAATCGGAAGCTGAATTTATTCTTATGAAATGTTGCTAAGTAATTCTTTGTGAGCACTAACAAATTCACAGCTAAATATAGATAAGATGTTATCTCTGAAAATATAACATCTTGTCTATATTTATAATGGATTATCATGTTTTGATAAACTTTTATGTAATTGATAGCTTTCTGAACATAAAGATATTTATTAAAATCTTGAGATCAAATTGCTCCAGATATATGCTGTTTTCAAAGTACAGTGGACAGTTGCATATTATAATCAGGATTAGTTAGCAGCAGTTTGGCTGTCCTGGAGATGCTGTGTCCTGGGCATAGGTGTCAATGTTTTGGCTGCCATTCTGAGACCTTCCTCAGCACAAAATGCCCAACATTTCACTGAGGTAGGTCACAGAATAACTGCCGAAATGTTGGTACCTGTGCCAAGGACATGGTGTTTTCCAGACAGCCAAGCAGCTACTGACTCCGGCCCAGAAACTACACTCTCAGGGATAGTTATCACTTTTATGAAGTTCCATGTGGACTAATTTTACAATATTGTGAAAACAATTTTTGTGATGAGAACTATTTTATACTCTCAAATATTTTTTATCTTTTTGAAATTCATCTCAATTATGTAGTTATGAGATCTCTAGTGTTGTGAGTGACCAAATGGATATTTGCTGTCTGTGTACATGGTGACGGATATGTCCATGGGAGAAAATTGGTGCGTGTAGAGGATCTTTGCCACAAGTTGTAGCAGAAAATATCTGACATTCTGTTAACTATGTTAATGTATGTTTCTATGTAATATGAAAGCCTAAATAATTTTTCTTTTCTTGTGAAGGTCTGCGTTTCTTGTGAAAAAATGTGTCATCCATAGCAAACTACAGTATTTGATGTTGCTTACTTTCTTACTTGATAATCTGCAATTAGAATTTTTCATCTATTGTTACGAATTATTTAAGATTATACTAATACATATTAAATAATATATATTAATATACTAATATATATTATATATTATACGAAAGTATAATATATAGTATAATACAATCTTCAGCCTGGAATTATCTCAATAAATGGCATGTGCTGTATACCACAAATTTATAAAATAGTGGCAAGTGATAATGTAATTAAGGCTCATGATTGTATTTGAATGAAAAATATATAGTTTGTATTGATCAATGTAATAAGGCTCTTTTGATATTCTTTACTCAGGGTTAAAGTTGACTCTTTGTTGATTGAATTTTCACTTATTGGTCCTTAAGCTCTTTTCTGACTCAGAAGGATGTCTGTAGTGGTTATAAATCCCAATTTGTTTGTTTCCTTGTATTATTCAGATTTGTTTGTTTTTAATGATTAATTTTTATGGTTCAGGTTCCAATACGTACTTGGAAGCTGCTGCCTATATACAGATGCAGTTTGAAAACTTGAACAAAAGGAAAGATCAGAAAGAAATTTACACACATTTTACATGTGCAACAGATACTAGCAACATTCAATTTGTGTTTGATGCAGTCACAGATGTTATTATCAAGAACAATCTGAAGGATTGTGGTTTGTTCTGAATACATTTTGAGTATGGATGCTGTGCTTACATATTGCAATTTGTCCTTTATGAATGTTGTTCATAAACTGAACAAATGTGCTCAAGCAATCGTAACTTCTTAATGTATTAATTATGAAAACTAAAGGACAACTTGCATATTACATTGGCAGGTGAATTTTGGAAAAGATTTACATTGCACATGTGAATTATAATGATATTTGACAACTTCCTCCATGCAACATGGAATTACTGACACTGTTACTATCATTGTCACTGGTATTTGCAGAAAGGAGATAGTAATTTTCAAAGTGTCTGACAAATTCCCCTTAAGTTGTCTTTTGACTAATATGAGACTTGGACGTTATATACACAAGATAACTTTTTTTTAAAGTATTTTATAATTTACCTTGTTCTATGATTCACCAAAGACTGGAAGTGAGAGGAAAAGGTTCTGCTTACGCAAAATTGGTATAATGGGATCTCTGGTCCATAGGATAACCAGTATTTCTTCTCATCTAACAAAGCCAATGAAAATTTTGTTATATTTGAAAAGTTTATAAATGCACCTTGTAGAATAAGACAGAAAATAAAATTCCACCTTAAAGTTTTCAAATTTAAGAGCCAATCAGATTTATTCTTGAAATTAGGTGAGTCTGACTTGTTTATCTGAAAGTTGCACCTTCTTTGAGTATAATGTGGGATAAAATAAAAAAAAATTTCTCGTTCTTCCCCAAAAGTGAAAACTAATGATGAAGCGCTTCCAAGAAACAACTATTTGCTGTAAATCCTGTCCAAAAGTAGGCTATATGCTTCCATTTAATTTATTCTTTTGATATTTTAATGTGAGATGACTCTACCCACTGGCATCAATGTATACAAAAATGTTTCATCAATGTATTCAAAATTATGTAGATCTAATATTGATAGTTTTTATGGGCAATATCTTACTAAAGATGTTTATTGAAATTATTTTCATGAAAGCTAGAAGGAAATATTTAATGGTTTTAGTGGATTCATTAAATCTGGGGGGGGGGAGTCTTGTAATGACAATTATGAAGAGCAAACAACACCTAACTTGCTGCTTCTTTTTTTCTTTTAGTTTCTCTTTCTTTTGTCACCTCTAATCAATTCATTTGTTAATTTGTATACATGGTCTTTTAGTTTTAAATTTTGTAACTACAAAGTTATTTGAATTTTTTGGACTATTTCAGGAACATGAGTGTATGAGAACAACATAGGTGATGACCAATACAAAATTATTATTTGGAATGTCTGTCTCTCTCTCTAGCTTATCTTTGGTGATACATCTTTGCATAGCGAGTATGTATTTAAGTACAGAAAAAAATATGCTGCACATTTGTTGTTTGTATTGTTGATGAGTAAGAACTGTTTTTTTCTAATAGTGATAAGGAAGAGATATATTGCACACAGCATCCATTCTCATCTGAGTAATGATACTGTTAATTATTGTCTTCTGTGTTAAAATGAAAAAATTGCAGTAGTGTAGCCTTGTCTGCAAATGTTTCTGCATGCTTTTTAATTTGTGTCCAATCTTTGTGAAAGTGTTCTGTGTAATGCAGATTTGGTATCTAACAAAAAATGCATTGTGGGGTTGCTTGTGTACAGTATGCTTCCCTTCAATGACATTAACATGACGAGTCAAATAAATATATTCAATTTTTATATATAATATATATAGTATATATACATGTATACACGTACAGAAAAGGTCAGATTATTACTGTATATTTACAGCGCTTGTAGATTATTGTATCTAATTCCTTGAATTAAGTTGGAATATCATTTGTTAATGGTAGGAAATTATTGAGCATTTAACCTTTTTTTTTTTTTAACTGCAGAACCAAGAAATCATGACACATATCCACAAGAGAGCCACAGGTGCAGCAATTGCTCCTGCTGCTCTTCTTGTGTTTATCCCCTTACTCATCCTTCCCTTTGCTTCAAATTAATATTTTTTAATACTGCATGTAATTTGATTCAATTGGGCTTTTTTGTGTAGTTTAAACTAATAATATTTTTCTGTTCAAGAAATGCATCTTGATTTTCATTTTAATGTTCGTTCACGACTTAGGTTTTTGGACTGATATTTAAATTCATTTTGGCTTTGGGAGAATATATTTTGTCCATTTTGAAAAATCACAAACTTTTTACCAATGAGCATGCTTTCCTGATCTGCTGATTTCTGCATTTATAATCTTGAGATAATATTCTCAACAATTTTGAACTTTTATCAGTTGTGTATTATTCATGTCAGTTGTGTTTTTGATTTCTTATTATTATGTTACAGTGTTGATACATTAATTGAATTAAGAGTTCATTTCATAGACTTTTGCTCATTCTGTCATGTCATGCAAACAATTACGAGAAATAGTGTCTGCATTCCATATTTTATTGGGACGTGTATATGTGTATTCTACAATTTTTATATATTTATTTTCTTAATTACATTTTTTATAGTCCTTTTGTTCTTTTTCAACCTAAAACATACAATGTGTATATGTACTATTGGTTTCCCTAGTCTGTGGAACTGAATATGTATGAGAGAGGGAGAGAGACCGAACGTGCATGTGTGTGTGTGTGTGCGTGTGTGTGTGTGTGTATGTATGTATGTATGAATGTGTGTGTGTGCGCGTGTGTGTGCGCGCGCTTGCTTGCAGACATGTGTGTTCATTGTTTCTTATTTGGGACCATCTTGTCAGATTCAAAAATATTGTTTAATCAGTGGTATTCTGCTAGTATACAAATGGGAGAGTCTAATTATTGATTGTCAAGGAATAATTGAGATCTGGTGTAAGTTTACTTTCGTGGGCAATTGTGGGGGGAAATGCTGAGATCTGGTTTATGTTGTAGTTAAAATGCAGGAAACAAAATTGAGTTATCCAGAATAAGGAGTGTATTATGTTCGACATTTATTGTTTGCTGTCCTGGAATAACTGTGTTCATTTTTCATTCTTGGATCATTTAAGTGTGTATTAAAAAAAAAGAGTGTGCATATTTTATTTGTGATAATTGTACTGCTACATTGTCAATTCTTTGTCTTTCTGATAAAGGCTAAACTAATTATGTAGTTTCCATTGTAGTAGCATAAACGCACAGTTAAATGAATGTTATATAATTGATTAACAAAAAAATAAAATTTTCTGCTGTGAGGTGAGCAGAGGGGAGGATGAGAGGCCTTATAATTCTTTATGTAATTTTATTGTCATGGAGAAAATGGAATTGCTAGTAATAGAAAGTGAATATATTGCAGGATCAAAAGAAATATTCATGTGATATTGCGGTAGTGGAACTATATATTAATATCTTATAATTTGAAGGTTTACATTTCTTGTATCATGTGTTCACCTTGATGCCTTACTGGAAGCAGTCATGAGTGACTGCCTTTGGATGTACCTAATTGACAGTTCTTTTTCGCGAGATTGTGTCGAAGTGTGGAATTGATATAGATTTTCTTGCTAACAATGAAGATTCTCAGTATGTGTTCAAATGCTCCTTATGTATAGATATTAATGCTAGACTTTCTATGGGCTGCCAAATTTGTTCTATTTTATATGTTATATGCAGGAAAGAAAATTTATATTTGCTATTGTCTTTCGCTGGTTGTACACTGTTACGCTTTAGAAGTTGTGAATTGTATGTACATTGTGTTGAGTCTGAAGATGTCTTATTAACCTACGCTGTTACAAATTACATGACATAGTGTGAATGTTAAATTGGTGGGCTTTGGTGAATATTCTTCTCTGGAGTAGTCATTATGAGTAATTGTTGGGCACTGTGGAACCATACAATTGCAATAATGTGATTAATTTGCATTTCCCAATATGACATTTACTCTTTGATCCCATATTGCTGTCTTCCTAGTGATTCAGATGAGTCTAATCCACTGTAAAATTCTTGCCTTTGATTAAGCATAATTAATTTTGTAATTTATTTTTAAAATGAGATTCTTAAGTTTATACAATTTTCAGTTTTGACAATATTACTATTATCATTGTTTAATTTTGCTGTTAACACAGTTGGAATTTACTGTATTGTATTCAGCACCCAAAGGATATCATTTGCAGTGGCTTTAAATTTTATTCTAATTAAGAGAAGAGATTTATTTAAATTTTTTGCCACAAACCATGTTTGAAGTCTGAATTAAAATGTTGAAAAACCTGTCCTTTTTCAAAGAATACCTTATTTGCTTGCATGTGACAATGAGACCAAACTATCGTTAACAAAATTCTTTTATTGTAATACTGCCTTGAGATAGCCTCCAAGTGTTCTTATTCAATTTGAATGCCTTTCTGAATGGAGTGGTTGAATAGAGGCCATTTAAATGTCCTTACTACAGTTCTCTCTGTTTTGATTTTTGATTAATGTTATGTATGAGCATTTAAGGTATGAACATTAAAATTGATTAATGAGCTGTAATCCTTTTGATAAACAGTTCACCAGGTCATTTATATCCAAAGCACAACTAGTTCTTCCATATACTATTATAATGGTGTTGGATAATGAAAATGAATGTGTAAAATGGTTCTCGACCAATGAAGAAATTGTAAATATCCTTTGGGAAATTAAACCAAATGTCCATTGTTTATTGTACAATTTTTAATTTTGTTTGCTAAATTCAACTTGACAAATATGACATGCATTTAAACATCACATGCTATTTTTTTTATGTTCAATATATACAATTGTCTCAAATAAATCAGTATTTTAATATTTTGTGTCCTACTTAAGTACTGCCAGTGATATACAGCTTTCATTTGTCTTGGGATTCTATATAGAAGAGTTTGTGATTGTTGTCTCATAGTGGATACAGTTGTGTGTATACTTAAAGTTTGTGACTAACACAGGCATCAATTATGCATTTTTCTTTGCTACAGAAATTGTGCCTTCGCTGGATAGGTAAGATCATTGAATTAAGTATTTTATGAAATGATCTCTTTGGAGAGAATAGTGCCATAAAATATGAAGCTTTAAATATTAAGTTTCCAAGAGTATCATTTCTATTCAGTGCCTTGCCATTTGTTTGGATTGTGTGTGCGCAAGCCCTTTGACAATATGACTAATATTTATAGTCAGGTATTGTATGATTGAGTAATGCATCATAATGAATCTATTATCTATTAATATATTTTTAGATATTTATTGTATTTGGAAATGCAGTCATGTCAATAGATTTATATGTAAGCCTTATGTAAACATTTTGGTAACAGATGTAATTCTAAGATGTATTTCTTCTGTATCTGTGTAGAAAGGGGGCAAATGTATTCAAAAATACTGTATTAGGTGAGCTATAGCAAATGCTGCCTGCAAAAAAAGCCATTATTGTGAATACAACTGATAGTAAATATATCTATTTCTTTTCTCTATGTTATTTCTGCATTTTAAATTTCTCCCCATCCTTCACAGGCCTAAGATCACAGATCATTAACCTATTAAGGACGGAATTTTTTGAATGGATCATTTGCTTAAATTTAGTTTACAAATAACATTTAAAAGGATAAGAATAAAATTCAGTTTAAAATCAATTTTTAAAATTTTATTGAGAAAAAAATTGTGTGACCATATGGTCATGCTAGTCCTTAATGAGAACAAATAACACACGTAATAGATACAAAAATTACTTCATATGAAAAATTACAAAACATTGAAGACACATCCATATTTTACATTTAGAACATTGTGTTGTACTAACACCTGAACACACTTCTCTAGCACGTCTGCTTCTTTTCTGATTCAGTACAGGTTGAATCAAAGATTTCTATCAAGATATCTGAAATCATCGGAAATTCTATTGAGTGACAAACGTCTTAGATCAATTGTGGCCCTTCCAGAACCCTTCGAGAGACCTACATATTTAGTTAGATAAGTAGTGACAATGTCTTCTGCAGTGAAGATTTGGTATTGATTACCCTAAAAATGTTTTGCACAAGACCCATACATTGTGCATTACAGCAACTAAGATCCAGCTGAAAATATACCAATACCATTTTCCCTCCTATATCGATTCTGTACACAGAAATTTCTTTATCCATTCTATCCATGCCTTCCATATATTTATTGCGCGTATGATGTTTTATCTGGTTATTATTATAATTTTCTTCGCACTGCAGCACTGTATCTTTTGACATTGTCTAAAGGTTGTACCCCATAGGATGTTGACAGCGAACATGATAGAATTATCTTTCTCGGCTACCAAAATTAATCCATCTTTGTTAATTTTGGAATCAATAAAGGCTGTTTCTTTCTCATCATTTCTTTTTTTTATATAATTCAAGGCAATCTTTCGGAATCCCATTTGGTCTCATTGTTCTAGTTCCTTTATATCCCTGCTCTTTCAAACGTACAAATAAATTGAAATTGGCAAGTAAATTATCAAAATAAAACATTTTTTCAATGTTTTCAGTGAGTTCATATAACTTATTTACAAGCCTGCTGCTGGCTTGTCAAAAACATGTTAATAGAAAGAATTCACATTTACACTTGGAATGACCTGATGTAAAATTATATGTATTCCAAGGCCTAGCGTAACCATATGGGTCACGCAAAATTAAAATTGCACTCACAGCCCATTACGTTTTTCTTATCTTTACATTAGTTATATTATTTAACTATACTTTAAACCACAACTTATTAAACAAGCAATAAAAAAAATATAGCAAAATATGCAGCTATACTTGATCCAATATGCTGATTTTCTAAGGTATGAATTTCTTTGTAAACAACAGTCAGCATAACGCCCAAAGGGACAAATCCAACAATGAGGTAATAGAACAGATCGTTCAAGATGTTATTCAAGATATGACTAGTGATACAAATCTCGAAAACATTAATTACAGCTTCTTATGACATATCATTGTTGTATCCGTGACCATATGGTAACGCTAGTTCTTTAATGGGTTAAAGATCGTCTGTAGTGGAAGGTTTTCTTTTTAATTCTTGTTCTTTTTTGTCGTTGGGGAGTAAATGATAATTCAGAAATGCCTCAAAGGAGTGACGAAAGTAACGGTGGAGTGCACTGTAGGCAGAGGCGTATCTACAGTATGGCAGACATGGCACGTGCCATTGGCGCCACTCACAAGGGGCGCTAATTAGAGAATACCCGCCATAACAAATAACACCGCTCATTTGACGAATCCTGACAGGGGCGCAAATTTGATGCTTGCCATGGGCGCCTGAATACCTAGATACGCCTCTGGCTGTAGGTAAGGGCAAATTGGAAGGTGCTTTCGTCTCAGCTATATATAAAAGTAATTTAAAACGTGTGCCACGGGCACCTCACTTTCAGGGTCTCCGCGCAAATGAAAAGTTCAAAATCCGATATCAGTATTTTATAAAACACTTTTCGGACATTGGTGAAACGAGGCGCGGGAGCAGGGTCTCAGTATCAGACTGCATACCCTTTATTTTTCGGAATCGTGCATTGCCATATTCAGGGACGGATCCAGCCGATCATTTGGGGAGATGATAGATTGTTGTTTAATAATAAATATATTTCTTACATTGCATATAATTTTCGTAGTGTATATGATGCTATACAGTATTGTTTAATTACGTAATTCTAACAAAAATTTAAATCAATTTTGTGAAATGAAGGTAACAGGAAAACTGGGCCTGTAGGGGGGACACGTTCTCATGAACATTAAATAAGCCCATTTGGCTTGTGGAAGGAGAAAATGTAGATATCGTGCTACCTCATTAATGAAGCAAGAGTTGCCCCAGCCATAGTGATGGCACTAGGGTATTACAATACTCTCTGCTGAGGGATTGGGAGATTCAAGAGGAGGCTGTACTTGTCCACCACACAGTCACACTGTTTTACTTTCTCGCTATTGCCTACGCAGTATGCAGTATTGTAATGTTGCGGGGGGACGGGACGGAGAATTTTCGACAGAAAAACTTATTGCCGGGCCCTGGTAACAAAGTCTGTCCGTCTATCTGTGAACAAAACTAGCGGCTAAACCGTCAGGATTTTCACCAAAATTGATATTCCCCAATCGATGTTGCTGATGTCACGGCCCCTTGAATTTGAAACCGATATTTTAATTTTGGGGATTCTTTACATGAAGCCCCCCAGACATTTTCAAAAAATGGGACCAATTTTTAAACTTAAATTGTGTCCTGGAAAAGAGTAATGAACGCTTAAGAGAATGGTGCAGGTCACATTTTCGTTGAAGACCCTGATTTTTCGAAAATTGCAAAAATTCGAAATTTTCTTGGCGTCTGTCCACAGCTACAATTATGGAGATACATTTTTTCTCAATGAAATGTGTACATCAGAAACATCTTCAAATAAGGTCATGTCCAAGTGTTCGAAAATATGAGTATTTTTGCGTCCAACTAGCAATTTTTAAATTTTAAACAATTATTTTTTCAGAAATGGCTCAAAATTTTTCTCTCGTGTATAGAAAAGAACTGAAAAGATAGTGGTGATGGTCCCATTTTCGGCGCGTACTGTATTTTCGAAAGTTTCAACAACAAAATGTAAATTCGAATTTCGCGTGCTTCGTTTGACTCATCGCAAAATGGCAACAGTGGTTTCAAAATTTTGTGAATTAACCCCATTGTTACCGGCTGTGATGATTATTTGATGTTGATAATATTCTTATGAAACAATGTAGTTTGAAGGAAGGTAGTACATTTAACTTAGAACTTATATACACACCTATTTACTTTTAAGAATTTGTGGCTGATTATGGCATTCAAAAATTGAAAGCTTACTTCAAAGGAATCAAAGCAGGCTTGCGTGAAATTATTCTTGCTTTTCTGCATTATGTCCTGTAAATAGTGCAACAGTTGAATTTATTCATGTTTGTTGCCAGGGGCGTGCGGTAATAAATTCGTGTGGGTAAACTCTGCAGATAGCAATTGGAGTCCAAGGTTTGGGGACAAAACGAAAATAGATTCAGTTCTATAAATTTTTCATTAAATCTTTGTACAAAAAATTGACATTATTATTATTATTATTATTATTATTATTATTATTGTGTTTTATGGAAGAACGCTAGTCTTCCGCATACTATTTTCAGAGAATCAACAATCACTGACTTTTGAAGGTTTCACATGTAGGAAAGAAGTTATATTTCGGGACGTGATGAACGCTGTATCCCCTATGAGAGACAATCATTCGTGCTGAATTGGCACCGCTCATGCGTCGAAACATACTCCAGGATGCTGCCTTCGTAAAGGCCCCTACACACGTACCAATTTGTCGGGCCGACCGGCCAGTCAATCCGACAAATTGCATTGTGTGGAGTTCAATAGAAATTTTTGTCGGGCGGTTGGTTGGTTTTGAGCACCACGTTCTAACCACACGACCGCCGACCGCCGATTCCTCCACCATACTGCCAGACAAATTGTGTAGTGTGTGGAAGTGTTGGGTCAACTTAGTGATTCCAGACCTCAAAACTCTGGCTCAAATGTGAAAGTGTAAGGGTTTTGAGGTCGCAGATTACTATTATGAAGCAGTGGCGGACGGTGGGTTCAAAACTTGGGGAAGCCCGGACAAATTCAGGTACTGACTCGTATTGTGAAATTAAAAGTTAATAACCGTCAGTTTACTTGTAAAGTGTTGTTGGCTGCATTCCAATTTAAACTAGTGGTGCTTCCAACGCACACACTTTCTCGCACTGCTTCTATATGGTCCTAAATGCTATTCCACTACTTCATAAACCAGCAAAAGTGTTTTCTACCAGCAAACCTTTTCCGTTCGGAGACCTGAAATTCGATCCTCAAAGTTAACGAACCGGCACTTATACTACAACGCCACACTAGCACCGTATGGGTCGAACAGAGCCATCAAAAAAATCGAACCGAGCTATAAAATGGTAAATGCATGATAAGGAAACAATTGCTACATTGTTACATACGCTTTACAAATCCAAGAAAAGACGTGAAAAATGTTAAAAGTTAAAAATTAGAATATATATATATATATATATATATATATATATATATACACACACACACATATATACCTTTCGAGTTCATTTATCGTAATTATTGTAATATTTGTAATTCAAATGGCTTCACATGGTTCTCAATAAAGTTTCTAGAATTCTCAATTATTTCCTGTGACAACAGAAAATTTTGACAAATAATATTCCCCGATGAAGGCTCGAAGCGGCGAAGCTTCCCACGGAATATCTGTGCCATTGCTCATCGAATAACGACTGCGACCACAATAGCTATGCGTGACATTAACACTTATATAAAAGTAATAAGTGTATGGTGGTTTCCTTTCTCACATTAGGAAGCCGAAAAATCCAGAGAATGTAAAAAAACGTCATTTGGGCGCTCAAAGACCGTACCTGGAAAGATCATTCATAACAGAAAAACTAGTTTATTTTAGAGATTAGAAAACTAAGTTCTGCGAGAAAGTCTGTGCCATTCTATAGCACCGCTAGTTTTTCTAAATTTAGCAACAGGTTTTTTTCACTTTTTCGTTACCAGACTACAGCTATAAGAGTTTTCTGGCGAAAATAAGCCGTTTTCCGGCGCACGATTACATAACTTTCTTTCCTTACGAAATATTCGTCAGGCGAGAAAGTAATAATAATTTCGGAACCGTTAGGGGTATGTACGTTGATCGCATGCGTTCTGGTTATATTGCATTTCAATTTAATGTTGAAATACTCATTTTACGTAAATTGGTTCATAAAGATATACTCAAAACAACGATTGAATTAATATGACATACGTTTCAGAAATCGAATAACAGTCGAAAAATTGTTTAAAAGATGCAATTTGGGAAAAACACAGACAAGTCCCGTATATTTATCTGCACTGATTCCATTCGTGAGTAGAAGTACATCAAATGATTTTCAATAAAGTTTCTACACTCTTCAATGTTTTTTCTGCAACAACACATTCATCAAATTAAAATCCCTATCTGGGATTCGAACCCGGCATCTTTCGAAGTTAAGCGCTGAGTCCCAACAGGCTTTAACCGCCTTCACCATTAGAATGAGATGCGGACTGAGTACTTATATACACTCATCGTCATAAAAAAGCTGAACCCAGAAGGACAAGGCGAATTGCCATCATTGTTGGCAGGCAGGTAGAGGGTACCACGCATACAAAATGATTATACTTTCACATTTGTAGGACCAATATTCATTGCGCCACACGGCCACAGACAGTGCATGTTAGTATGGCGTGGGGCCGCCATTTTGGTGAACACGCGTTTATACTGCGATTTTTGTAGGAAGAGCTCTCAAGATAACTCAAATCCCATCTTCGCGATGGAATATGTCACGACATTTCGTATCATTCACAGTCGTTCCGCTAGATTTCGCACGATCGCGACCGTATGAAGCAGTGCTTGCGATCATGCGACTTCTACCGGCAAGACCGAGAAAAGACGCGAAATGCCGTGACATTTTCCATCGCGAAGATGGGATTTGAGTTATCTTGAGAGCTCTTCCTACAAAAATCGCAGTATAGACGTTGCGACATGAAGTGGTACAGGTCTGGAATGATGTCCTGTGCTAGTCCATCCCATGCAGCTTACACCTGAGCGCGCAGTTCTTGCAGATTGGTGGGTAGGGGTGGGATCCTGATCGCACGCTCCATAGCACTCCAAACATTCTCGATCGGGGACAGGTCTGGTGATGCTGCTGGCCATCCACGGCTGCAAGGAATGCTCGGGAGATGGCTACGGTGTGCGGACGCGCGTTGTCCTGTTGAAATAGGGTGTGGGCGTTCACGAACGGCAGAGCCACCGGTTGCAGGTTCTCCTGAACGTACCGTGCGGCTGTCACGGTACCTCCGAGGAAGACGACGGTGAACGGGCACCATGGGATATCACGCCACACACCATCACACCAGCCTGGCGGGACGTGTGATGGGATACCACAAACCGCTCGACGTGGCACTCCCCACTGCGTCTCCAGACACGGATCCGGTTGTTGTCGCTATCAAAACAGATCCGGGATTTCTCGCTGAAGATGACCTGCTGCCAGTCTGCATGGCCCCAAGTCCATTGTTCCCGACACCAGGCAAGTCTAGCGGAGATGGAGTGTAAGTGGCAGGTAGGCGTGCGGCGAGCCTTGAGTTGTGTAACCACCTGCCAATGACGCACTTACAGGATGTGACAGTGCAGCCTGCACAGAGCGCTGAATAACACCAATTGTTGCTGTTGGATCTGTTCGCGAGTGGCGGACAATCCGTCGGTCCTCCCTCTTCATGGTGCGTGGTAGACGTCGAGATCCTACCTTTCGTGCGTGTATGCCTTTCTCAATCCTTTGGCGCCAAGCGGGCGATGGTAGTGTCCGTACGACCGATGTGGTGCGCAATAATATGACAGGACCAACCAGCCTCCCGCACACCCACGATACAGCCCCTCTCGAACGCGTCTAACTGGACAACCGGCTGTCAAAAGCGTCGCCGAGGCAAAGTGTACGTGCACATGACGCTCTAGCGACGCTACTCGATGTCTCAATGGCCGGCGCGGCCATTTGAGCCCCTCTTTTCTCGGCCCGTGGGCGCAACGTCACGGCCCTATCCCCGACCCCCAATAAGCGGCCGACCGTAGAAGCGAAATCATTGGCTTAGCGAATGGTGTGCAAAACAGCCACCAAGTTTGCAACGGATCAGTACGGTTCTTCGGGGAGCAGGTTTTTTTTATGGTGATGAGTGTATTAGTCAAAAAGTAAATTCCCCGTTTTCGGGCGCACGAATACATTACTCTCTCTTCTTACGAAGTATTCTTAAGGCGAGAAAGTAATAATAATTTCGGAACCGTTAGGGGTATGTAAGTTGATTGCATGTGTTCTGGTTAAAATGTATTTCAATTTAATGTTGAATTCATATTTTTACTTAAATCGGCTCATACAGATGCACACAAGGCAACGATTGATATGACATGACACACATTTCAGAAATCGATTAACAGAGTTGAAAAAATGTTTAAAACATGCAATTTGTGAAAACAGAGACAAGTCCTGTATATTTATCTGCATAGATTCTATTGGTGAGTAGAAGTACTAGAAATCAGTGGCGAAGCGTGACTCGCACGTTTGGGGATGCTCAACAATAACACACAAAATGTCACTATCAACTACTTCATCTAACAGGTGAACGCAACACAAGGCAGATACACTGGAACTATTTCCACGATCTCGATTGCTCACGATGGTGTAGGCGCTTCCCACAAAATCCTCACAGCAGTCAGGGCTGCTGATGTCTTGAAAGCAAATTATACAATGGCTCAGCTTTAATTCTTATACACGAATGGCAATAAGACCATGTGTTAATTTATACATTGCAGACTTAAATAATATGTAATCTATTTAAGAGAATACAATTTCTTGGATATTAATTAAGAAATAGTAGACAGGCACTATTTCTACAGTTTGTACCCACGACCAAGCGGGGACTCCCGAGTGTCAGAGAGAGAGAGATTATTTACAAACTGCCCGCTGAAGTGTGCTGCGCTCTCGTGCACAAACGAGTTTCTTTCCGCAGTAGATGCTAGCGTAAAGCAGTCGGGTTTCTCTGGTTCATGGGTGAAGAGGGGAGAGGGGAACCTTGTAAGTCACTCTTTATTAATCTAGGAATTTTACCATTACCTTGTCTCCTGATTTACGAATCAGTAGTTTTTGTCAAAAATGACTTACTTAAGGACGGGAATATATTTTCAGCAAACGCCGATGTCTATAAGTATAACACACGACGTAGTAATCATATTCACCAGGTGGCAGTATCAACAGCTCACTACAAAAAATTCATATACAATTCATGTACATTACTCTACAACACTTTGCCAGAAGACATTAAACTATTAAATTCAATAGAAAAGTTTAAGTCCCAAGTAAAATCTTTTCTGGGATCTGTTTCTATACAATTCGAGACTATACCGAGCATCAAAAAGGAAAGTAGAATTAATTTTAACAATGATAGTTAATGTAATTATTTATCATTTGGACTGGATAACTCTAAAGAACCTGTAACAAGTATTGCACCACAGTTTCTGGGTTGATGGCCTCCATCTCGATCAGGTTTTTCGTCCAGTTTCCCTGATCCTTGAGCAAATGCTGAGATGGTCCCTTGTTTTGCTTCTGGACATAAATGTAACTTCATTATTTGTGCACGTCTTCTGAATTTCAGTGGGAAATATAGTTATTCAAATTATCGTTTTTCATATTATTGCGGTAAAAAGTATTATTCTTTCATGAAGAACATGAGGGTTCAGGGCAGGAATTTATAGCTAATTTACCTTTGAAAATATATTTTTTATATAGGAGCGAATATTTTGTCAACAAAACTCGAAAAAAAACTCTCTTTTCTGTATTCACGAAAACGTGCACAAAATTCACTTCTCCCCATAGCTCGTCATACGCAGTTTTAACTGTTTTTTGACGTAAATAAATAAAAAAATAAATAAATTTGTTACACATGTTTAAGTGCCAAGTAAAATATTTGCTGCATAACTGTTTCTATACAATTAGAGACTGTACCGAGCATCAAAAATAAAAGTAATATTAATTTTAACAATGATTTTGAATGTATTAATTTCCATTTGAACTGTATAATTCTAAACAACTTGTAACAAGTACTGTACCTCATCTACTGTGTCAAGTGTTTCATCCAGTTTCCCTGATGCTTCGAACAAATGCTGAGATGGCTCCAATCTGGACATAACGTAACTTCACTGTCTGTGTACGCCTTCTGTGGATAATAGTTATTCAAATTATCGTTCTTCATGTTCTAATGGCAGGGAGTCGATTCCTTCACGAAGGGCGCGATGAGGGATAAAAGCAAATATCTATAGCTGATTTGCCTTTGCAAATAGTTTTTGTTACACTGGAGCGAATTTTTCTTATCAGTTATTGCGAAAAATATTAATTTCCATCTGTATTCAGAATTTAACTTGTATGAGTAAGGATCCCAGAATTTAAGAAAACATGCACAGAATATCATTCCTTATAGTTCATGAAAGAGTGAGTCAACATTCGGGAACTCGTAGCCGTCTCAACAGCAAGCCATTATGGCACATCGCGCTTTATAATTACCACCTTATGCTTCCATCATCACCAGACTTGATTGTGGAAGCTGGATGCGTAGATTAAGGCGGCAGTGGAGCTGAAGTGACGCGGACAGAAGTACTCCGGAATAGCCTGTATTCTGGAAGTCCCGGCCCCATTTCGGATGCAGAATCACATATCAAAGGCAGCAAGCCGTCTGAGATTCGCGACCGGAGGACCAGGAAAGATAATGAGCCAAACATGTAAACAAACAGGAAAGCAATACCACTAGTTTTGAATTAGACTGTAATCAAGGCGGCTACATTCTCTTTCCTTCTAATAGCTCGTTTCTGAAATTATTTTCATAAGAAGGATAAAATGTAAATACAGATTTAAATTAAAGAACACTGGATCATTTTCACATCAACTTTAACACAGGCCATCAAAAAAAAAGTTTGAAAAAAATTTTAAATGTTGATAGATGATTTTTATAGTTTTTTGGGTGCAGAATCCACATCTGAACTTTGTTCGTTTCCATCACCCACAGTTTAGTCACAATTTGATCTAGTAAGATATGGGAAAATATGCTAAATATGCAATAAAAAGAAAAGTAAACGACTTTTAAAATATCAACAAAACATTATTTAAACATAGAAGGTGGCTTCATATTCTTAACATTACATAATACAAAGGCTTTACGTGCCCATTGAATATTTTCTTTGTCTCGTTTTTTTTACTGAATATAGCTTTTTTTTTACTACGTTTTACTTACTGAATATACTACGTTTTATTTAGGGAATATAGCTTTTTCTGCTTTGCGCCGTTTCCTGACTCTCTCGGTGAAGTGACCAACAGTAATCTCACATCGTTTGGTGTTCCAGCACCCGCGATAACGTTTTCCCATCACTTTTATATCTTGATAAAACTCTCACCTTGTTCTTCACTTACACCACCTAAATTGTCCGCAAATAATTATAAATGACTGTTTCAAAACTGAACATTTAGCCTCATTACACATCCCAATTTTTTGAAACTATTCAGCATATTGGCAACAATTGCTTGATAGACTGGGTCTTTTTTGTTGTCTAGGAACTTATTTAAAACGTGTTTAAATTCAATCCACGTCTCATTTTCATTTACTGTAATATGTAGTTCAAATTGGGGATCAAACGTCATTTTTTCTAATATCCGGCCCAACGAAGATACCCTCTTTTAATTTTGCTTCATACAATTGGGAAAACGTTTCATAAAGATCCGAACTATGGCTTATTGGCCGAACTACAGATGGTAATTAGGATACTGAATCACTTTCTTTGTTTTTTGAGTTGTAACTAGTAACCCCAGTGCAACTAAAGGTTTAATCATCTGAATGATTCCTTGGCTCCCTCGATATCATTGGAATGGCAAATCTAAAGAATGCTTTCTCCTTTTTCCACCATTTTCTAAGGTCTCCTACACAAATATAACATACCTTACGTGACGCTCAAGATTTTTCCTGATCACTAAGTTTAATTCCGAAATATGAAAAATACTCATTTGTAACGAACTCAGTAACATTCCGATGGTATTTTTTAATCACAAATTCGCCACAAATGTAACAAAAACTGTCAGGACTGTTCTTATAACCATGACAAGTCATGACTGAACACTAACTGCTAAACTAGCAGTAGTTTGATAACAACAATGCAAACACGTGCGCCTCGAATAAAAAAAACATTGTATTGCTTGTCAAATGCAACTCTCACTGTGAAACCACCACCCCTGTCGCGATAGTCGAAGGGATCACAATATAGACATATTTTACCAAAACGTATACTACCATCTTTGTCGTCCTAATATTTTTTTCATTGTAAATTCCTGTATCTCATATGTTTCTAGACACTCAGAGCTGCATTTGCTTACTTACACAGAGAAAATGTTAAAATGTGAACAAACGGTGGTGTGATACGGCATTTTTAATGTTATTTTTAGATTCGATACACTAAAAACGATAAGAATTAGGTGAACACACACAAAACGTTTTTTGGTCGTTGGCCTGTGCAATTTTTCAGTCAATATTTGTATTAAATTGAAATAGTTTGCCTACAAAACTATTAATTTAAATGTGACTTTATGACATTACGTATTACATAAATATTTCAATATGAATATTGTCTGTATTCACTAGTCTACATTATTAAATGAATATGGCCACAGATTTTTTAACAGACAAAAATGTTTATTACAATTTTGAGGTAGCGACGTTTCGGGGAATATTTTAATCTAATATCTATTTTTGAATATTATCTAACATCTATTTTTGATTATATCGAGTATTATTTTTTAATAGACTAAGTTTTTCAGTATTATAGTTTTTGTAACTACATTCATTAATTCATATTCTTTACAAATTTTGGATATCTCCTTTCTGTACTGCTTTTAGCCTTAAGATGGGCAAAAATATAGCTCGAAACGTCGCTACCTGAAAATTATAACAAACATTTTTGTCTGTTCAAAATCTGTGGCCGTATTCATTTAATAATTATATAAATATTTACTTGCTTATGACATAAATATTTACCCCACATATTACTGAAAACTCTTGTTAGTTGACATTTTTATGGTTTGTGCATTAATAAAAGATTGGCGAGATCCATTACTTTAAAACAAATTAAACCAATCTACCAAGTTTAAGACAATCACTAAAACTTTAGTTAAGAGAATAAATGGATCGCATAAGCAATATTACCTAGTAAACGAGATTCTGACAATTATTATCAATTAATCAACTGGACGAATTTTACTGACAAAGGACATCTATCACCAGATTAACTTTCAAGTAGTTATTTTTACTTGAAGCTAGTTGCCATATCAACAATGATATTAAATGAAATGTATTGAAGAAACAAAGGAGCATCACATCACAAGACTGATTAATTCTCAATTAGTATTTATTTACATATGAAACAAAATAGCGGCAATAAAATCTGACATAAAAACTAGTGGTGTTACAGAATGGCACAGACTTTCCCGCATTAGTTTTCTGTTGCGTTTGGTCTCGGTTAGCTATTCGGACTAGCCAATACTCTTGACAGCTGCCATCTATCGCCGCCCAAACTACATTTTTTGGGACATTTTATTAATTTTTCGGTTTCCTAATAGTAGAAAAAATATATTATTTTAAGAATATAAAAAAACAGTTAAGCCTTGTCGTAAATGACAATTTTCGTTGAAAAATTTGGAGCCCTTTTCAAGAAAATGGCGTTTAAGCGCTACTGTAAATGCGAAATTTGAAGCTCATTCTCACAGAAAATTTTTGAGTTTTCGAAAAACTTCATTTGAAGTCCTTTCAAGTACTTACACTCACAAATTCAATAGTGTTTACAAATTGATGGAAATGTGCATTTTAACGGCATGAGAGAAATTTCAAAAAATTACATTTGTGTAATTTTTGAAAAAACAAAAAATACCCCAAAATGAACTTTACACCATATTAAAGAGTGTAATTAGCACTATCCATTCGAAAACTTTGAACAAAAATTTTGAAGCAGTTTTTGAGAAAATGACGTTTGAGCGTTTCTGAAGATACGGAATATTTTGAGCTAGTTTTCACAGAAATTCAATTTTCGAGAAACTTTATTTGACACTCTTTAAAGCACATGTACTCATTAATATAACAATGTGAACAAATCACCGCTAATGTAAATATTAACGACGTGAGAGATAAGTCAAAAAATTACATTTTTCTAATTTTTGAAAAAACAAAAGAATTGAGCAATATGGCGTTAATGTCATCTCATAAAGCACATATAACACTATCTCTGCAAAACGCTTAAAGAAAAATTTGGAGCCGTTTTTTGAGAAAAGCTGGTTTTTGTATTTTTTTTATAAAATTTCAAATATCGCGTGCAATATTGCTCAAAAACTACTAAAATTTTCAAAAACCTGTACATGGCCTTAATGAAAGAACTCACCTTGGACAACAAATTTTATTTGATGGAAAAATGTCTATCTTCAATTTTGTAGTTCTAGGAAGACGCCGAAAAAATTCAAACTTTTGCAATTTTCGAACATTTCTAGTTAATCGTCAAAATAGGACCTATGCCACCTTAATAAATGTATTTTACTTTATTCTTACAAGAAATTTAAAGAAAAAATTTGGAGCCATTTTTGAGAAAATTTTGAAAATGACCGGGGTCTTCATGTAAAGTACCTCCAAATTTTGAAGGAAGTTTTTCAAAATCGCGGCGCCTTGAGTGGAAGCAGATTGACCGGGGAATATCGGTTTTGGAAGAAATCGCACGTACAGTTTAAGCGCTAGTGTTGTTCACAGACGGACGGACTGACGTTTTGACAAAAAACAATTTTTCGGTATCAGGGGACCCCAAAACGTGTATTTCCGTTAAAATCTCGAAATCGATTTTCCGCAGCATTACATAACTTACCCTATACTACGTATATTACTCCGTATATACGTACGTATACGGGAAAGTAAAAGATATGAATATTAAATCAAATGAAGGGCTTACGTAACGATCTTTCTTCCTAAAAGATATTAAAACGATTAATCGCAAACCAAAACTAAAGCAATGTGGCATATCGTAAAAAATACAATCACATCATTTTGATACCTTGTAGAGAATGTTATTTTAAAGGATAATGAAAGAGAAACGAGTAATCCGGAAAAAGTTGCCAATCTCTTCAACAAACACTTTTCTATAATTGCGTCTGATCACACGAAGGGACTAAAACCACAAAATTCAACATCTTACACTTCCCAAAAAATTTCTGATACGATGTTTATTTCCGAAACTTCTCCCAACGAAATCCTCAGAACAGTCAGTAAATTAAAAATAAATATTCATCTGGTTTAGATGAATTTCCGGATTGTTTATTAAAAACTTGTGCACCTGCCTTTATACATCCGTTAACTCACATTTTCAATGCTTCTTTATGTACAGGAATATTTCCAGATATTTTCAAAACAACAAAAATTAAGCCACTTTTTAAAAAAGGGAACAAAAATGATATTCAAAATTACCGGCCAATTTCTCTTTTGTCAGTTTTCTCAAAAATATTAGAGAAGCTTTTCTACTTACGAATGGAAACTTTTCTCAGGAAAAACAAAGCGTATTCAGACTCACAACCCGTTTTTAGAAAATCAAAATCTACAGAAACTGCCATTTTTTCTTTTCTCAAAGATGTTGCTTCATCAATAGACCAAAATGAAGTACCCATTGGAATATTCTTAGATCTCTCGAAAGCTTTTGACGTTATTGACCATAAGATCTTGCTCTCAAAATTACCTTCGTATGGAATTCGTGGTATTGCCCTAGATTGGATAACTTCTTACCTTAAACATCGGACTCAAAGAGTAGAAATACCATACTGTCAGGAAAGGACATTACACACTTATATTTCCAATTCTTTGCCAATTGTGCATGGGGTCCCGCAAGGTTCGATCTTAGGTCCTATTCTCTTTCTGTTATATGTAAACGATATGCCCTTGTCTATTAAAATGGAAGAAACGGTTCTGTTTGCTGATGATTACGAATGTTCTTTGCAAAAAAGAAGCAGTAAATAGTACGATTTCAGAAGTTTCAAATTGGTTTAATAATAACAAATTAATTGTTAACGAAAGAAAAACTGTTTCAATGCATTTTTGCATTTTAAATCGGAAATCGCATGTTCCATTGAAAATGAACAATATGCAATTACCTGATGTTGAGGCAACAAAATTGTTAGGTCCTTCAATTCAATCAAACTTCAAATGGAATGTACATATAACAGAATTAAACACTAAATTAAGTTCATTATGTTACGCATTCAGAATTCATTCAAATTCTGTCAGCCTTCATGCAGCTCGTTGCGTTTATTTTGCAAATGTACATTCCCGCCTGATATATGGCATAATATTCTGGGGAAGCTCATCCTGTAGTATTCAGACATTCAGATTGCAAAAGAAAATTATTCGAATAATGAAAAAATGCCTTCCACGTGATCCCTGCAAGCCTCTTTTCATTGAGCTGGGAATCTTACCATTGTCTTGTCTATTTATTTACGAATCTGTAATATTTGTAAAAAATGACCTACTTTAACGGAGGGAACATATTTTCATGCAATATTGATATTATAATTACAACACACGCCGTAGAAATCACGTGCATCAAGTGTCAGTATCAACAGCTCAGTACAAGAAATCAACATACAATACATGTACGTTACTTTACAACGCATTGCCAGATGACATTAAACAATTAAAGTCGGTACACAAATTTAAGTTAAAAGTAAAATCTTTTCTGCTGCAAAACTGTTTCTATACAATTAGAGACTATACTGATCGTGAAAAAGAAAAATAATGTTTATTATAACAAAACAAAGGTATATAATGAATTATTTTACGTTTTGCATTGTATACATTTTTAAAAAATATTTAATACGCCTGTAACAAGTAATATACTTCAGCTTCCGGGTCAATGACCCCCATCTCGATCAGGTTTTTGTCCAGTTTCCCTGATCCATTGAGCAAATGCTGAGATGGCCCCTTGTTTTGCTTCTGGACGTAAATGTAGCTTCACTGTGCGCACGTTTTGTTGAGCACTCCTTTTGCTTGTGATTTTCTATAACTCGGGAACAAACATTTTTTCAAATATTTTTATTTTTCTAAAATAATTATTTTCTAAATTCATTTTTTTCGTTTTGTATTTTTTTAAAATTCTGACCCTCAAGAAAATGTGTGCAGATAAATCTTTTTCCCCAGTTACCTTATTGGCATATTATACATAATTAACAGTTGGTTACATTTGCGAAACTTTAAACATTTACGTGTAATAGGTACCAGGTTTCGCAGGAGTACCCACATGAGCACCACAGGAGCACCCGCATGGGAAGACACATTGACGAGACGACTCAAACAACAAATAAACGACTAAACCCACTACTACCCTACTCTGCAATTCCAAGACAAAGACGAAGATAAAAAAATCTACAAATCTTTCATTAAACCAATACAAAAATTCAACTGCAAACCTGGTCCTGGTACTCCTGACGCCTGGTATAGAGGTCATAAAGTTGATGGCGTTCTTCTTCACTCTGTTTAAAACTGTTGCTCGAACTCCGTCGGATCCTGTCGCTTTGGTCTCGTCGAATAAAATTAGTTCATTTACTTCTTTGTATGTTATTGTCCATATTTCCTGCAGGTGGTGAGGGAGGTGGGGGGTGTGGAGAAAGTGAAGAATAGTGTGTGGGGAGGGGTGTGTCTTGGGATGTGAATTGGTTTGTTTTTCCAATTTTGGAGCGAATCTTTCGGTCATTAATTGTGGGTCGTATGTGCTCGTTCCGTCGGGTAATGTTAGTGGGAATATTGCTTCAGTCTTGGTCCTCAGTTGTTTTATAATTGTTCAAATTCTTTGAGGATTCTTTTTAATGTCAGATATTGTGTCAGTTCATTTTTGATTTTCGTAGTTTTTGTCTCATGTAGCGTCTGTTTGGGATGTCTTTCCGTATAAGAATAGCGGTGCCACCTTCATGTGTCAGCCGGTCAGTTGGGTAAGTCAGAAAATTTGGTAGGGTAATTTTTTGTCCTGTTTTGAAGTGCGTCTCTTGGATTGCTAGAATGCCGACAGAGTAGCCGTTAATTTTTTTATTTATTTACCCCTCAACAGGGCAAAGCCCCAATTACACTAGTTATTACAAGAAAAATCAAAAAGAAAATCAACAATTTCAAATGAAATCACAAAAGTAATTCACAGAAATCCAATCGCAATAATACATACTTTTACAAAAATTAAGAGATAAAAATGGAAACATTATATTTTCAAAATAGTAATTGGGGAGAGCGCGGCTAGTTGTGACAATTTTAATTTGTTTAATTTTTGAAGGTGAAAGAACCATAATTTAAAACGTATAATAAATGAATCAAATAGAATAGCTCTTGGTATAAATATCCACATAATTGTATTTAAAATACATAAAGTTTTTAATGATATACAAACAATTTTATGCAGCGGTGAACTTTGCCACAACCTGCCCCTCTAGAGGGAAGTTGGTGACTGGATTGGGGCACGTTGTGACACTTGTAAAAGAAACTGGAATATTGCTATATTCAAATCTAACAAATGCCTCTACAATACTGACTCATTTATATCCTAACTTTGATTTAATTCTTAGTTGTTTTCAACATTGGAATGGCAGTGAATATAAACATTATGTACTGCATGTTTAATACAGTTTACATGTGCCCATTTCTTCCAAGTTATCCACGACACTCAATTCTCTCCACCTTTTGATATTTGAAATGGTTCTAAATAAACAAGCCATATACGCTCTTCTTCATCTTCGGAGCTTTCGGATACGTCTTTTGTCATTTTTCGACATATTAAATATAGATCTTTGCTTAGAAACATTACTTTTTGACAACAAGCTTCTTTTTTGTTTTCCTTCTTTTTTTAGTTAAGATATTTTCTCTAATCTTCCTTTTTGCTGTAATCGAATTCCTTCTTTAAAAGGAGTGCTAGTTAAAATATCAGATTTCATGGTCTTTGTTCTCACGGTTATTCCTCAAGGACCTACTTTAGGAAGAGTTCTAATTTCCAAAGGACTAACCGCTGATGTGGGTAACCCATCTTCTACAACCGAAACAGCGATGTTGCCTTCTCTGTCATTAGCAAACAATATTGACGCAAGAAGGGACTGTCACAACGAGCCCCTTAGAACCTGTCTACCCCCTTAGAACCACAACTAGCTCCGAGTGACACTAATATGAATTTCCGTTTTTATTTCATGTTATTTTGCCATTCATATAAACCAGAAACAAATCAAATTATAGCTTAAAAGTAATTTTTTAATGATACTAAGTAGTTGAACATACCTCCAATTTATTTTGGCTAAAGTGGACTGGAACAATCCGATAGAATTTACTTTGCTACGTGTAAAACACAAAATGTTCGTAAACAAGCAAATCAGCAAGGTTCCCGCAGCAACTCAAGAGCAGACTTAGGCAAAGCATGTAAACTATCACGAGCTGAGCTCTATTGTACTGGTCAGTAAACACGATGTCACAACTTGGCCCTGTCACAACTAGCCCCGGTCTCCCTACAAAAAAATAAAATTAGCTTACAATGACAATATTACAAAAATGGAAAACGCATCTTCAAAATAATCTGGACATAATAGCGAGCAATACTTAAAGTAATATGTCCACATGTAGGGATCATTCAATATTTTATTTAAATTTTGTTTATATTTTAGAAAAGAAAAACTGAAGTCTAAATCCAACACTACTCAATTTATTGAATTTAGAAGACATTCTCAAGAGTGGTGAATGTTTGTGCGATGTTGTATTTGGTTTATTAAAACATACTCATTCTCATCTTAAAGTTGATACTCGTGCATTAAATGGACCATTGTGACAGAAATTCACTGTTATCTGATAGACCATTAACTATTTTCAGTAAAGCCAATTGTTTAGCAAAGACTTCTATTGCAAGAGGAGTTACATTGAATTATTTAACTAAAATATTATAAGAAATTTCATAAGCAGATTGCTCTAACTTTTTGTAATATAAATACCTCGAGAATCTATTTGAATTTTTTTCAATTTGGTTACTTAGTGATATGCAACAAGGAGACCAAATAACTGAAGAGTATTCCAATCTGACACAAGACAATTAAAGAGAAGTATTAAACTTGAGGTGTCATTGAAATTCTTGGAATTTCGAACAATAAAGCCAAGAATTTTTAATGCATCATTATGCATTTTAATGCATCATTAGTTAGATTAAATATGTGTTGATGGTAAGTCAGTTGAAAGGCCTCTAGCTTCCGGGCGAGTCCACCGTAGCGTTCCAGTAGGTGATGTTAGTAATCTTTTGTCTAGTGAATTTAAAATATTCTATGATCTTTGAGGGAATGGAGATGGACTTGTCATGCTGCGGCTGGTCCTTGCGCGACGGCGATGATTGATGTAATGGATGATATGATTTTGAAGAGATTATATGATTTGATAAGAATAAAGAGTTCTTTAAATTAGGAAAAGGAGTTAGATGAAGTGGAGTGAGTTGAGTTACGTAGGATATTTGCGTATGATTGGTTTTGGGTGGGGTTCATGGGTGATGATGCAGAAGAGATACCAAGCTGTGGGAATTCAGTGATTGAAGGGGGAGCATTGGATTGTCCTTGTCGGATTGTGTCTGTCGAAGTTGAGCTGTCTTAAGATTGTCTTCTTTGATTTTTAGTAGTGTTGGGCATTTGTGTAAGATGGATGGTCGTTTTGGTATTTTGCGCATTTGAAATAGTCGTTGCGGCAAGTCGATGTATGATGATTCTCGTTGCACTGCCCGCAAATAGTCTGTCTGTGACAGTCTGATACAGCAGTTGACAGTTGTCGCCGCGTGGAATGTGAGTTGTCTAGTTGTAGTCTTGAACAGTCCCTTTGTGGTGTAGTAGGTGGCGTAAGTTGTTCTTGATGGTGGAGGTCTGTCTTGTTAGTCTCAATGACGTAAAGTCCTAGTCCAGAGAGTGAGTTGTCAGGGTTGCGTCGTTTCATTTCTGAAAGTGGTAAAATGTCATTTTTTTTTGTATCGTTGAGTTCACTTTTGATGTCCTCTAGGGGTGTGTCCTCTAGGTCGCCAGTCTGTCTCTTCGTTTTTCTGTCATTCGTTAATGGTGATAGTAAAGGTTGTTCTGGAAGTATTTGTGTCTTAAACCTGGTGTGACTAGTTTTCTTTAAGAGTAGGAGTTTCTGGGTTGTAGGACTAGTTCTTTTTTAGTGTTTATTGTATAAAAGCCGTCTGGGGTAGTCTTTTGTAGGTCCTGTAGAAGTCTTTGTCGTTTTTGTTGGCGGGATGGAACCTACCTTCGCTCTGCTTAACGTAGTCGTGGACAATTTTTTTCGTCTTTCAGTGGGGGCGGAAGGTTCAGCGTCCTCAGCGTCTTTGTCAACGTCCATCTTGGGGTCTTTTGTGGGGAGCTGGTCAAAGCTGTGGAACTTGTTGTGAGCTGGTCAAAGCTTGGGACGGTGGAAGTGGAGTCTTGAGGTCGACATTTATGCCAAATACTTTGGGAAATACAAATTTTTGATTTTTCAGATTTTGGAGCTGGGCGGGATTAATATGGCTGGAGTTGAAGGGGCTGCCATAATTCACCCCTTATAGGGAAGTGGCGCCGTAGTGATTGTCTCCTCTATTGTCGGCCGTGCTATCAGTTGTACTCGTGTTGCAGGCTGAGTTGGTTGATGTCTCATGTGAGTCGCTGTCATTTGATCCAGTTGGTCTTTTTGTAGCAGAAGAGGAAGTTGGATTTACTTCCTCTGCTGCGCGTTTTTTCTCTTTCGCCTGAGAGCCAAAGAAGACCCATCTTGCATAGAACATGCTTCACGGCTAGCTGCCGTTGACTAGTGTTCTTGCACGAGGTAGTCTTCCTCTGTGCAACACCGGCGCTGCCTGCTCGGTGCAACATCGTTGCATAACCGTAGCTTACTTGGCGCATCGGGTGTACGAACCTACAGAGCATATTGTTCATACAGCGTCACAGGCTAAAAGTCTGTCTGATGAGTCCTGAACTAGGACGAAACGCTTTTTCTACCCTAACTGCTCATCCTTTAATCTAGGGTCACCGAGCTGGCAGCGACGGTGTTGCACAGAGGAAGAGACTACCTCGTGCAAGAACGCTACTTTACGGCAGCTAGCCGTGAAACATGTTCTACGCAGCGACGCCAACACACGCGTTAAGTGTGAAGAAACGTCAGTCACGCGGTTCAAGTCCGCGTCTGAAGAGTCGAACGCAAGACGAAACCGACCCTGAAAGTCGGCCTCCTAGGCCTATCCTCACTCGGTCAACGACCAGTGGATGTAGAAGAGGGGTGTTACTTTCAACTGCTCTCATCTTTTCTCATTCGAGAAAAAGGGTATAGCGGCGTGGTGCCGTATCCACCTACCGCACAAGTGTGGGCGCAGGGTGACCCTAGCACAGAGGCGCAATGGACGAGCAGTTAGGGTAGCAAAAGCGTTTCGTCCTAGCTCACGACTCATCAGACAGGCTTTCAGCCTGTGACGCTATACGAAGACCCATCTTCCCTCTCCGTGGGCGTCGTCAGGAGGGAGCGGCGTCTTGCACGCCTCGTCCCTGCGGCGGTTGTCCCGTCGACAGACGGCTGCGTCCACCAGTGAGTTGCGCAGATATAACACTAAGCCGAACTGTTAGGAGCTTCCGTACATTCTGTAGACTGTGTCCGGATAGATTTAGGTTTAAAAGTCATAAGCAACTTTTTTTGAGGATTAGACATGTTTGCCTCTTCCTGCTTCACCCTCTTTTCTTCGGTCGACTCGCAATTTTCTATTGAAATTTGACTCAATACGTCTTCATTGACAAAAGACACTTTCTTCAAACTTGGTAGTACTCCGGAAACATAACACCTGCCTTGATTTAAATTTCGAACGTAAATTGAAACCAAATGTATCATTAGTCATTACTGTAATGTGATATTCATCATTACGATGGACCGACGTTTTGCCGTCAACGGATTTTTTCGATATCAAGGACCCAAAGAACATGTATTCTGTCTTCATAACATGGTAGAGGAAGTAATGTATTATATATAAAACAGGTTTTAACGATTTTTTTCGTTATCTGGGCCCTACAATAAGAGTTTTTCTGTCGAAATTTCGCCTTTTTCTGGCGCACGATTACAATATTTTTTCTTCTTACGAAGTAAGTGCGAGAAAGTAAAATTATTGACAATATGGCCATTTCTTAACTAGTGGTACATACTGTCTCGCATTAGTTCTAAATTTGCCATTTTCGAAAGTTAGAGAGTTCAACGAAAATGAGTCCTATGCCATTCCTTTAAACGTTTCTTGTTCTATCCGCGGAAAATTTAGAGCGGTCTTTGAGATTTTTCTATAATTTGCAATAATTTCAAGCAGAAATTGCGTGAAAACTACTCGTTTTATCAAACTAGGGTTGCTACACGCTTCCTACTATTATTTCTAAATTTGCAACTTTCGAAAATTTAGAGATTTTAGCGAAAATGAAACCCCCGCCATTCGTTTAAGCATCTCTTCTTCTCTCCGTGGAAAAAAATTAAATAAAAATTTTGAGAGTTTTTTGAAAATGTTTTTAAGTTAATTGCATTAATTTCAAGCCCAAATTACGCAAAAAATCTTTTTTTCAAAAAACTGTACATGACCCTTTTTAATGAGCTGATTGTTTGGAACAGACCTTGTCTAAGGCAAAAATCTCAATCTTCAAATTTGTAGTTTTGAAATGTTAACTTGTTTCAAGTTTTGACAATACAGTTTGCCGAAAATGGGGCTAGCGCAATATTTTTTTTCTGTCCCTTGGTAATACATATGACGAGAAAATATAAAGAAAAAAATTGATGCTGTTTTAGAGAAAAAATGTTTTAAAAAATTATATTTTGCGCAAAATTAGGCGAAAACTACTCATATTTTCGAAATATTGAAAATAACCTTATTTCAAGATCTGCCATTACGAAACAGGAAGGAAAATAATCTCTATCTTCAATATTATAGTTGTAGGAAGACACCCAAAAAATTGCACTTTTGCAGTTTGTGAAAAATCTAGGATTTTAACAGACACCATTCTTTTAAGCGTCCGTTTCGCTATTCAAAGACTAAGTTTTTATCAAAAAGTTTTGGTGTCATTTTTGAGAAAATTTTGAAAATGTTTATAAGGCTTCATGTAAAATACACTCAAATATCAAAATATCCGGTTGAAACTCCCAAAACCGCGAATTCATTCAGATCGATTGGGAAATATCAGTTTTAGAGAAAATCGGCTGAACGATTTAGGCGCTAGCTTCGATCACAAACGGACGGTCGGACAGTTGGATAGACGGACGGACAGACACGAGTATTGCCGTCAATCCATTTGTCAGTATCAAGGACCCACAAAACATGGATTCTGACAACACAATGTGTTAGGGAAAGTAATTTAGTATATAGCAACAGAATTTGTACCCTTTTTCTTTAATAGGCCCGGCAAGATGTTTTTCCGCCGAAAATTCGCCCTTTTCCGGCGCATGACTATCACACTTTCTCTTCTTACGAAGTGCGAGAAAGTAAAAATTGTACTCTATCTTTTTTAAAGAGTGGATTTTTTAGAACAGATTTTATTTAAGAGAAATCTCTATCTTCAAGAATGTGCTTTTGGAACTTTGTAATTGTTGCTTTTGGAACTTTGTTGGATTGTAAACTTTTTTCCAATTTTCGAGAAGACGGAGCTTGCAGAAAATGGGATTAGCTCGATTTTTATGCCGTTTGGATATACACGATGAGTAAATTGAAAGAAAAAAATTCGAGCCGTTTCTGACAAAAAATCGATTGTCTAAATATCTCGCAAAATTACGCGAAAACTACTCATACCAGTCGGGAGCTTAGAAATGTCACGGCTGCGGCGATGCCCCGCCGGTGGAAGATGCTTTGCTGGGAAAAACCCAACGAGACGACGGGTAGGACTGCGCAGATCTCGCTATGCTACAGGTAAAGATCACCACCACCTCACGCGATAAAAAAACGCACTACTTGTATGAGATTAATGACCTTAGCAGTTGACGCGCCCGGAATCAGCAATCAATCAATCGAAAAATTATATATCATTTTATTTCAAGTTCCAGTTTTAAAGGACAGATTTTAAGTGAAAGAATATCTTCAATGTTGTAGTTGTAGGCGCCGAAAACACTTTTCAACTTTTGCAATTCTCGAAAAATCAGAGATATAATTGATAATGACACCTGCACCATGCTTTCAAGCGTCCCTTACGCTATTCGAGGACAAAGTTTAATCAAAAAATTTGGTACCATTTTGGAGAAAATTTTGGAAATGTTGTGGCTTCATGTGAACTATCCCCTAAAATCAAAATATCCATTTCAAACTTAGGGGACCACGAGTTCATTTAAATCCATTGAGAAATATGAATGTTGGAGAAAATAGACTGAATGGGTTTAGCGCTAGCATTGACCTCATACAGACAGACGGACGGAGAGACAGACGTTTTGCCGTCAGTGTTTTTTTTTTTTTCATTATTAAGGCCATTTCTAAGCATGCTTTAAGCTATCCAAGGGCGTAGTTTAATGAAAAATGTTGTGCTATTTTTAAGAATATTTGGAAAATGTTTTTTAACCCGTGGAGGTACTTTTATTGTAATATGTAAACTGAAGGAATTAATTAAATTTAGAAACTGCTCTTTCTCGCAAGATTCGACTTGAAAATCAATGTTAAAATCTCAGCATACAACAATGGATTCAAAAAAGCGATTGATGACTTTGCTTAGTGTTATCTCTAGTTTTTCTAAGAACAAAATGTAATCTGCAGCTCTCTTTATTGGAGGCCTGTAGATGCAAAGCAAAATCATTTTTAGCATAGGAAGATGTACAACAGAAATTTCAAAAACATTTTCAACGGAATACTCATTTAATTCCGTCAAGGAGATAGAAACGATATTATTTATAAGGGTAATACAAGAACCTCCATATGCAGGACTTTTATGAGATTTTTTTCTACAATAATTGCCTGCGAGGTAAATGTTTGGAATTTGGAAAATGCTAAGTTCATTAGGCGATAACCAATATTCTGTAAAGCAAAGAACATCCATTTGATGGAAATCGCTCTGTAGAGCTGCCTCGATAAACTCAGTTGTATTTGAAAGGGATTGAACATTATAGTGCAATATCTTTATCTTTTGCAACTACCTAACGAATGTTTTTCTGCTGCATCTGACTGTAGTTGCCATATATTTACTCCATTTTTATCTCGAGTGCGTGGTCGAAGGTTTTAATGTGTCCCAGCAGTGACAGGTTGTGAGGAAATTGGGGTGTCAGGTATAAATAAATTGGTAGTGGCAATGGAAGACACGCCCTAAGAATACATTAAAATTGGCCATTAAAGATTTGTTTGGGGGGCAATAGTTTGACCATAAATATTAAATCCTGTGCTTGTAAAATTCCACAGCTGGCTAAAGCCCACGAGGTAAGCAACAAGCCCAGGTTTTATTTATTTATTTGTCAAAAAAACAGTAAAAACTGTATATGACGTGTGGGGAAAGAAATTTATCTGCGCACATTTTCTTGAGGGCCAGAATTTTATTAAAAAAACAAACGAAAAAATGAATTTAGAAAATAATTATTTTAGAAAAATAAAATATTTGAAAAATGTTTTTAATTTTAAGGTTAATTTTAATTTTAAGGTTAATTTTTACTTTCCCGTATACTATACGTACGTACAGTATAGGGAAAGTTATGTAATGCTGCACGAAAAAGGCGGATTTTTGACAGAAAAACTCTATTACAGGGCCCTGGTAACGAAAAAAATGGATAAATGCAGTTGCTAAATTAAGAAAAGAAAAACCTCCTAACACGTTGTGCAGCCAGAATCCCTGTTTTGTGGGTCCTTGATACCAAAACACCAATTGAAAGCAAAACGTCTGTCCATCTGTCTGCCTGTGAACAACGCTGGCGACTAAACCGTTCAGCCGATTTTCTTCAAAATTGATACTCCCCGATGGATCTGACTGATCTCGTGACCCCTTGCATTTGAAACCTGTATTTTAATTTTGGGGTTACTTTACAGAAAGCTCCCTGGACATATTCAAAATTTTCTCAAAAACGACTCCAAATGTTTTCTTCAAATTTCTTGTAAGAATAGAGTAAAATACACTTATAAAGGTGGCATAGGTCCGATTTTCAGGATTAATTCTGAATTTTCAAAATTGCAAAAGTTTTGAATTTTCTTCGGTCTCTTCCAACAACAGCAAAATTAAAGATAAAGATTTTTCCTTCCGATAAAATTTGCTCTCCGTAGTGATTCTTTCATTAAGGTCATGTACATTTTTTTGAAAATTTTAGTAGTTTTCGCTCAATATTCCGTGCAATATATGCAATTTTAAAAAATTACAAAAACAAGATTTTCTCAAAAACGGCTTTAAATTTTTTTCTTTAAATTTTTGGTAATGATAGTGCCTAATGTATTCTACGATATGACATAAACGCCATATTTGCTCTATATTTTGTTGTTGTGTTGTTGTTTTTCAAAATTACAAATATGTGTATTTTTTTTACTTGTCTTTCACGTCGTTAATATTTACATTAGCGGCAATTTGTTCACATTGTTGTATTAATGAGTACATGTGCTTTAAATAATGTCAAGTAAAGTTTCTCGAGAACCGTTTTCTGTGAAAACTAGCTCAAAATTCCACATTTTCATTAACGCTAAAGCGCCATTTTCTCATAAATGGCTCCAAATTTTTTCTTGAAACTTTTGAATCCGATAGTGCCAATTTCATTGTTTAATATTGCTAAAGTTCATTTTGGGGTATTTTTTTGAAAAATTACACGACTTTTTTTAAAACTCTCACACCGTTAATATGCACATGTTCAGCTATTTGTAAACGCTGTTGAATTTCTGAGTTAATATGCATAAAATTATGTTTGATGAATTTTATCGAAAACTCGAAAATTTTCTGTGAAAAAGCGCCTCATATTTCTTATTTACAGTTGCTCTTAAACGCCATTTTCTTAAAAATAGCTCCAAACTTTTCGAAGAAAATTGCCATTTAGGAGGAAGGTTTTACTGTTCTTTCATATTGTTAGTATAATATTTCCGTTCTACTATTAGGAAACCGAAAATTTAAGAAAATGTCAAAAAATGTAGTTTGGGCGGCGATAGATGGCAACTGGCAAGTGTGTGTAGAGAGTGCGAATAGCTAGCCGAGACCAAAGGAAATAGAAAATACGGAAAGTTTGTGCATTCTCTTGCAACACTAGTTTTATGATTAATGCACATTACAAAATTTTGTTAAAAAAGTATGCATTACGGTGGATCTAAATCAAACATTCATTCAATCACGATGCGAGGAATCATTGCATCATGGATTAAATTGAATGAGGTTCGATGTCAAGCAAAGTCGATCTTTATCGTATTTTAAAGGTCATGCAAGTCAGAGCGCCAAAAACAAACATTTTTTCTACAATACCTTACGGTAGGTACGGTACATAAAATGCTAAAGAAATATTTTAGAAAAAGTTTCATCTAAATTGAGAGTGTCGTGATATTCCGTCAGCCTGATTCTACGATTTTGTCTATTAACGATGTTAAGCAATCCTATTTGCAATAGGTACAATTTTTGCTTTAATGTTTCGAGTATTTGATTAGATTCCACTGTGTCGACCTAGCTTTTTTCTTAATAAAAGTTAGGTCAAAAGCAAGATTAAGGAGCCCACTCCCATTAAATGGATGACAGTCATATTTCTTGCGCGAAAGTAAAACAAATATTTGTTAAGAAAGTTCACAAGTGTTAAAAAAGATCAGGTTCTTAAATCAGTGCAATGAAATTATTCATGGAATGGAAACAAGAACCCGGAACTTCCGTCACGAAATGAAACTGAAATTGGAGCGAATAAAATCAAACTGTCTGATAGAAATGGCAGAAATATTGTGAAATATTTCGCTGATGTGATGGACTTGGTACTGCCGTCTATGCTATCTATAAAAACCAACGTTGCAAGCGTTCAACGTGACGTGTTGAATCTGGACGTTTCTGTGTTTATGCTTAGTGTGTTGTGAGTGCGAGGAGTAGGGGATAGTGGGGGCGGCAAGGGCGTGCGCGAGGGCGACGGCAGAGAAGGCTATTAAGTAGGAGGGAACAGAGGTGAACAGGACAGTGCCGAAGGCGAGAACTGTAGTGGCTATTGTTATTTCATTACTTCCGGAGAGTATCTTCGGAATACGTGATAGTGGGAGCCTGCTATTTGCGGTGACTTGACTTGCGAGGTGTTTGTACGATAAAAAAGCGTAGAAGCAGCACGCGTGTTTAGTAAGGAGCAGGGAGACATTTGTGGAGCACTCGTGTCGCAGTTGTTTTGGTGTCCGGAACTTATCTCAGGTATAGCGAATGTTACTGATGATTGAGAAGCACTGTGTAATGAATGCCAAGTAGTATTTACAATTTGTTATTGTTTTCAGAATGGCGGATTGGGAGACCGTTACTATTTTAAAGAAGAAACCTCCGAAAGCTTCGGCCATGAAGTCTGAACAGGTAGGTGCGCGACGACATCGTGTAAGGCATTGAATAATGGTGCAATTTTGCTTAACCAATCTTTGTTACAGGCAATTAATGCAGCTCGTAGGCAAGGTGTAGCCATCGACACCCAAACTAAATGTAAGTGAAAAATAAAAGTTTGTTGTTTAACTTGCATAGTACAAACAGTTGTCGATTATATTTTTACGTAGTATTTGTCATGTCTGTAGGGAAAGTGCCGTCTGAAACTCATGATAATGTTTATTCAGTATTATTTGTACCCCATTAAATATGTAGCATAATAGATGCAATACAGCGAGTGTAAAAAATGGAGAAAAACAATAGATGCTTGCATCTCGTACATCTTTTAGAAAAAACATTTTAAAATACAATTAAGTTGAATTGGAATTATTATTCAACATTTTGATGTGTTTGCCAACTCTCTTGAAGACCATGAAAAGTATTTATTGAAGTTTTGTGGATCAATAAAGAGACAGAAGGAAGGAAATACTGTAAGAATGTCCTAATGGGAGTACAATAAGTCAACCTTTTGCAGAGATTTGGAATGCCAGTGCATTCTGTGTGTACAGTAGGACTAACAAGTTCAGCTGATGTGTTAGCTACTGTTGTGGAATTGATAGGAAAGGAAAATTAAGGAAGAATTCATGTATTGCTGATTGTTGCACATGTTCCTAATTGTCATTTGTTCACTGCTGTATTATACAACCAAGTATGAAATACTTCAATGATGCATGTATTAGAAGTATGCTGTAGTAGACGACAACATACAGTTTTTTGTAAATTTTGTACTACAATGTGTGTAATATTGCACAATGTTGCTTCAGAGATTCTTATATGCTCTTTTAATGAAACTTCATAGCTTCATTTACTTAAGTAAATGTGATAGTATACAGTTTGTTTTCCATTCACCATTCCTTTTACATTCTCTCACTCTTAAAATTAAATGTGTGACAGTGAAGTCAAATATTGTATTGATGTTTGGGAATATATTTGCATTACTGTTAATTTTTTTTATTGATTGAATAGTGACAAATGTGAGAAAATCATTGAAAATAATATTGTACAGTGTAATTGTGTTTAATGATGTTTAAAACAAAATTCAGTATTGTGTGTTTTGATGCATACCCTTGTCATAACTGCTTATGTAAGGTGTATTGAAACATTTGAAAAATTGAATTCTCTCTCTCTCTCTCTCTCTTTTTTTTTTTTTTTTTTTTTTTTTTTTTTTTTATTATACAGAAACTACTTTGCCTTACATGTTTTTCTTTTTAAGTAAAACATTAAGAGAGATGAAAACATGTAGATTCAGGAATGTTTATAATAATACAGCATAATAATTAATTTATATTATTATTTGTATAATAATTTATAATAATAAGCAACAATGTCAGACTGTTGGCAGTATAATTTGTGGTTATTTATTGCTTACTACCAGATGTAGTACTCACTGAAGTGGATAAATATACCTATGTACTTTCAAAGGAGAATAATTTCACTTTTTGCTCTATAGGGGTGCTGGCACAAACAAACAACATGTTACCACAAAAAACACTGCAAAGTTGGACAGAGAAACTGAAGAATTAAGGCATGAGAAAATACCCTTGGATTTGGGAAAACTGATTCAACAAGGACGCCAAGCTAAGGGGTGGAGCCAAAAGGAGCTTGCAACTGTATGTATTTTCCTGGTCTTAATTGTCAAAATTATGTAAAAGATGACATTTTATTCTGTGAATTGTGCTGCTTCAGCTAATCATTATTATTATTATTATTATTATTATTATTTCATTTACTCTAATTTTTCATTAAGAGTATTTTTTGATATTTTTCATTGAAAAACATGCCTAGAACAGAAAGTTTTGCAGCAATTGATTGAATTTGTTTAAAGAGGAGCATCATTATATTGATATTCCCTGATCAGTTTTCCAAGGGCTTTCTATTATCATATATTTAATGGAAAAAACTTAAGAAATGGGTGTTCTGGGGATTTCTTTCTTTATTTGTTATTATTTATTGCATCACGTTGTGTAAGTTGCATGAAACACAGATATATCATGCCATCTCACAATTTGTAGAAAAGTCAAAAATTTTATTGTACTAACAGACTTTCTTTATTGTAAGAACTTTATGAATGAAAAAAATATATTATTATTAGTGAAAGAATGAAAGATTGAACATTGCTATACATTCTGTATTCTGTCATGTCTTTGTTAATTTTAATGAAGAATTGTTTGAGTAGATTTTGCTATTTCATGGTTTGGAAAAAGCAAATGTCAAATAATTAAAAATGAAACATTACATCTCATGTTCTTTTTCTGAAAATCATTGTAAAAAATGGAAAATATCTTAAAAGTGTATTATCTTGTAACTACAATGGTCAGTAATTTCTGTATTTGAATTTACAGAAAGTTAATGAGAAACCTCAGGTTATTAATGATTATGAAGCTGGACGTGGGATTCCTAATCAGTTAGTCATTGGAAAGATTGAAAGAGCTATTGGTAAGTTTTTAAGGTTATTTATGCTTAGTTGCTTTCTTATTTTAAATACTACTTAGTGTGGAAAATTTTTGTAATTTTTGCCTTTTTTAAGAGCTAATTTATTTCTGTTGAACATGCTACATGTAAATATTACATTGGAATGTGTTTCATTACTGTAATTTATTAATTATTGAATTTGAAATCAGTGCAAATTGGCATAGTGTGAACTTGCTGAGATAGTACATAACCTGTAGCTGATGTGGTGCATATTTGTCATCTAAATGGTATCGTGGGATCACCATACCTCAGTGCTAAAATCATGCGGAAATTGTTCAGTATTAAGGAAAAACAACTCAATCTTGCAATAATTAATAATTTCTGTAACCTAAAATATCTCAAAAAAGGGGATGATTTTAATTTTTTAGAACATGAAAAAATAGAAATAATAGTATGACTAATTAAACTGAAAATTGACCAAAACCCTATGTACTTTTAAAATCATTCTTCTGAAACCTTTCTTGCAATGTTGTTACTTATCAAGAGTAATACACTGAGCTCAGCATACTTTTGACTTGTCTTTGAGGGAACTTGCTCCCGAAATAGCTGTGGGGAACTGTTTCAGCAACTTTTTTAAGAACATTTTCCAAATGTTCGTTTCTTAATGAATTTAATTTTCTTCCTTTGGAATATTAAGTCTTAAGTATTGTTGAAGTCTCATTTGTGAACATTCAAATAATCTTCCTTCCATTTCTCAATATTTAGGTAATGAAATTACATTATATTTGTTTCGGAACAAAAAAAAATCTTATATTAGGAACAAAGTCGCAGTATGGTGGGGTAGACTGAACCTGCTTATGATTATGCATTTAATGAAATACAATTTACTTACCAGAAGTTAACATCTCCTCGATATCCTAGTGGCTACTGCCTGAATAATATTTGTGAAGCCTTAGCACATATAGTTTTGGCATTACAAGAAAAACATATCATCAGTGTCCCCCAGGCCTCACCAGATTGTTAATCACCACATAATAACTAAGAAATAGCAGTGGATAACTGTTCATTAAACAACTTGAAGAGGATTGTTTTTAAGTTTTGTGTTATGTTGCTAACAATGTTTTTGAATTTTAAAACATTTTAGAAATTTGTAGTCGTTACATAGAAATTTCTTTTTGTATAAACGTTAAAATTTTTTCAGGTGATTCTGAATTGAAATAGGAACCACTGAAACTTTTTCTGGTCAGTTTTGTAAAAATTGTTGAAAAAAAGAGGTGTATAAACAAGTAGTAATAAATCAGAGTTCAGATATGAACAGTTAGCTTGAAAATTAATTTCAAGAAACTGATTTAAACAGTACAGGAATGGTCAGTTTTTTAAATGTGCAGAAATTTTGTCAGGTTTATGACAAGTGGACATTTGTGTCCCACTTTCACAAAAATAAGCAAAGTATATATAAAATGTTCTTGCAGTGGTTACAACTAGAAGATATACTACAAATATGGAGCAGCAGATCAAAATGTATAACTACAAAGATCATTTTAATTTATTTTGTAAGGAATTCATAAGCTATTGTGAAGTTACATGAAAGTTATGCCAAATCAATGAATTTAAAATTCATTTAAATAATTATTTTCTCTTATCACATCTGAAAATTTTAAATCCTGTGACACGGCCCCTTCAAAATGTATTAGATGAAGTTATTAGTTTTTGATTTGTTTCTCCTCATACTAAATTATTTTATCTCTTATGTTACCCTTGATTAATGAGGTACAGACTGAGCAGTTGCATTATTTTAACTTAAAGAAGATTTTAATTTTGGAATATTCTTACTTTCGTTTTTCTTACTTTTAAAACATTCGTTGTGTACATCAGTTCTTGGACCCTGGTGAATAAACTGTTTAGTTAATTTGCTGAGGTGAGTAAACTTCTGGATTCTCCTAATTGTTCTCTACATTTGAATATCACCAGATAAGTATAATTCTTTCTAGTTGCTGAGAAACGGGCATGTGTGTTTAAAAACCTTATATACCTGTTATAATATCTTAAATTCTAACTAGAGAAGTCACAATGCTAGATTATTCACACCAGAAAATTAGTTGAAACAATCGCAAAACAACTTGTGTACATTGCTCTCGTGTAAAATTTAGTTTTCACTAGTTGTCAGTTTATTCACAGGGATCTAAGAATTGTCATGAAATCTTACTGTTCTCAAGTTAAAGCACAGTCTATTTTTTGTGGCTTGCTGCATTGCACTAGTCTGAAGCCTGTGTTATGTTTGTTACGTTACTGAAGTTGGTTGTGCATAGAACAGATATTGGGCAGGGAGTGGACATTTTGCTAAATTTTCTAGTGTACATTTTGTGTTTTTAAATGTAAGAGAGAGTGGCAAATTGAATCATTTTTGGTATAGAGTTCTCTCCGGCAGCCTGCAATGTTGGACAGCTGTAGCCTACCACTTTGTTTGGTCTTTATTTTGGAACAAAGACTTTAGTTTTTTAGCATTTCTAATGTAAGAATATTATTTGTATATTTCTTTAGTTCTCTTTTTTAATAGATTACAGTTTTATATAACAGTGTAGGTAACTGTTTTATTATATAAATATATATATTTATTAAAGTGCTAAAACATTTAACTTAAAATTATAAAATATATATTTTTAGGATGCAGTAACACATGGGGTAGTTTTAAACAGGGAGAGGGGTAGATTTGAACAAGTTCAAAACTACTCCTCTCCTTAAAAATATTTTAACTATGAGTCAACTAGCTGGTTTTAAGAAGAGCAGCGATATGATGCATCTATTTTCTAAGTTAGAATTTTCAGTGTAAGTCAATTAAGAAAAACCTACCGCAAGAAGCTATGCCTTAGACATCAACATGTGACCAAACTACACCAACAGAAGGAAAAGTCCACTTAAAATGTAAACAGTGAGCCAATTGAGGACATTGCACTATGATCTAAAGGAGCTGTACTTAGAGATACTTAAATATTGAGCCCAAGAAATGATAATGATTTATCCACTACTTACAACAGAATCAATGCTGCCATTTCTCAAAGTACCACATAGAAAAAAACATTAAAAGGTAGAGAGAGGTAAACAAAGACTACTCACATGCACTCCCAAAAATAATTGGATTGAAAAAATTATGAAAAAGATCTAAAGAGAAACATCACAAAGGAAGAAACCACTGAAGAGGAGGCCTAATTCAAGAAATTATTTTGAAGAAGTGTCAGATGTGACTTCCTTTGAAGTTGTCAGCAATAGTGCTCTGTCAGATTTAGTTTTCCAGGAACGAGGAACAACCAACATTTAATCTCCTACTCCAAGCCAAAACATGTGAAAAAATAATTAATTTGAGAAAAGTAAGTTTTAATGTTTTTCTTTGCTCGTAAAAATGTATTTAACCTATTACCTGCCATAATTAATTCAGTGATGAGATTTGTGCCACGCCAGTTTTTGTGGTTTTTATTTACGACTGACATTTTATGAGGAACTTTCCAATTTTTTTCTTTTCTACCGAAATTTGCCCATTTTAGACATCCTATTTTTGAAAATGGCAGGAGACTGACATTTTTATTATTGGGTTAAACACCGCAAATATGATCAGGAGGAGATGGGGAAATGGAATGGTGGGAGGGAAGGAGAGGGTGAATAGAAGGAAGGTAGTTAAAGCTGAAGAAATCTTGTCCCAAGAAAGAATCTAAAATATGAACGTAGTAATGCAGCACAAGAACATTCATTGTATTCTACCATTGTCCCTAAAATAGGACACAATCTCTTTTTATTTATTTAGCATACCTAAAAAGTGATTCATGAAATATTTTGTTGCAATTCCTTCTTCAATGAAATTTTATTCAATATCTGTGAGAAAAAAAGCTCAACACAACAACAACCTGCCTCAAAATAATTTCTCTAACTCAAATTGAAAAAGTTCTTGCATTATCAAGTTGAAATGAAAAATACAAATTAAAGTCTTGTGATTCCACATAAACCATTTATTCATAAACATTTTGAATGTGTTGAAAAATATTCCATTTTTATTTTGCATTCCATTTTTGGGACAATAGCGGGTAATGGGTTGAGATATCCCCTACATGTTTTGGGTGCTAATTATATTTAGTTTTATATGATTTTTGTTGTATTAATAATGGCTGAATTTTGATGTCTTATGTGTGATTTGGCACATACTCTTGTTTTGACAGGGAATTCAAGGTTGTTTTTTTTTTTTACTATAACCCAGTATCTGCAACACTAAGTCAATAATATAATTACAGTATAGTATTAAAATTAGACATAAGAATGGTAACTCAATACAAAATAAAATGTAAGTAAGAACAACTAAATATTAGACCAGACCATGAAACACTGTTAAATTCTGTTTGGGTCTTATCAGAGTCCTTGGCAAAATCTGGTGCAGAATTGCTTTCATCAAGGTTATTTCAGAAATGAATTCAATTATAGACATAAAAGGCCCCAATACTTACCAAAATTATGTGGTTTCTGGAGTTAAGTACTGTATGTATAGGGAGAACCCTAAGCTTAATTTAAAAGTTAAATTTCTTTAGTATAAAGTTGAAAAGACGAATGTCGAGATTGATCAGTTTTGTATTCTTACCTTTTGGTGCCTTTTCAAAGTATACTTTAACTACTGATCAAGCACAAATCTATTCAAAGGTTCATCTGCTTTGAACTTGTCTCTTTTTTTCCCACACTTTCAGAGGAATTTTATTATCGACAATCCGAAGGCTGTTTCATGAGTAGTTTAATTGTGCCCTTGAGGCCAGCCTCCAATTTGTCCCGGAATCCAGATCTAATTTCAGAATTTCTGTATCAGCCTCAGTTCTCCCTATGTATATGTATCTGGCAAAATGAATGCTGTAATAACAACAGATCCAAATATATAGTGTAAAAAATACAATGCAAGTGTTAAGAAAAGTGAAGAAATGCACCTAAAAATATTTCCTTCCCAATTTCTTGCGATACTTTACCTCAGAAAGGTCTGTTCGTAAAGTCCATCAGTAGTTGGACAACATTGCATCACTGAGAATACCTTGCTAAAAATACTTTTCCATCTGAGAAAAGTGTGGAGGAACCGTTTGCCATGTTTGTCATTGACTGTGCCGATGTTATCTGGGAAGAAGTACAAATGATTATTCAAAAAAACGTAGTTTAAGGGATATGTTACAACATATACGGGGGTGTGATCTCAATAGTTAAGTATAATATTGCAACAGTTTTGCTTTATGGTTGCCTAAAAAAAATTTACAGGCACTTGCGAAAAACAGCCATGCCTTTTTTTTCAACACCGATAAAAAAGATCAAATAAATGTTAATCAGTCCTTAATTTTCTTATTTGTGGCCCTGCAAATATTTCTTCCTTTATTTCTGTTTAACTGATCCTTGGGTACTTCTCTCACAAATACATGAATCCACATGATGCTTGTTCATGGCTTTCACAAAGTTTTTAACTAGACCCAATTTAATGTGCAATGGAGGCTCATACACATTTTTGGGTTCATCAAGAGAAGTATTAACCATATTTTCTGTCCAGACAGTAGTTCAGTCCGAGGAGGCAAGTTTTTTCCCCACAATAGTATTTTTTTCTGCCTCACTATCCCACTTGTCCCTTCTGCCCCACTTGCAGCAGTGTTTTGTGTACCCGAGCTGCATGCCGAGAATTGCTATTACCCTGAGGTATCCTCGTATATTCCTTTTGCATTTCGCATAATTCATAAATGTGAAGAGGAGTTTATTGTTCTTCGAAATTTACTCGTGAACAATCGGAACTAAAGAAATTTTGTTCCCATTGTAGAGAAGTACTGCTTTCAGGCTTATTTTACTAGAATCTATGAACAAGCCCCTTCATTTAAAAAACGTGGCAAAGAGTTGGATTCGATATCATTACAAAAAGCTGTTTCTTTTCTTGGAGAAATATTTTAAAAAACTACTTTTCGATCACGAAAAACACTCCTTCTTACTGGGAGAAAGAAGATACCATACTTTTAGTCGCGAAGCTGGAAGTTCAGATTGACGCTTCGTCAAATTTGAATCGCAAACCAGATCGAATCGATCCCCTAGAGACAAAAAAAATGTTCATTTGAGCCATAGGAGGCTTGAAATGTCATGGAGACAAGAAACTGTGTGCCATTCTAACTGCTAGAGTATGACTTCGAGTATCAGCAATGTTGCCAAACTTTTTCAATTTCCTATACTGCGATTTTCTTAACTGTGCCCCTGACAGGAATCAGCTGTTTCGCTGCCATCCAATCAGGAGCTTGTATGTTGCCACAGTGATGTCACTAGTATGACGTTAAAGCTCCCGATGAATGAAACCGTCAACAGCTGATTCCTGTCAGGGGCACAGTTAATATAATCGCGGTATAGAGCTGTTTTCTGAATTCAGTGGCATATGTAGGAATTCCTTGTACACATTTCGATTGTTCCTGAACAATTAAATCTGCAAAACAATGATATGAGGCTACTTCAAAATAACCAATATGCCGCGTTTTCAAGCATTTCCATAGATAGGGAGTAGCGTGTCACAAATAAACTGAGCCCTATAGACAAACACCTTTTTCATATTCGAATTCAGTGACCAAGTTGTGGCAAAAAACAGCACATTCTTTGTTACAAAAATACTGTTGGCCAGTGTTATCAGACCATATAATGAACTCTTTAACATCTTTTTCGGACTGTAAGACTAACTATACCGCAAGGCACATAAATATACATGTAATTTTGACACACATTCATGCTATACTGCGATGTATTCAACTTTGCCCCTGGCAGGTATCAGCAAGGGAACGATAACGTCACCATAATCACCTCACTTTTGCGATATATAAGCTCCTGATTGGATGAAACTGATATCTGCCTGGGCAGAGGAACTAATATGGAGAGGGGGTGTTATCAGTTGAGAAACGAGTAAAATGATTTGCATTAATGTCATAAATGTGGGCTAACTTGTGCGGGGCTGTGATTTTTCTTTATTATTTGTCATTCTGCCTTCTGGAGAATGTTCGTATGAATATTTCAATAGGGCTGGAATGTAAGAGAAGTAAACTTCAAAATTTACTTTTTAAGAAATAGTATTTACATGCATAATTCTTTCATTAAAATCCAGGCTGTTGCCAGTTTAAGAAGAGCGTAACAAAAGTAAACCACGCGAGCTGTTTGAAATTTATAGTTTATAGTTCCGTTTACATCGATTTTATGAAATTCAGTATTCTCATATACTACTTTTTGACAATACTTGTATCAATTCTTCTGTTCTTTTAGTGGCGATACCTGAACGATATAAATCATTCGTGAAAACAGTCCCTCACCTATAACTGCATGCATTCACGCAGACTACAGCCGGCAGGGGAATACCTTTCTTCGGCGAAATTATAAACTGTTATTTACGTTGATTAATTTAGTGACCGTTGACGTTTATTCATCTGTTACGGTATCATCCAATCTGGAGCTTATACGTAAGTTCTGTAGGTTTTATCCAAGCTCCCGATTGGATGACACTGTAACAGCTGATTTACGTCAATGAACTATGTTTAATCGAAGTTTAGGACTTGTTACAAATTCGGCTGTTAGCCTGAAGAAAGCACATCTCGTAGACTGTATTATTGGTGTCATGTCCTGCTAGGCCTAAACAATTTAAATTTAGGGTTGATCGGAAATTGGCGGTGGCACGGTTTCTTCGATTGTAAGCCATTGTTGTTTCATTGTTGGTGTTCGTTTTGGTATTAAATAGGTGAAAACTTAAAAAAATACTATAATACTATTTCCTTTCAAAGAAATTTTCTTAAAAGTGAGGGGGGTATATAAAGCAGGAGAGGCGCGAACCAGGTCGCGGGAGCGAGGGCCGGGAGACCCTCGCGAACGCAGCACGTGGGATCCGTCGCGGGCCATTTGGTGTTAAATGCAGTTATACAGCGATTTTCGTAACTTTGTCCCTGACAGAAATCAGCTGTTCACGGTTTCATCCAATCGGGAGCTTGAACGTCACCATAATGACGTCACTGTCGCGAAGTATAAGCTCCTGATTGGATGGCAGCGAAACAGCTGATTCCTGTCAGGGACAAAGTTACGAAAATCGCAGTATAACTCTAAAATAATTTCTATGCTTGGGTTTGTATAACCTGGCACTTGACTTAAATCAGCTGTTACGGTGTCATCCAATCAAGAGCTTGAACGTAATCACGATGAATGATAGTACGATTTTCGTAACTTTGCCCCTGACAGAAACCAGCTGTTTCTCTGCCAACCAATCGGGAGCTTACATTTCACGGCAGTGACGTCACTGGTGACGTTCAAGCTCTCGATTGGATGAAACCGTCAACAGCTGATTTCTGTCAGGGGCAAAGTTACGAAAATTACAGTGTCACTGGTGACGTTTAAGCACTCGATTGGACGAAACCGTAAACAGCTGATTTACGTCAAATGCCAGGTAATAAAAACCCAAGTGTAGGATGAACAATACGAACTGAAATGTAGCCCTGTTCACAAACTGAATGTTCACGTTGAGAACTGGCTCCTTATTGGTGAACGAAATTTTTCGTATCAAAAGAACAGTGCCACCGTCAACTTCCAATTTACCAAATTTAGACCTGTTTTTAACAAACGAAATGTTAAATTAATGGTGTTATTGACCTACGAAAGTACTATGACCGCCATATTTGCGATGCCTAAATTTTACGGCCGTTATGAAAGTATTTTTTGCAAGCCCATATTTCTTTGTTTTGGTTTTCTGAGACAAGACGATCCTGATCCTTTGGGTATATGAAGATTCCAGTTGTTTGATGAGCAAAAGCCACTTGTTGAATATCATGAGTAGGGAGTGGAATTTGTTGTAATAGAAAAAGCAGTTTATATGTACAGGAATAAATACAAATTCCTGTACATAAATGTATTTATTTTTTCCGAAATATGCAAGAACAAATAGAAAATACGTAAAAAAAAATTCATTATAGTGATCAAAATAGCTCTTCAAAAGCATTTTTTGAGCAGATATTAACATGGTTTTGGAGCAGCTGAAAGGAAGTTCTACCTCTACAGAAGTAATTGTGCACTAGTTTCACCACACAAGTTTTATTCAAAATAGAAAATGTATTACATATAATGTTCTTTATGAGGAGCTGGTGCTCAAGTGAATACTGTAATAGTATTGTGTAGTCAGAGAGAGATCTTGGAGGGAAGCAGTGGTTTAGAGGGAACATAGCCCCTCCCAAATCCAAAATTGTGATTAGACATTTCTTCTTTTAGTGCCATACACTGGTTAGTGCATAGGCTAGTCTCCAGAAGCTCCGAATGCCTTCTTGTGAGACTTATCCTGGGCAAGTATACTTAGGGTAGGTTGCAATTACTTTCCCTGGATTAGGCAATAATCTGTAAAAAAAAATATTTGTTAGCTTTCGGTAGAGTTATGCATGAACTCTATGAAACATGAGTAAGTATGTGAAATTACTTCTGCTTCACAAACTCCCACTCATCCTTGGTTTCAAGAGCACTGTTTGCAAGACAGAGGCAAGGGAGGGGGCAAGTTTGAAAACGCATTGCAAAGGACCGGTGATCATAGAAGCACAAGAGCATTACATTGCTTTGTAAGGAAGATAATTACAGCAACATGTATTGCGAACATCTGAAATGATACATTTCAAAATATAAGGACGATAAAATTTAATAAAATATTGTCAAAAATATATAATTTACATAAGACATAATACCAAAATATGTAATATAAAAATGGCTCTAAATCATTCAGAATGTCTTTTAAACTCTAAAAAATATTACTGATTGCAGGTATCTTGTTCCTTTAAAAATATGTATTTACATGAAAATACGTTCTCAAATCATGAGTATATCCCTGTGATCTTTGTTTTGTGGCTTGTTTTGCTACAAAGTTTTGCAGGCTACACAAACGTGAGATCTTGGAGTGTACAGTGAGATGTGTATTAATTTTAAAGTATATCTATACAATTCAATCGTAGAGAATTCAGGATGTTTGCAATTAAAATCGTCATATTTGGATTGTAGTATTAATTTCCTGCCAAGTGTTTCATGTCATTGGAAGTTAGCATCATTAACAGCCCAAACACAGCATTAAATGCATATTTTGTTTTGTTTGTTCAAATTTTTAGACCTGTCAAATGCAAAGCACAGTGTCTGGGTATATACACTGCATTTCGGTAACATGTAAAGCATTTACTTTATTTTAGGGTGGATAAAAGAGAAGTTGTGTAGATACTGGGTTTTAAGCTAGAAATATCATTAAAACTATTGATGGTTTTCATTAATAAGTCTGGATTAAAGGTGTGCTTTATTCATATTCAGTATAAGTGATAGTACATAGAATGCTTTTTTGAAAAAAATGGTTGGTTACTATCTTTATGCATGGAGCAGCCGAAATAATCGTGAGAATATTGGTGATGTTTCTAAATGTGACTGTGCTAGTGCAGTTAGTAAGTAAGCATAAAATACAGTGAAACCTTTCTTTACCCTTCACTGATAGTTCCTGGCAAAACTGGCTGTCAAGAGGTGGTCACTTAATCCAGGTGATGAGGTTACAGGAAGCATTCATTAGGTCTGATAGCTTGGAAATGAGTGTTTTCCTTAAAATCTTTTTAACTTTAATAAAATACAATTTAAACAACAATCTACACTTTAATAATAAAATGCAGCCAAATATGTTCACTCATGGTCTTAATGCTTGTCTTTATAAAAATATTGTCCAGAGATGAGTGGTTGAGAAGTTTATTTCTTTTTAGCTGCACAGGCTTGGAAACCAGAAAGTGAGCCCTTTGCAAATTCATTTGTGTTCTTCCACACCCAAACTGTCGGCGAGTTTTATAGCTGAAACCCTGTTTGCATTTTCAAGGTTTCACTTTGCTCCTCCAGTAGTGTCAAACACCCTTGACTTTCCACTCTTCAGCCAACTAAATTTGAAAACTAAATTGAGATTCTGTAGACCTTTTAGAGTAGGGTCGTCTGAAAAAGCATTCCCGATTGATCTTCAGTTCCGGCTGAAGGGGAGCAGAGGTTAATAAACTTAACATGAATGTTGCAAAGTGAAAGCATTTGCTATGGCATAAAGAGAGACTTATTTGTCATTTATTTTCATCTGAATCTGAATTAACCCCCTCTGAGGTATGAGTCCAGAAATCATTATTTTAAGTAATCGGCCAATGAATCCCATTACAAGAAGATTCTAATTTAATGATATCATATAGCTCTTCTGCTTCTTATTTTATTACAATCCAAAATTGCTAGAGGTGACAGCTTAATACAGGTCAATCTAAGAAATGTGCTTGTCTTCTGGCCATCGAGGTGGCCATTTGAGCAGGTTTTAGGTATTATGCTGGGTACATCCAAGGAAATAAATCACATGAAGACAAATGCAATATAAATTGTTTTAAAAAAAAGGGTTTCTTGTATTATATTTTATTTCCCACTATATGAGAATATATCTCTTGTCTGAAAGTGGTATTACAGTAAAGCTGTCTAAACCAGCCATCAGGAGGAACAGAGATCAGAAAGATTGCTGTAATTGTGTTGCACTTGATAAGTTCAAAATTGGTTAAAGTAATGTGTGTTGTTTATTCAGATTTTATCCTTTTCTTCTTCTTAGGGTGCCGTCTCAAGGTGTCTGCCGGTCCACGTAGCTAGCTCTGCTTTTGATTTGGCAGTATGAAAAGCTTTCAATGATGAGCCAGCTGAACCATCTAATATCCGTCAGCCATGAATTCTTGGGCGTTCCAGTTGTTTATGTATCTCTAATGTTACTCTTTAGTGCTTGAATAAACTTCAAATTGTGCAAATATCTTACAGTAGTAACTTGTTCAAAACTGCCCCATGCCTGTTCAAATGTACCCTTTAATGGGGCACTTTTGAACACTTTGCCATAAAAAATTGCAAGATGTTTTTTGCTTTTTTTAATTCATAATTGGTGGAATTGTAATGATTTTATGTAAAACTAGAATAATTGTCGAGTCTTTCTGTAGTAAGATTCTTAATTTTCCTCTTCAGAGGTGACAAAAAGCTCCTTCAGAGAAAGTGTTCAAATATGCCCCCATTCCCCTGTTCATTGGAACTATATTTGATATGGTGCAAATATATTATATCAATATATTCAAAATTAAATAATTACACAAATCAGATGTATGATTTAACATTTCAAGTAAATGAAGGACTCTTTTATGGATAACTAAATATCCTTTGTCCAAATACATGTGTATAGATGGAAGTACTATTGGCGTGTAATCTTTATATACATTTTGTAAATATGTGTTGAAGGAGAGTTAAGATACTGATTTTCATTTCATTTTTTAAAGAAAGGGTTCAATTTACGGTAAAATTCTGCTAGAGTGTCTGCACCATATTATGTAACAAATACAGGTTAGTTGAAGATAAATTTGTTATCCAGCTTTTAGCTTGTCCATGACATGTTGACTAATGAAAAGGGAAAGAAAAAATCTTGAATTGTTATAGTGCATTAGTGTCAGTTGTGTCAAATTAATCACTGATGATCCTTCATAAAAAAAACATACTAATTTGGGATGGGAAAAAATATGTAGTAAAATAAATACATTGTAAAATTTCCTCATGTGTCTTAAAATAAAAGGGTAATGCCATGACCTTGAAAACCAGGAATTGGAAATTTGACAAAAATATTTGAAAAGTTTTTGTTTGATAATGTTTTAGTGCAGCCACTTGCACTGAGAGAGCCTGTGTAAGTAATTAATCCTTCTGGTGAGGATTTGTCAAAATTCGGTAGGGTTCAAAAATTCGTGCTTCAAGCAAAGGGCATCTGAAAAATGAGTGTTTTTCCAGGGAACTTTGAGATTGCGTCTCATATTTTATTAAGAACACTTTTCCAGAATTAATCAAGTGGTCAGGTGGTGGAGACTTGTAAATACATCAATCTGAGCTGTTTCTTTTGGGTAGTGCAGATGTGAGTGCAGGAGTGTCTTAGCATAGGCAATTCAGAAGTGTTTGTTATGTTAGTGCAAAACTCGTAGATTAAGGTGTGAAGGTTTGAGAAATTGTTAGGTGAAGCTAATGGAAACAAACTGATACAAAGGACAAATTGGTTTGCAGAGAATCGTAGGATTATTTGGAAGAGATGAACGGCGAAGATAGAGTACAAGGAAGCAGAAACAGCTGTGGACATAATGATGACATATGGAGTGTGTGGTTGGATTCTGATAACATTTTTAATAGAATTCTATTTCCTTTAAATGCAGGCTGCCAACCATCAAAAGACGATGAGATGAGATTAAAGGTTTTAAATTTTTTAAAATTTTATTTTGCTTATAATGATGCTCTGAGGAAGCAAACAGGTTTGTTGATGAAATGGTGAGGAGACTTCTTTCGTGAAGGAAGGTATTTGGATGAAATGGATGCCTGCCACAAATTAATAAATGTGTGTATCCTTTTATGTATTGAAATATTTTTTGAACAACGTTTTATGTAGGTTTCTTTTTTCTTTTGTTTAATTTTTTTCTCTTTTTTTTCCCTTTTTTCTTACTTTTTTTCTTCCTTGCTTGTTTACGTTCCGCCCAATAAGATGGTATTTTATTTAGAGGGGGATAAATATAAGTCTGTACCTATCTAGAATAAATATTTCAAACATTTCTATGTTCATGTGCCACATTTGTATGGATAAAAGTTCAATGGGATTCAAAGAAGAGTTTTATTTCAAGTTTCTTTCAACAGAAATTACCAAAAAATTGAGGAATTACATTTTTTTGTGTTGCAGACTCAGCACATGGATAATGCATATGCATTAGAACCTTACTTTGGAACTAAGGGAATTGTTACAAGAATGTTGTAAAATTGTTGCAAGAACTGACCATTTTCATTCAACTATTAGAATAATTTTATGTGATCTTGCATCTGCGCCTTCAGTTTGTTAAGAGGACAAGGAGCAAACTTCTTAAATCATCGATTTCTACACCATTGAATTATTATATCTAGAGTCCCCTGGTCCTGTTTTGCCATCACTGTGAGGGTTGATCAGAGAAGACAAACCCCAAGAATGTGAATAAATTCAGGAAAGGATAAATCGTTTCTACAAGAACGCCTAAGTTGTCAGCAATAGAGTGGAAAGGCAATTGTTATTCTTTTTGCATATATTACATAAAATTATTTTTCCTCGACACTTGGATTAGAAATTTATATAAAGGCAAGTTTATTACGCCTGCCGGAATCAAATTCTTAAGCAGAATGTTATGATCAGTGGTTTCCTTGAGCACATAATGGTGTATGCCGGAGCAGCGACCTAAACAACGGGCCACGAACCGCGCAGGACAACTTTTTCATTATTTCGTCTATATCACCGTACGCAGAATGATCATAGCAGTAGTAGTACTAGTAGTATGGATAATGCTTTAAAACTACCATCAAAATTTAGAAAGCAATTGTACGAATATAACGTGTACATGGAGGTGGTAGAAATTTCATTTCGTTACATAAAATCCTACACATTTGGACCTCTGACATGTACAGTATTTTAGCATGGCAATTGGAGATGCTACTAGTGGCAACTCCCACAGCACGTACTTTGACCCCTTTTTGTAACTTTCGAAACATTTAATGAGTGCAACGAAAATTGGATTTGCACCATTGTTTCAATCAGGGCTTGATTTCTGGCGGAACGTATCGGAACGGCATTCAGTTATCTCTGTAATGATTATTAAATTATATTTTACATATATAACTATTGCTGTTAAATAATTAATTTGGAGCGTGTTCCGGAACATAAAATTTTACAAATTAAATACTGGTTATAAGCATACTTGACATCGGAGGAAACAAATTAAAATTTGGAGCAGTTTTTGAGAAAATGTTGGGTAAAAATTGCCTTTGCTTCGGGCAACATTAGGCGAAAACTACTCATATTTTTAAAGAAAAATGTTCACGATCTCATTTGAAGACCTAACTTTGGAGAACAGATTTCATTGATGGAAAAAATCTTATTTTCAATATTATAGTTGTAGGAAGAACCGAAAAACTAATTTTTTGCAATTTATGAAAACTCAAATATTTCAACGAAAACAGGACCCGCTTCATTTTTATAAGCGTACTTTGCCTGAGAAAAAAGAAAAATTCTCGTTTTGGGAAAAAAATTGAAAATGTCTTCGAGGCTTCATATAAAGTACCCCCCCCCCCAGAAAAAGGAAGCATTGCAGAGAAGTCCTGAGCGCGCAGAATGTATTGATCATCGTCTGTGAAAACAGTCCATGAAGAAATACTAGCACACTCTCATTAGACGAATCAAGTGAAATAAATCCCGAAGCTTGCAATTTGTCATGATTTGTTCGTCAAACTAAAACTCCAGGAGGAAGGAAATGAACGGAAGGGGTCTTTAATAGTGTGTTTTTTTTTTGTTTGTTTTTTTTTACAGAAAAGTATACCATCTACACAATTAACGTACGAATAATTTCTTGAAGTCCTATTAATTTTTATAATAGGATTAATATTTTTGAAGTTATGGACTGAACAAAATATAAGAATTAAGAAAATATTAATTTGTTGGAGATTAATTTAAAGAAAATCACGTGTAATTTTACAAACTTTATGTAAATAACGTTAGTAAGTTCTTGTTCTTCGGTCATGTTTTCATCAAGTTCATTTCCTGATGGATGGTTGATTGATCGATGTTTCCTGGCGCGTCATTAACTGCTAGTCATTAATCCCGTAAGTGTTGTGCAAATTTTTATTGCGGGAGATGGCGGCGATCTTCCCCCGCTGGATGTCAAGAACCGGCGCCGATCGAAAAGTCGGCTTGCGCAGTTTTCCGTATGGATTCCCAGGTATTTTCCACGAGCGGGCACCGACCCTGCCGGGACAAGCTCTCGACGTGTGTAATGTAGTGTACTGCTTGTGTAAGTTGAAGAAAAGACAAACAAGAGGAAGGAAAGATCGCACGCTGTCCTTGGTTCGTTTGTTAGGCATTCCCGTGGTGTTGATCGGAAAAAATTACCGATTAGCAGGCGGCCGTTAGAATTCTCCAGGCAGCGGCTGAATTCGACCTAGGTAAATATAGTTAGTGTCGAAAATCTTGCATCTGTCGGGACTCCGGACTCTTTGAGACCTCGTAATCAACTGCCGTGACATTTGATGGCCTGAGCCACCCAAGGCGGTTTCTGGTGGAGGGCCATTCGTGCAAATTCTCCGACAGTTTACAGCAGACTGAAGTGTATCTTTACTAGCGTACGACATCCTCATTGAATCCCGCAACCAACAGTGCATTTGGAAAAAATTGTCTTCAAAATTGTGAAAGGAGCTCTAGGATCCTTGTCATTAGAAATTCTAGTGTTTCATCGTGTTCAGAGTGACCCCAGGTGGCTGCTGGTTGCCCAACCAGATTTGCGCTAATAACTCCGATAAACGTACTGCAGGGCTGAGCCTCTGATTGGTGGCAGAGATGAAGGATCTGTTTTATGGTGTTTGCAGAGTTCAGGAAAGTGGAGAACCTATAGTAAAGAAGGTATTTTTGATGGACTTTTTACATTGCTAAAAACATCTGCTTGCTGGTTCGTGGACACTGGCTCTAGTATTGATGAGGGATCATAAAATATGTATGCAAAGGCTTTGAGGCTTTTTATGTTTTTCAAACAATTTCTCAATCTGTGATTTACCTTTTCCGACATGGATCCACTGAATCCGTGAATGAAAAGTGTCTTTTGCGAAACTCGGTTTTTGTAACTTAAAGAGGAACATGTTTTTGTCTCGACTAACTCTTTCTTGTACAAAGAATGTGTTGGAGTTTATATCATTACTAAGACCAAATCAAAGTCTTCGCCTATAATTTCAAAATTGTTGTTAGATACTCCGCAGTGGCGTCCTGAAAAGGCGGGGGGGCTATTTGCTCCAGGTCCCGACGTACCTGGGGGCCCCGACATTGTTTTCATCCAGAACATAAAAGTTACTAATTCTAATTTAATAAGTAATAATTCTTCTTTGATTTTCCCCTTGTGGGCGGGGGGGATTTGGATGCGAGATCCCCGTGAACTATGCCTCACCTGATTTCCCTGTGCACCCTAATCTGAAAAACAAAACAAAAAAACACGTTGTGTCATGCAATTGGGTGACAGTTACCATACAGTCATCATCTTTCCTGTACCTTCGTCTTCATTTTTTCTGTGTGTGCTTTCCCCCTTACAGTAATTATATCATACAAAGAAAACTTACAATCGGCTTTATCGTAAATTGTGTATCTCCTGCATGCCAGTCGACACTTAAAGAAGAGGACGACCTCGTTTTGAATCTTTTGCCCGTTTGGCGGATGACAGTAACTTCTTGCAGCATTTGCCATGGCCAATTCCATCCACAATGATGACCTGTTTGATATTTCTTTGCCCTTACTTGTCCGCCCGCTCAGCACCATGATCTAAAACATAAATTTCTTTGCTGCGTATCGTAGGTTGGCTGGCATAGTTCGACTGTTTTTTCTTGTTTTCTTGAGCCTTTCCTCAAATCAGCTGCTATATAGTGCGATTTTTCTAACTCTGCCTCTCGAGCCCCTGTATCAACGATAGAATATCACACGGCATTTCGCGTCTTTCTCGGTTCTGCAGCTAGGAGTGGCATGATCGCAAGCACTGCTCGATACGGTCGCGATCATGCGATACCTAGCGGCGCGACTGAGAAAGACGCGAAATACCGTGACATTTTTATTCCATTGTGAAGACGGACATTCAGAGGCAGAGTTAGAAAAATGGCAGCATAGTTCTGTTCTACTGTAGTTTATCTCAAGGATGAACAACTGCGGATTTCGTGACTGAAGAGGTTCTGTTTTCCATCTTTCTTTGAAATACTGACAGTAAGTAACATCTGCATTCTTTTTACTTTCCCATACGAAGATATTTCGTAGGAAGAGATAGTTATGCGATTGTGCGACGGCAAAGTGCGAATTGTCGGCAGAAAAACTCGTATTGCCGGGTCCTGATAACGAAAAAGTGGATAAATCTAGTTGATATAAAAATATATATGTATATGTATATATATATATATATATATATATATATATATATATATATAATTACTCTAACAAATGGTGTAGCGAGAATCTGTTTTGTATGTGTCCTTGCCACTGAAAACTAGTGGTGCTACAGAATGGCACAGACTTTCCCGTATTAGTTTTCTATTTTCTTGGGTCTTCGCTAGCTATTCGGAATTGCCACATACTCTTTCTTGCCAGCTACCATCTATTCATCGCCAAAAGTACATTTTTTGTCATTTTCTTAATTTTTCGGTTTCCTATTGGTAGAACAGAAACATTAATTTTAGAATATTAAAGAACACAAAAAACGTAGCCGTAAATGGCAATTTTCTTTTAAAAATTATGTGCCGTTTAAGAGAAAATGGCGTTTTAGCACTACTAAAAATGCGAAATTTGAAGCTCATTTTCACAGAAAATTTTGAGTTTTCAAAATACTTTATTTGAAGTTATTTGAAGCACTTACACTCACAAATATAATCATCTTTACAAATTGCGGATAATGTGCATATTAAAGATGTGAGGGATCTTTCAAAAAATTACATTTATATAATTTTTGAAAAAAAACAAAAAAAAAAAACTCAAAATAACTTCACGCAATACTAATGAGTGTAATTAGCACTATCCGTTACAAAAGTTTCAAGAAAAAAATTGCAGCCATATACGAGAAAATGACGTTTGAGCATTTCTGAAAATGCCGAAATTTGAGCTACTTTTCACAGAAAACGGTAGTGTTTTCGAGAAACTTTACTTGACATTATTTAAAGTATATATACTCGTAAATATAATAATGTAAAAAAATCGCCGATAATGTAAATATTAACGACGTGAGAGACAAGTAAAAAAATTTACATTTTTGTAATTTTTGAAAAAACCAACCGATAGACCAAAATGGCTTTTATGTCATTGATAGAGTACATTTACCACTATCCCTACCAAAAGTGTAAAGAAAAAATTTGGAGCCGTTTTTGAGAAAATTTTGTTTTTTGTAATTTTTTAAAATTGCACATATTGCACGCAATATTGCACGAAAACTACCAAAATTGTGAAAAACATTTACATGACCTTTATTAAAGAACTCAATATGCAGAACAAATTTTATTTGAAGAAAAAATCTCTATCTTCAATTTTGTAGTTGGAGAAAGACGCCGAAAAAAATTCAAACTTTCACAATTTTCGAAAATTCAGAGCTGTACGTGAAAAATCGGACCTATGCCATGTTAAAAAGTGTATTTTCCTCTATTCATACAAGAAATTTAAAGAAAAAATTTGGAGCCGTTTTTGAGAAAATGTTGAAAATCCTCGGGGGGCTTCATATAAAGTACCCCCAAATTTTAAAGAATCTTTTTCAAAATCACAAAGCTTCGACTAGAATCACATCGACTGGGGAATATCAATTTTGAAGAAAATCGACCGAACGGTTTAGGCGCTAGCGTTGACCACAGACGGACGGAATGCCGTCAATCGATTTTTAAGTATAAAGAAGCAACAAATCATGGATTTTGACCACACCACGAGATAGAGGATTTTTGTTTCTTAATTTAGCAACTGGTTTTATCCACTTATTCGTTTTCACGGCCCGGCAATTAATTTTTTTCCGCCGAAAATTGGCCATTTTTTCGCGCAGCATTACATAACTGTCCCTATGCTACGTATATCACTCCGTGTATACGTACGTATACGGGAAAGTAAAATCGATTGACAGCAAAACGTGTGTTTGTCAGACTGTGTTTGGAGTAAACGCTAGCGACTCAACCGTTCGGCCGATTTTTTTCCAAAATTGATGTTCCCCGAACGATTTGAACGAACTCGAAACTTTGAGACTTTCAAACATTTTGATTTTTGAGTGTACTTTACATGAAGACTCGAAAACATTTTCAAAGTTTTCTCAAAGGCTTCAAATTTTTTTATTGGACTTCGTCATGGGTTCGCATAAAGGATGCGTAAGATAATGGCGAAGGTATCATTTTCGTTGAAATCCCAAATTGTTTGAAAATTGCAGAAGTGCAATTTTTTTGGGCGACTTCCAACAACAATGGTATTGAGGTTGGAGTTTTGTTTCCTTAATAAAATTGTTCGTTCAAGGCAGATCTTCAAATACGTTCGTGTTAAGTTTTTCGAAAATATTAGTAGTTTTCGTGGAATTTTGCGCAAATTATTCGCGATTTAATTTTTTCTAACAATTTTTTTCTGAAAAATGTTTCCAACTTTAAATCTCCTCGTATGCATTAAGGAACGGTAAAATGTATGGTGCTACTCCATTTTCGACGAACTCTCAGTTTTTTCGAAAATTGTAAAAAGCTAACATTTCAAAACTACAAAATTGCAGATAGAGATTTGTGCCTTAAAGATAGCTAAAAATCATTTCTTTAAAGAAAAGACCCGATACAATTAAGGGAAAAAACTATTGTTTATAGGCACCAAAAATAACTCAATTTTGGTGCCTAAACTCAAAACGAGAGAATTATAACCTGTCTTTGGTACAAAAAAGGCAAAGCGAGTACTTTCCAAACGCATCGCGTCTGAGATAGTTTTTTATTCCTTCCAAATCCCGCGATCATAAGTGCAAAGAAAACGGTAAGGAACAAAACAAAAAAATAATCGATTCCGTTCTCCCAAGACAGGTAACGGATATTTTTTCAAATACTTCATGTTGGGAAGCAGATTCTAACGACAATGTGTGCTGACAGTCTTAATATTGTCATTTCAGAATACTCTCTTGCACGAACCCAGGAAGACGGTAAGAAGTCTTTCTACCCAATTTTCCAGCTCTCCCACAATCCGTTTTGACCCAGAACGAATAATACGTTCGCCTTAGAAAACTAGTGGTGCTTACAACGCACATACTTTCTCTCACTGCTTCTATACGGTCCTAAATGCTACTCCACTACTTCATAAACCAGTAAAAGTGTTTTCTACCAGAAAACGTTTTCCGTTCCGAGACCCGAAATCCAATCCTCAAAGTTGAACCGGCACTTATATCACTACGCCAAACTAGCACCGTATAGGTCGAACAGAGCCATAAAAATAATGGAACCGAGCTATAAAATGGTAAATGCATGATAAACAATTGATACGATGGTAAAATACGATTTAGAAATCCAAGAAGAGAAGTGAAAAATTGTTGAATGTTAAAAACTCGTAAAAAATATATACAGACACTTCCAGTTCATTTATCGTAAATGTCAATATTTGTGATTCAAATAGCTTCACATGGTTTTCAATAAAGTTTTTAGTATTCTCAATTATTTCCTGTGACAATAGAGAATTTTAACGAAAAATATGCCCTGATCAGAACTCGAACCGGCGCAGCTTCTCTCCTAAAAACTGTGCCAATTCTCGCTGATTAACGACTGCGAACAATATGGCTCTGCATGACGTTTAAACTTGTATAATAGTAATAGCGTGTGGTGGTTTCATTTCTAGCATTACGAAGCTGAAAAATCCAGAGAAACAAAATGACCTTGGGGCGCTTAAAGAAGGTATCTCGGAAGATTATCATTCATAACAGAAAAAACTGATTCAAACTATAGAGATTAGAAAACTCAGTTCTGTGAGAAAGTATGCGCCATTCTATTGCACCACTAGTTTCCTAAATTAAGCAACAGGTTTTATCAAATTTTTACTTACCAGACTCCAACTATAAGAGTTTTTCTGGCGAAAATTAGCCGTTTTCCGGCGCACGATTACATAACTTTCTCTTCTTTCGAAGATTCGTAAGGCGAGAAAGTAAAAAGCAAATTAATAACGATCTTGGAACCATGAGGGATATCTAACTTGTTCTTATGCGTAATTATTATATTTTGTTTACATTTAATGTTGATATATTACTTTTGTACTGAAATCGGTTTATACTGATGCACAGAACGACGAACAATTGATGGTATATACGCTTTACAAGCTTCCAAGAAGAGATGTGAAAAATTGTTAAAAAGTTGAAAATTGGAAAATCACATACAGACTCTTCCCGTTCATTTATCATAATTATCAATATTTATGATTAGAATGACTTCACATGGTTTTTAATCATGTTTCTGGAATTTTCAATTATTTTCTGTGACAACAGAGAATTTCGATAAATAATATTCCCCGACTAGGACTCGAACCAACTAAGCTTCCCTCGGAAGCGCTAGGCCGATGCACCCAATTAACGAGCACAGCTACTTTCCAGTGCATGACTCTTACACTTATATAATAGTAATAGTGTATGGTGGTTTCATTTCTAGTATTAGGAAGCCGAAAACCTAGAGAATGAAACAAAATGTCCTTTGGGCTACCAAAGAAGGTATCTCGGAAGATTATCATTCATAACTGAAAAACTGGTTGAAACTATAGAGATTAGAAAACTAAGTTCTGCGAGAAAGTCTGTGCCATCTATAGCACCACTAGTTTATGTATTTATTTACCGTCCATTATTACACTCGCGGAGAAAATTTAAAAAAAAAATTTGGAGCGGGTTTTGATAAACTTTTTTTTTTTTTGTAAATTTGAATCGCAATTTTCGCAAGAAGTACTCGTTTTTTCAAAAGATGGTACATGACCTTAAAGTGCTAATTTTGTACAACCGACTTTGAGGTAAAAATCTCTATCTTCAATTCTGCAGTTTTAAAAAAGTTTTTTGCAATATTCGAAAAATTGGGAATATCAACGAAAATGGTACCTACATCATTTCCTTAAACGTCCTTTGCACTATTCAACAACAAAATATAATAAAAAAATTTGGAGCCATTTGTTTTTGAACTTTAAAAATCTCCGACGGGCTTTATGTAAAATACCCCCAAATATTAAAATATCGGTTTTAAATTCCAGGGGCCTTGAGACGAGTAAAAACGAATATCAATTTTGAAGTAAATCGGCTGAACGGTTTAGGCGCCATCGTTGACCACAGACAGACGGACGTTTTGCCGTCAGTCGATTTTACAGTATCAAGAAGCAACAAAACATGGATTTTGACTACACCACGAGGTGGAGGATTTTCCCCCTAAATTTAGCAACAGGTTTTATCAAATTTTTCCTCACCAGACTCCAGCTCTAGAAGTTTTTCTGGCGGAAATTCCCCGTTTTCCGGCGCACGATTACGTAACTTTCTCTTCTTACGAAGATTCGTAAGGCGAGAAAGTAAAAAGCTGATGTAAACAAACCTGACGTATTCATCCGCCTTGCTGCAATTCTCAATCGCCGATTCCTCTCGCCCTATTTTCTGCCACGCGCGCTCGGTATAGTTAGTGATAGCTCGAAACGAGAACCCGACTTCTGCAGAGCAGTAGGGGAAGATTAACATTTCTAATAGCTCCGCAAACATCTTTACACACATTAACAGAAACTACTTGATAGTAAAACTAATCAAATTACTCTTATACTGCGATTTTCGTAACTTTGTCCCTGACAGGAATCAGCTGTTTCGCTGCCATCCAATTGGGAGCTTATATTTCGCGAATGTGACGTCACTATTGTGACGTTTAAGCTCCCAATAGGATGAAACCGTGAACAGCTGACTTTGTCAGGGACAAAGTTACAAAAATCGCAGTATAACTATCAGTTTGCAAAGTTAAATTTAAAAAAATCTTTACGAGAATGAAGTGAGCAAGCGAATGTTAATATTCAAATTACATTACTATTTCGAATGTATTAACCCTTGAATCTCATGCATACAATTTTCTTACGGTCACTCTGCTTCAGGAAGAGGCTCAATTCCTTCCATCGCTGAAGCCAAATGATTGTTCTGAATGAGGAAACTTCGGTGATGACTATCTCGTCCGCGACATGCCACTGAAGCCATCTACCTCCCACATCCTCTGTTCCTCTTCAATAGTGTGCATAACTTCACAACACCAGCGTTCTGGCAACACTTGTTCTAAAAACTCCTAAAAATGTACTAAAAACGTTCAATACTGCACGCTTTTCACCACTCCGTAATGGTTTACCGCTGTGGTTTTTCAGTACGGAAGGACCCGTACCGCTCTCCGACATCTTCAAGCGAACATTTCGAACTGCTTGACAAAAACCTAACTAATCTGCTTCGCGTCGCATGAGTATATCGCCTCCCACCTTGCGTGACCAAACCTGCGTCTGTCATCAGTTCTTAAGAAATCAACAGCTCCAGTTACTACTGCACGTGCGAGGTGTCAAGTTCGCCTCGTGACTCTCATGGATTCATTTTTTCCGCTAGAGCTGATACCAAGCAGGCGCTGGACACATCATTGTCACCGACATCGTTATCCTCATCCGGAAGGGCCGGCGTGGAAATAATGGTCTCCTTATTTTGGAATCAGAGTTTGATTGTAAGTTTCCTCTGGAATGTTAACATTGTGAGAAAAAATGAGCCATCACATCGAAAACTATTTTCTTCTGCACATGAACACGCCTCAGGCTATATCGCGTCAACTAATCAATGGCAACCATCCCAAAGCACGTGCTATTGTTTACATCCACTTTTTCTTAGGGTGAACGGATAATAGTTTTCGCGTGATTTGCGCTTGAAATTTATGCACATTCTTAAAAATGTATTGTCCTCCAAACCGCTCTAAATCGTTTCCACTGATAGAAGAAGGGACACTTAAAGAATGACGCGAGTCTCATTTTCGTTGAACTGAATTTTCGTGAGTTGCCAATTTAGAAATAATGCGAGAAAGGACGTGCTGTTGCAGCACCACTAGTTTCACATACAACACTCCCGTTATCATCAGCACTCATCACTAGGGAGGGGATTTTTGTGATTTTGCATATATTTGTCCGCTGCTTCAGTACATAGCTAAGAGAAGTTTCTTGACATTTGGTTTGAATATGATGCCATATAGATCAATATGTTTGTGCATATTTGGCCGATTTTGCCTAGTAGTGCATATTCATGTAATTACAGGCGCATATTTTGCGTATTACCTTAAAATACAGAGTTATCTCTAAAACGTTTCTTTTTTTCATAGAATCTATTAATTTTTGAGCGTTCATTGATTCGAAAAATGTGGTCACAATTTGCATTTTTTTTCTTTTTATAGATGATAAAATACTTGTGCAAATTAGGATACATTTTTTTAAATCAGGCAGAAGAAATACAACAAGACAAAATGTACTTCACTAAGGTGAATATTTACTTAAATTATTTCTTCGGCGAATTAGATTATATTATGTTTGCACAAAATTATAGCTTTTCATTCCAAGCATGCTTCTCCTTAATTTTGCCAAGTAATGTTTATAGAGGAAATGAAATATTGTGAATTTTAATTGCATATTAAAGTGCATATTTCAGAATTTTTAGGTCATAAATGCATATTTTTAAAAGCATATTCCAGGATTTTTAGGGCATAAAAATCCTCTCCCGACCCGTCAGAAATCAATCTCTCAGCCTTTTAGAGGCGACACGGAATTAGTGGAACGAGTTGTATGATGGATCTTTTTTAACTTTTTACTCGCGTTTTTTTTTCTTCAAATATTCAGAAACTAGATATTTACATTCTATGTACAATGTTTGAGCGACTGTGGATTATGTCATATACTTTTGTAGTAAGGAGAAAGTGTTTATATTCGGATCAAGGAGAAACGTGTGTTGTACCCTGGTCCTACCTAGATAAGTTGCACCTTGGGCCACAGAATATATAAAGATATAAAATTAAAATAAAAATGGAATTGTAATCGCGTTGTATCTAGTTTTTCCTGGCACGTGAACTTCTCTGGTTATTAGTTCCGTAAGTGTGCTGCATGTTATATCCCGGGAAGTGACGATGTTCCTCTGACACTGGAACGTGAGATCCAGTTGCTTGCAGAGTTTCCCCCTCGAGTTGTCTTCGGGGCAAGTTCAAAACTCCCGACATATGTGGTTATGTAGTGCATGTGCTGCCACTGACCACCGCGACCGTTTACAAAACTCGAAATATGCATAAGTACAATCTTCACTTAACGCTAATACTAACCCTATTATTTGATATCATTTAAAAAGTTTCTAAGTACTCCTGACACCGATACTGGAGCAAACAAAGAAATTTTCTGGTAAATCTGCGTATGGCGCGTCCGAGGTTAAGAATGAAGTAGTCTTTTATGACAACACTGGTTGCCATACGTGGCGCTTTTCTGCTGTACTGTATGAGTCGAAGTTACGGGCTCGATAATGCAGACGAATGCCGCAATGAGACGGAGCACTAGTTTAGCGCTAAGTATTTTGTCTGGAACCTTTCCAATTTTATGAAAGCGTAGTTTCTTCCCTTTCCTCAAATCTAAAACTTTTCCTATGAGACTCCGATACACAGGAAACGTTTCTGTTAAGCTGCTCGCGTGCTTTGTTCTTCGAAATGTCATAAATCAGGAAGATATATTATTTTTAAAGTGTGCCACTCTTTCAATACAATATCCAAAATTCAAGCCACGTACATGCAGTTTCAAAGAGGCCAAGGTTCTTGTTCCCTTTTAACAGTAGAGAAAGAATAAGTTTTGATTACCGAACAAAATATTTAAAATTCCTTTGACGACAAAATAAGTCGGGCCCCGGAATAAACTGATCTGATTCACGGAAAGCCGAACTAACCTCGCGCCGGGAGAGCGAATTGTCTTCTCTCGGTAGGCATTGAGTACGAATCCCATTCGAAAATATAATTATAGTTTAATAGTTATAAACATTAATAATCATTTGCTTTTCCCCAGTATGGAACACTTAACCACTCTTTCCCTTGAAGGTTGGTTGATCGTACATTATAAGTCAAGTTTGCAAAGAAAACGTAATTAAATTTAAAAAATTGTGAATTAATAAATTTACCACAACCTAGAAACCGAAATAAAACCATTAATTTTCACTGATTAAAACCATAAATCTCAAAAACAACACAACTAACCACACGCGATCAAACACAGATAAATAATTGGAATGCGAACTTTGAGCACAGTATGACACTGCAACCGAAGAACGTATCACCGCAGTTCCAACAGCCGAACTTATCTCTTCCTACAAAAAATAATAAATTGTAAAGATATTCACCAAGATTTGTGGTAAATATATAATGTATTAGAGGTATTATTTACTAATGTAAATGTTATGAAAAATTATGTTAATGAGGATTTAAAACAGTTTTGAAATCTTAAAAACGGGGGGGGGGGTTATTTACCGGAAAAGCCCATAAGGCCCTTATTCTCCATTCCTAACCTCGGACGAGCAACAGTTTTTTAGTCTGTAGGACTCGCATACGAACATTTTATTTACATCGATGAAAATATATAATAATTGAAGATAAATAAAACTTATTTGATTGTATTAATTTTATCAAAGTATTGTACCTTGAATAAACCGAAGATAAAACACTTGTTCATATTTCACCAAAATGCAATAAGCGGTTTTTGGACTAGGCGTAAACTTGTTTTAAACCCATGTTTCTATAGCAGAGATAATGCCTTAAATGATTGCCCTGCCATTAAATAATGAAAACAAAATAGGCTGGTCAGTGGAAAAAGTGGAAGCAAAATACTTTCAGTAGATGAAAAGTAGTTTTGATTTTTTTCCTAGACAAATTCTGCAACTCTTCTCAACTACAAGAAGTGCGTTTGTGTTTCTATTGGCAAGTCAAACTATTGTGTTAATTTTAAACTACCCCAACAGGTGAAGCCTAAATCACTGTAGGCCCACGGTACCTGTAGAAACGAGAAACCTGTTTTAAGCGACCACTCTTCGTGCAGTGGAAAAAGTGATCTTGAGAGGGGTGGTTGCTTATTAGAAAGAATCTTTTTTAAACAGAAAAATGCTCTATTATTACCAGTGACGAAGCAGATGGGTAATCTGGGAGCCTTAGAATACCCAAATTATTTTTCAACAAAATCTGTCATGTGAGAAAATAAATGTTTTCGACTCCTTTAGCCCCGCTTACGCGCGACGGAATTAACAGGCCTGTAGCTAAGCGGGGAGCCTGCTAGTGGATGGACACCGGCTGGCTCTGCCGCGCATGCGCACAAGAGGGCGCGTGCTCTCTTCTTTCTCGTACTCGCTGACCTTGCTCCCAGTATGCACAGACATGTACCGCGATGCACATCCACGCAGCGAGAATAGGTGCCCTCATCCCGGCCAGGCAAATTCACCTCATCACTTGATGTTATAGGAAAGTAGAGTGTGTTTTGTGGGTTTTTTGCTGAACAAAAAGCTGATGGAGCTAATTTACAAAACGAAATGTAAGATAAGATTTCAGAATACCTTAGTGCATGACTCCAACTGCATGATTATTACTAGATATCGAATGTTTTAAAAATCTTCTCATGGTTAAAAATGAACGTTCAAATCATTTTCAGCTTTCGTACTTCCAAGTTGTCTAACGGTAACAAGTCTCCATATTTTTTGTGTAGACAGTGTGCCATTTGGATATGCATGACATATGCTGTGTCATAGGAGCTCAAACTTCTCTTTTCTTGCACTTCGTCGCACAATTAAAAAACATCAAACGGTAGGTCTTGTGCGAGTGCTAAGCTGATATTCCGGACGTCACCCCAAAAACTCGGCGTATACGCGGCAAGTCGATAACTCTTGACTTCCAGTTGATATTAGGGAGTTTTTGCCCCCTCGAATGTTAAAGCAATCAGAAGCACTATTGATATCGTTAGGGAGTTTGTGCACCCTCGAACGTTATAGTAATCGAAATCAGAATTGATATCAACGGTTGAAATTGAAAAAGAGCTTTTGCACGTTTAGGTTGAAACTAGAACTCGCAGTTCCAAATTGTGGCAGCAGAGAGTGCTGCTACAGTGAAATTATCATCTGTTCTGTGCTGTTCATGTTACTTCATTAGGAATCTTTGTAAATGTTCATTACTTGTATGTACAATGTTTGATGATAAATAAAATTAATATTAAAATTTACCCAGATCTCACATATGTACATATTAATACTAGCATTCTTATACAAAATTTGTAAAAAAAAATGAAATAATATGTAGATTTAAATATGAAATGTATTATACAACAAAATGAACAAAAGCAGAATGAACGTGAGAAATACAAATCTTTTTCTTCCCTAATTCACTTTATTAACCAAGTTATTCACTATTTCAGTAATATTTTAGAATCATATAATATTTTCTTCACACAAATGTACCAACTTGATTGACGTAACAGACACCTTGACTTGACTTAATGATACACTGACAAACTACACATGTTAAGATCCCCACAATGTAGTATAAGACCCACTCATTGAATACAGGATTCAAAATCCCATAGCCCCCATTGCACTCACGGTAACCTTCACAATTACAACGTATTAGTGTTCTAGGATTCAGAACCCTAAATTTAGAATATCCGTATGGAAGTAAATTGCAGAAACCCTCTTCAGTGTTCTGATTTAATGATAAATTGATACTAGAGAGGTGCTTCACAGTTCATGGGTGTGCTTAATGTCAAGTAATCCAAAATATTGGTAAATTTGTAAGGAACTGAAGAAATACTATGCAGTTAACTATACTAAAACAATATTCCTGTGAATACCGATTTATATCATTTGACCCACCAACTATAAATGATACAACTTTATTTTTTCAAACATTTCATTTCACTTTTAATGACATTTCTGCTTCTCCACTAGTGATTCGCTTTGACCTAACCAATAAATTCACTACGCACCTGACTTACACTAACACTTTCCTTTTTTAGTACATATCCGGCAAATGCGGGGCCTGGCTTGGCCCGCTAACACTTAAAGTTCGATTTCGAGTGGGCGCATGCGCAGAGACTCAAAAAAGCAGTCGATTCCTACCCACTAAGACGTGGACAAACTCTCTATTGGGGAGTTTGTGCACGCCATAGCGGACGGCACTGTCGATCTTCTGCGCATGTGCAGGTGCACAAGTGATGTGAAACTTGAACTGCGTTATGCACAGAAGATAAATAGAGTTCGAGTATGCACAAACTCCCTAATAACGGGTGAACTAGGTCGAAACGTATGTCACAATGGAGGAAATTCCAAATTGTGGCAACAGAGAGTGCTGCTACAGTGAAATTCTGTTCTGTGCTGTTCTTATAACTTCATTTTGAGACTTATGGAAATTTTCGTAATTTGTATATATAACATTTGATAATAAATAAAATTAGTGTTACAATTTGTAATCAGATCGTACAATTTACAAATTAACCCTCAACCGGCATACTTATATTTTGTTTCAAATGGGATACTGGGGTCTCACCCCCCTTCCCCTCCCCACACACACACAAAACAGTACACGATTTAGAGGTTCTTTATGACTTAAGTAATTTTATTTTACAAACCTAATGAATATTTTAATTCACAATCGTACATTTTTATTTCAGAACATATTATTCATTTTTTTCTATTACTAACTCTTGTTAATTTTGATTCAGTGCACTCTACACATCTGCGCGATCTGTGCTCATCGCAAACTCCATTTTTCTAACGAAACAAAACCGATATTACATATTAACCATTGTATTAGTATTTCATACCTTTTATTTGAATTTAAATCTGAAGACAAATGGTTTAAATGCACAGAATGCAAGTGCTTCAAAATTAAAAATACTTACGCAAATGGGTCAGTGGGGTGTACGACACCCCAAATCCATTTTATAATAACAGAAACTGACGAACGTAACACACATCAACAATGAAATTAATCAATACGATAGATGAACTGATTAAACAAACTTGTATAATGTTCATCGGTCTGAGTTGCCATTATATGTTCCAGTAAAACAATACAAATATTGAGTGGTGTGGTCTACACCCCAGTGTACCATTTGAGGGTTAATACTAGTATTCTTATAAATAATATGAAAAAAAAGAAATGAAGTACAGATAAGGATTTAAATATGAAATGTATAGCAAAAGGAACAAGGCCAGAATGAATGTGAGAAATACAGATCTTTTTCTTCCCTAATTCATTTTGTTAACCAAGGTATTCACTATTTCAGTAATATTTTACAATTATATATTTTCTTCACACAAATAATGTGCCAAATTGATTCATATAATCTTTGACATAGATACACTGACAAACTACTTAGGTATGACAAGATTCAAAATCCCCTTGCGCTCATGGTAGCCTTCAAAATTACAATGTATTAGTGTTCTAAGATTATGAAACCTAAATTTAGAGCATCCATATCAGCGTTGTCAGACGTCCCGCTTTTTGAGACTAAAACTGCCGCGCGGTACCGCCCGAATCACGCTTTTGTAAAATCTTTATATTTGAATTGCCCAAAGCAAAAAACACAACAAAAAAGAGAACAAAAAGGCGTGCGAAAGAAATCCCAACCACAGTAGCGGGTGACTCGGTCGTCGAACGATGCAGTGAGGCGAGTCCGATCGGCCGATCGGCCGATCGGCGGGTGAGTAGGTCGTCGCATTGCAATATGGGTCGTGGAGCTAGCGGTATCGACGCCATCGCAGATTGCAACACGCTGTTTATTTTTTAACGAAATGTTGTGTGCTCGCTTCGCATATTGAATGTGTAAAATACTCTACTTGGAAAATAAACTGTACTTTTCTTTTGTGCTGCTGTTCATTTATTTACGTCAAAAACGGTTAAAAACTGTGTGTGACGAGCCATGGGGAGAAGTGAATTCTGTGCACGTTTTCATACGTTCCTTCACGCTTTGTTCAGAGATGAATAAATAAGATGATAGTTATTCGGACATTTTGGATTTGTTGGCGCAAGACATACCCATTAAAAAAATTAAACTAGGAAAATGGCTGCTAACAAAATACAACTTTAAACGGGAACGTGATTATAACTGCATGCGCGAGGTAAAGTCAAACGAGTATTAAGCATGTCGTCGACTGTGGAAGAAAGAGTGGAGGGCTTCTCAAGGTGGACTAAATGATATCGTAAAGTACTCGTAAACAAGCTCGCACATGAAGATCGCGAGCTCTTAACGCTGCGTGCTTAAAAACGGAAGCGTGATTTTGTTCTACAAAAGTTGCGATTAATTTATTGCGATAATTTAAGACTATTTTACAAAGCCTGGTACAACTTCCTCTAAAAATGAAAATACCTATAAAATATCAACTGCTGAAATTTGATACCTACTGATTACGTTGTTTGTGATTTAAATCTGTATAAAATTCTGTTTCGATACTTACAATTAAAATATTACTTATTATTGTTTTTCTTATTATGTTCTGCTTTTTTTTTTTCAAATAAATCACGCTTTTTTTTCACTAAGATTTGTTAAAAATCACGACTTACACGAAAAATTATCGGGCAACGCTGATCCATATGGAAGTAAAATTACAGAAACCCTCTTCCGTTTTCCGATTTAATGATAAATTAATACTAGAGAGATGCTTCACAGTTTATGGGTGTGGTTAAAATCAAATAATCCAAACTTGATACATTTGTAAGCAGGCGAAGAAATGCAATACAATTAAAACCTAACCGAGCAAAGTGGCTCAGTGCGTAGCGCGCTGGATTCGCAATCGGGAGGTTCAGGTTCGATCCCCGGGCCGGGCATCCTGACCGGAGTTTTTCGTGGTTTCCCTTGGTCATAAGGCGAATGCTGGGAGGGTTCCAAAAGCCCACGAACAACTCGCACTACACCACCTAACACCTCCCCTCATCATCCACACCACCCTTTTCAATAATAATAATGAAAATAATAATATCATCCTATCACCCAATTTATTATTCATGGATAACAACCTTGTCTTAACCAAGGGATGCAACCGAAAGATTCCCATAATTCTAAACGTTGATCTCTCAAGGATAGAATACGACTGGGCCTCGGAAGAGAGAAGCTTGTTGCGTGGTCAATTGTGGCCCATACGCGAATAATAATAATAATAATAATAATAATAATAATAATAATAATAATAATAATAAATAAAGACGCATCGTGGCTCCAATCTGAAGTTGATGCTGGCCAATGGACTCATGGAAACAGTGGAACATGTTTCAAAGATTCTCGAAAGAGGACCTATACCAAACAATTAAGAACATGGGAAACTGGAAATCCCCTGGGGTTGATAAGATCCAGAATTTATTGGATTAAGAAATTACCAGCATTACATTTTCATCTAGCAAAGGCTGTTAATAAAATTTTAGAAAACCCTAAGGAACTCCCCGAATGGCTCACTCGCGGCATCACGTATTTGCTACCCAAAGCGGGAGACAGCTCTTTGGCGAAGAACTACAGGCGAATTACTTGCCTGCCAGTAAAAACTTGTAACTGCAGCCATAGGTGACAAAATGTATAGACACCTAGAGAAGAACCATCTGTTGCCAGTTGAACAGAAAGGATGTCGTAAAAGTTCCTATGGCTGTAAGGAAATCTTGCTTCTGAATAAAATAATTTTGAATGATGTAAAGAAACGAAAACGTAATTTAAGCATGGCTTCGATTGACTACCAGAAGGCCTTTGACAGTGTACCACACGATTGGATTTTGAAGACCTTGGAGTTCTATCGATTTCATCCTAGACTTGTTGAGTTTTGCAAGGCTAGTATCAAGTCGTGGAGCACCAGGTTACTAATCCACAGCGGAAAGGGAGTAGTAGAAACAAGAAATATTTAGATTAACAGGGGAATTTTTCAAGGAGATTCGCTATCCCCTCTGCGGTTTTGCATTAGTTTGATCCCATTATCGACACAGCTATCGCACACTGACTTTGGTTACAAGCTCCATGGTGATGAAAGGCAATTGGTACGAACACTCACCGAAACCGGTGACGTCTGTTGGATTGTGTAGGATATTGTACGACCAACAAATTCAAACTGATCGCACGATAGCGGCAAATAAACCGGATATAGTAATCCGGGATCTGGAGAACAAATCGTGTTTACTTGTCGATGTTGCTGTACCTTGCGATCAAAACGTCGTTACCAAGGAGGCAGAGAAACGTCTTAAATACAAGAGTTTGGAAATCGAGATCAGCCGAATGTGGAGCGTAAAAGCACAGGTCGTCCCGATAGTTATCGGAGCTCTGGGATTTTTTCCGCAGAATTTGTGTAAGAACTTGTCTAAACTCCCAGGTAATTCAAAAGGCTGGGAAGTGCAAGAAATCGCTTTATTTGGAACAGCCCACGTTTTGCGCAAAGTATTGTAGAGGAACCGACAGTCCCTAGATCTGCTCCTTAGGTAGCTGGTTGCAACCTGGAGTAGATTTTGTTTTGAGTGACTCATAACATCTTTAGTCGTGATGTAGTGGAGTAATAATAATAATAATAATAATAATAATTTAACATAATTACATCCTATCAATACCGAATATCATTTGGCCGAAATGATATTTACTATTCGATATAAGTCGCCCGAGAAATCCGGCGAAATAGTGAGTCTGCCGGGGCCCGCTAGCACTTCGAGTTCGATTTAAAGTTGGCGCAGTCGCAGAGACTCAAAAATGCAGTCGATTGCTGACCTCTAAGGCGTGCAAAATCTTCCAATTATTGCACCCTCAAACTTTATAGCAATCGACAGTTCGGTCGATCTTCTGCTCATGCGTAGTTCACGTTTCGTTTAAGTCTTATGCATCTGCGCATGCGCAGAAGATCGAGATTGCAGTCGATAGTTGCCCACTAAGGCGTGCAAAAACTTCCTATTCTACCGCACCATGTGTTCTTCCAGGAAGGTAAGATAAGGAATCCTCTGATAATTTAAATAAGTAAGCGTTAGGTCACTCTCATAACAGCCGTCTCAGTTGAAGAAATGAAACTGATATGACGCGAACAGTCGTGATACCACATCAAAGCCCATGGTGTATTGTTACTTGATTCTCGAATCCTCCTCCTCCTCTACCGTTCTCTGATTTTTCCGAGAAAGAAGGTGAAGCGCAGTGTATGTCGCGTGAATCCTGTTTATAACATTAATTTTTATTTTAAGTACAGAAAATTTCGAAAACTTTTCTTACAATTTTCTTAAAAGTGGTATCTTAAAAGGGAGGAATTAAGAAAATTGCTATTAGAGTGTTTGTCTGTGGTCGTGGCGAGGGGTGGTCTGTTACCCGGGGTACGATTTAGATACATACTAAACGGGTTCAGTGTCCGTTCCAAGAAAAATCGGTCGTTCAACGGGGTGGTTGTCCAGAGAGGAAGCGGTCAAGTTCTTCGCGTGGGATTATAGTATCAGTGTTCGCAAGCTATCGATGCCCAGCGTATTATAAAAGCAAAGATAATTGATAGTAAGATTTTTGAGGAATTACCAGTAACCGAGATATACAAGTCAGTAAAGCAATAGATGTCGGTGATTGTGGGGATCTTTCGAAAGCAATCGAAGTCGGTGATTCTAGGGATTTCCCCTCAAATCCATAATCCTTAGGTTCCCTAGTCTTGAGTGCGTCGTTCATGGATGTCACCAGCATCAGACTTTCTTGTTCAAGAATCAAAATTTCAGTTTCAAGCTCAATAGGGCTTGGAGTTACTTTAAATTGATCGAGGAATACCATTTTTGGAGAAAATCGACTGGACGTGCTGTCGTTAGCTTTTACCCATAGAACGAACGAACGGTCAGACAAACAAGACATTTTGCCGTCAATCGATTTTTCGATGTAAAGAAGACACAAAACGTGGAATTCTGACTACATAACGTGTTAGAGGAAGTACTCTACTATATATAGGAACAAGATTTATCACCTTTTTACTTTCTCGCCTCTTAAGAAGATACTTCTTACGAGAAAGTTATGTAATGTTGCGGGAAGGAACTGCGAATTTTCATCAGAAAAACCCTTATTACCGGGCCCTGGTAACGAAAAAGTGGATAAATCCAATTGCTAAATTTAGAGAAAACAAACCTCTTAACACTGGTGTAGCGAGAATCCATGTTTTGTGTGTCCTTGATATCGAAAAATCGAATGATTGCAGTACGTGTTCCGTTTCCGAATTGATCTGGCTGATGTCACGACCTCTTGAATTTGAAACCGATATTTTAATTTTAGAAAGTACTTTACATGAAGCCCCTGAAGACATTTTCAAATTGTTCAAAAAAATGACTCCTATAAGTTTTTATTACAATTTGTTGTTGGATAGTGTGAATGACGTTTGAGGGAATGGTACAGGTCACATTTTCGTTGAAAATCCTAATTTTTCAAAAATTGCAGAAATTCAAACTTTTTTTTGCGTCTTCCTACAACTACAATTTTGAAGATAAATTTATTTTTCTTAGTGAAATGTGTTCATGAAACACAGTTCTTCGAAAGACGTCACGTTCAATATTTCGAAAATATGAGAATTTTCCCCGTCAATTTAGATGAAACTTAAGCGCTTTTAAAATCATTTTAAACAATTTTCTCAGAAACGGCTTCAAATTTTGTCTTTCATTTTTATCCTTGTATTGCAGAGAACTGTAAAGATAGTGGTGACGGTCCCATTTTCGGCGCACTCTGCATTTTGGAAAATTGCAAAAAGAAAGTTCGGAATTGTAAACACGAATTTCGCGCACTTCGTTTCAGACGTTGCCCGTTCGGAAAATAGCAACACAGAGGTTTCAAAATTCTTCGAATTCATCCCATAGTTGTCGGTCATGATTGTATGATGTAGATAATATTTTATAAAACGAAATAGAGTGAAGGAAGGTAATATATTTAAACTTAGAACTAACAAACATACTTCTATACTTGAAGTTGTAATCGCTGATTATGGTATTAAAAAAATTGAACCCTTACATCGCTTGTAATCAAGGTAGGCTTGTGTGAAATTATTTTTGCTTTTCTGTATTATGTTCTGTAATTACTGTGACATTTAAATTTATTCATGTTCGATTCATTTCCAAAAGTAAGAAATGACGTATGACGTAAAATGGATATAAATGCAAATAAATGCAGAGTCGTTTGAATTCGACTTTTTCAAGTTATAATTGAGATTTTAGTATGGCAGAAATTACCAATTTTAATATTATGTAACTATTTTCAATCATACAAGAAAGTATGTGCTGTTGTAGCTCTCTGTTACCCATTCGTTACCAGGACCTCGCAATAAGTTTTTCTGTCGAAATTCACCGCTTTGTGGCTCGCGATTACATTTCTTTATTTTTGTATGAAGCAGGGCGGAAAGTAAAATTAGGCATATGCACTCTTTCCATATTT
>JAHLJT010008446.1:226472627-226703405 GCA_031308135.1 Acheta domesticus | reverse complement strand
CTCACATTCTGTTGACCCCACGTCAGAGGAGCCTGGAAGTATGTCGGTGTCTAGTGTATGGTCGAATATATGGCCCATCGTGACATAAAGCATAACCGACTGTCGTTTGGATAAAATCCCTGGAAAAAAAGATCTGCTGTGACTCGTACAGAGGGTCCTGGAAGTGGGAAATAAATGCCGACAAAAGGCTAATAATTATAGAGGAGTTTTTATCTCCTGTGCCCTTTAGGAGATTATACTTGCAAGTACGTGACTCTACAAAGTATAAATAAAATATTTTTCGTTGTTTTGTTTATCTTTCCGGTTTGACCAAACCAGGAGCACCACTGAACAATTTTTAGCTGATTAAAAAATTTAATTCAATTAATCCCTGATATTCTGATGGTTTTACGAGTAGAGAAACTACCGGAATACTATAGCCTATAACGGAGCAGATTGTAAAATTAATTACAGAAAAACAAGGGATCTGATAAATTCATCGGCAAACCTGTGTTGCCTACCCAAACTCCATGAATTATCTGAGATTTGATTCCCAATAGCCATAAAGGAAATGGGAGAGTGCTTGTCGGCTCTGTTGCAAGACACGCAAACTTGAATTGAACTCTCTCAGTTGCTTGTCACTTTGAAAAAGAAGTTTGCTTTCGTTAATTTTATTCAACAAGAAAAGCTGAAATATTTGTTGGTTGGAAAGAACGAAAAAATAAACATAAACGAAAAACAACACAAATAAAACACCACAACGCAGACTTCTAAAAATCATCAGGAAAGTGAAAGTGCTACTGACGATGTCTTTGTCTAACAATCAATAGACGTTTCTATTAAACGGTAGAGAAGATATTACTAGTTTAATGACATACAGTGTTTATCAGAAATACATTTAAAAGTCATACCAGTGCTCCAAATATGTCTTGTAAACACAAATACAATGACTTTCGACTCTTTCTGGATGGAAACATTTATTATACACTTCAATTCTGCAGAAACTATACTGTGAGATGTTCTGACATAACCTGTTGTTAATGCAGATCGCATTAAATGTTGAAAACTAATTTCCTGCGTGTGAACATGCGCTCTCTGTGGTTTGGATAAGATCACTTGTACATCCAATATAATGTGCCATCAACATCAACTTCGTTTTGAAAAACGTCCAAAGTGTGTATTGGTTATAAATCAGTAAACCAAGCCGTATCAATAACCTGTTTCAGAATCAATTATTTTCTTGAAAACTGGACCATTAAAAACATGAAATGTTTCTGGTAAACTGAGGAATGCAGAGCGATGGTGGACTGGAATAACGCCTCTAAAGTGTTTCATGTTATCGTTCATTTTATTAAATAAATTTAGTTGTAAATTAATTCTTCTAAAGACCAAATTTACAAACTCGCTCTACCACCTTGTGAATGCAGCTGTTATTTTCTTGTCCACTGGAACTCGTGTGTCACGTTGTTCGTACAATGGTGAGTGTATTAGTAATACCTATTCTATTGGTGCTGAAGCTACAGGGTATATTTTACTTCCCTTGCTTAACAATATAATCAGTATCTTGTTTGAGACTTCCTCCGCTAAATTATTAGTTTCTACCAATGTGAGTTAAATAAAACTGCAAGAATATTGTGAACTCTGTTAGAACATTTAACACATTGTTATTTACGGAATATTTATTCCTATAACATTTTGAATGGCGTGCAAATGAAAAGTTATTAGGTCATTCTAAGTGCATATTCTAGTATAGTTGTAGACAATCTGAGAACAACCTTTGGTTTGCCGGTGTGTTTTCTCTGGACCATGTGTGTCAAACCAAGAATAATATATAAACAGACTTCGGAAATTACAGACGATTTACAACTTTTGTCTTCCACATTTCTTCAGACAACGTTCGACACAACATATTAACGTGGACTGCGTAGAAACGTTGATTAGGGGACTGCTCGGTAAGGTGTCCTTTGATGAGGGTCCACCACAATCTGGAGAACTGTGACGATTCTTGTGATGGTAGATCGTGGAAAACGAGCAGCAATTTTACTCAGGCCATATTTCATGCCAGGCCATCAACAACCAGCAGTCAGAAAATTGCTTGTTTGAAGAGCGAGTTCAGAAACGCTTGTGGCGTAGCAATAAGAGTTATTTGGCGTTCGTGACCGAGCCGAGTAGTGGTTGTTTGAAAATGGCATCTAGCTAAAAGGAGAAGGTTACTAAGGAGCGCCATTCCATGCGAATGGTGGTACAGCTCTCATTAAGGGATTAAACAATTCACACCAGTATAACAAATGAAAACTGAAGGTACATTGTTATTCGTACATTGTTGTTTTAGTTCTGTCCTTGTGAGAAACAACCTACAGTAAATGAGTAATATTTTATAAATTTCTCAAATTCAGGTCTCGTAAGGTTGTGAACCTGACGACTGTATTAAAACTAGTGGCAAAACATACCTTCTTGCAATATTAGTAAAGGTTGCAATTTTGGAAAATCAGAGATTTCAAAGAAAATGGGTAGTGCGTAATTTTTGTAAGTACACTTGCTCTCTTCGAGAAAAAATAAAAAATCTGGTGCAGTTTTTGATTTAAAAAAATGTCTTTATTTCAAGCAAACATTTTGCAAAAAATAATCATATTTTCGAAAAATTGTACATGGCCTTATTTAAACATCCAAAGTTTTAAAACATATTTTAAGGGAAAATGTGTCATTGATTTTGTAGCTTTGCAATGTTAATATTTTGCAATTTTCGAAAATAGTGTTTCCCGAAAATGGTGCCTGCGTCATTTCTTCGCGTCGTTTACTATATCCGCGGAAGAAATTTAAATAAAAATGTAGAGCAGTTTTTGAGAAAATAATTGTTTAAAAATGCACATATCACCCATTTAACGCACTTCCTAAAATTGTTCATGAACTTATTTAAAATTCTGTCTTTGAAGAACAGATTTCATAAATGAAAAAATGTCTGTCGTCAATGTTGTTGTAGGAAGACGCCGAAACAGTTTTGAAGTTTTGCAGTTTGCAAAACCAGAGATCAGCGAAAATGAGAACTGCGACATTTTTAATCGTGTGTCTGTGTGTGTGTGTCTGTGTGTGTGTGTCTGTGTGTGTGTGTCTGTGTGTGTGTGTCTGTGTGTGTGTGTCTGTGTGTGTGTGTCTGTGTGTGTGTCTGTGTGTGTGTGTCTGTGTGTGTGTGTCTGTGTGTGTGTCTGTGTGTGTGTGTCTGTGTGTGTGTGTCTGTGTGTGTGTCTGTGTGTTTGTGTCTGTGTGTGTGTGTCTGTGTGTGTGTCTGTGTGTGGGTGTCTGTGGTCTAACCGAGGAAAACATTAATTCAAGAATTTTCCATTTTTGAGAATTTTTTTAAAACGTTAAGGCTTTACGTAAGAATGATGGGTGGAACTCTGGGAGTAACCAAATTTTTGGTATCAAGGATCCACAAAACCTTAATTCTAACTGCATAGCATGTTAGTGCCATGACAACCACTAAAACTATTGTCATTAGTTGGTACTTCGCTTGTACCGATTTGTTTCACCATAATATTCGTTTGTACCAAAACCACATACAACCAACAGCACTTTCAATTTACTGTTGCCAATTTCACCCTTTCGCCGCCACCAGAGTAACAAAAATGGGAACCATCCTAAATCGTTTGTATCACGATTGTTCCGAATTGTTCCACCAGAATAGTCGTTTGTTCCAAAAAAGAATTGAGATATAGCCATTTTAAAGTGGCGATGTCAACTTCATGCTGGTACCACCACCTCCACAAACAAACTTGAAACCATCCTCATTCGTGTGTACCTTGTTTGATCTGAATTGTTCCATCAGAACTTTCGTTTGTCCCAAAATAATAACTAAGATAGAGCCATTTTAATATGGCGATACCAACTTCGCATTAGCACGGACACCGCCATAAACAACCTTGGGACCATCCTAAATCACTTGTACTTCGTTTGTTGCGGATTGTTCGAACAGAATTTTTGTTTGTTAAAAAAATTAAGATGCAGCCATTTTAAAGTCATGGCGGGAGTTCTGAGTAATCCCATCACATCCACCATCATCACTGCCAAAAAATTGGAATGAACATAAATGGTTGTACCTCGCTTTTATTCCGTATTGTTCGTCCAGAATTTAGGTTTGTGCAAAGAAACTGCAGCAATTTTTTAATGTTTAGTCATGGCGATGACAGATTCAGAAGAAAAGCGCATTGTAACATTTGTCGCACTGGTCCGACTCAACAAAATGTTTCTAAGAGAAACGTTTTTCTATTTGAAAGGGGGATAAACCACTTAATATTCCTGTTGGCATGAACGTCTCTAGTGTACTTCACAATGGCGGATTAAAAATAACCGAATATGGAGTTCCCTCTTACTACCTGAAACGCCTCATAGACATCCTAATAGTATTCCATCTTTAAACAGATTCGATCTCCAAATTGTTGTCAACCAAATCGGTTTCGTATGTGCGAAACAGCTGTTATAATGTCGTATCTGATGATTTAACTGGTTCGGCACGGACAACTGTGAAATACCATTCCCACTACAGAATTCCATCTAGCTTTGAATCATTCTTCTTGTGAAAGAGGAGGGCCGAGAAGGTAGGTCAGTTATCTCGGAAGCCGCGGCTTGATACGCAGAAGAGGACGCCCGTATTGCCTCCTGGGGTCCAGAGGTGTTCGTCTGCCACATGTGGTGGGCAAAGATTAACTACTACGTATCCTAACAGTCTAAACCATTATTCATTGTTTCATCGTTGACCACGCAAATAAGATATGAGTGTTGTGATTGGTCGCGAGCATCCCGTTAGGTAGATGACACGTCTAGAAGAAGAAACGGACGATATATTCCATAAGATAAAGAGGAGAAAGGAGGAGAGGAAAAGATGAGGAAGAAGAAAAAGTGCAGGAAGAAGAGGGAAAGAGGAAGTAGAGCAACAAGATTAGGAGGAGGAAGAGGAGGAAGAAGGGGTAAAAGGATAAAGCGAAAAAGAAGAGAAAGGAGAAGAGGTAAAATGAGAAAACGTGAAAGAGGAGAAAGAAGGGGTAAAAGCAGACCACAAAACAGAATAGAAAGGAGAAGAGATAAAGGGAGAAGAAGAAGAAGACGACGAAGAAGACGAAGATGAAGAAGAAGATGAAGAAGAAGATGAAGAAGAAGATGAAGAAGAAGATGAAGAAGAAGATAAAGAAGAAGACGAAGAGAAGACGAAGAGAAGACGAAGAGAAGTCGAAGAGAAGTCGAAGAGAAGTCGAAGAGAAGTCGAAGAGAAGTCGAAGAGAAGTCGAAGAGAAGTCGAAGAGAAGTCGAAGAGAAGTCGAAGAGAAGTCGAAGAGAAGTCGAAGAGAAGTCGAAGAGAAGTCGAAGAGAAGTCGAAGAGAAGTCGAAGAGAAGTCGAAGAGAAGTCGAAGAGAAGACGAAGAGAAGTCGAAGAGAAGTCGAAGAGAAGTCGAAGAGAAGTCGAAGAGAAGTCGAAGAGAAGACGAAGAGAAGACGAAGAGGAAGACGAAGAGGAAGACGAAGAGGAAGACGAAGAGGAAGACGAAGAGGAAGACGAAGAGGAAGACGAAGAGGAAGACGAAGAGGAAGACGAAGAGGAAGACGAAGAGGAAGACGAAGAGGAAGACGAAGAGGAAGACGAAGAGGAAGACGAAGAGGAAGACGAAGAGGAAGACGAAGAGGAAGACGAAGAGGAAGACGAAGAGGAAGAGCCGGGCGACTCATGGCGGCGTGAAATCGCAGCGGGGGACGCGCGCGTTGCTTCACAGGCTGCAGGCGGTGGGCCGCGGCCGGCGCGGCGCTCCTTGACCTTGCGGCGGCAGTGGTAGACGCTGGGGCCGCGTTCGTCCCGCCTCACTGCATCGCGCGGCCACTCAGCGACCCGCGACCAACAAAAACACCGTCTCACTGTTTCCATTCATGAGCTCGGGTTTCACAGATTCTGGCGATTACGAGATACAAGGTGAACATTTACAGCTGTTTCCCGCTTTACGCTCTCACAATGGATCTCTGCAACTCATTCACAACTTACAACCCCCTGAGGACAAGTGAGTGAGTGATTACCAAGTGTTTCCGGGTGCATAAACCACTTCGGTCATTAGTCCCGTGAGTATTGGTGCATGTTTTAGCCGGGGTGTGGAGAAGTTTCTCCCCCGCTAGAACATGAGGTCTGGTGATGGCCTTTACACATTACACATGGGCTTGCAGGGATGTCCCAGGTATTCCGGGTCAATGACATCCATCTCGATCAGGTTTTTGTCCAGCTTCCCTGATCCATTGAGGAAATGTTGAGATGGCCCCTTGTTTTGTTTCTGGGCATAAATGTAACTTCACTATGCACGCGTTTTGTTTTTATTTATTTATTTATTTATGTCAAAAACAGTTAAAAACTGTGTGTGACGAGCACTCCTTTTGCTTTTAATGTAGGAGTAGAGCTGAGGGTGCGTTACTATTTTGTTAGCAATGCAGAAAAATCGCTAGTTTTTCAAATGTTGCTAATGTCGCACATTTTAAAATTTTATTATTATGTCATTTTTACATTTTATTCATCTTTCAACTATCGTATTTATAGTTAAAATGTTGGGATGTGATTGTGGAACTTAAGAAAACGTGCGCAAATAATCTTCTCCCCCATACGTCATATAGTTTTCACTGTTTCTGACCAAATAAATCAAATCAAATTAAATTAAACCTGCGGGAAGACGAGAAATAGGACGTCTTAGGAAGAGATGGTTGGAGTGAAGACGGAACAGGCTGTCAGCCTAATCCCTGATAGTGAAGAAGACAAATTAAATTAAATCAAATCGTCCTCAGCGAAGCTCCGCTCCATCCGCGATAAACTAAGCATTGAAGTGTGTGCGTGTACGTGTAAGGGGAAAGGAGTGGAGAAAGATGGAGAAGAGAAAATCGCGCGTGGCCCGGGGCACGTTTTTAGTGTTCTGCTTTGGAATCCGCTTGGAATGAGAACAGCAGCCGGGTGCTAGAGTTCTCCAGTCAGCGGCCCTGCTATGTAGTGAGGGTCGAAAATCCGCCATCGACGGGACTCGAACCTTGGGACCCATCGGTCAGAGACTGCTGCGGCGAGGAATGTTGTCACAGAGTCACCTCAGCCGGTATCTGGGCACAAAAGAGTGGAAGCTTATTTAAGAATACTAAAACTTTGATTTTTGTACTTTAGGCGGGTTGGAGGTTTAGGGTCGTATTCGAAGTCGACACTTAAGAAAACGCTTACGTAATAAGGGTTTACGTAAAATAAGCGAACCCTTATGACAGTTTCGTATTCGTAGACCCCACTTATTCCAGAGTCGCCCTCAGGCAATATTACGGTGCAGAATTTTTTACAACATTGCCTTATTGGTTACTAGATGCGAATCTAGAAGGCCGTGTCAATCTTGTTTACAATTTTGGGGGTTCTTTTAAGCGTATGAATAACATCCGGTTTCATCGACAGACATGCAGACAATAAATAAATTATAAATTTCGTTTCGCTGCGTTGTCGTTTGCGAATAATTGGTTTTGGCAGAATTCTTCCGATTTTGCATATTTAGTAAAATGTCTAAAGGAAAGAGTTATTCAGTGAAGGAATGTGCGGAACTGCGGGAAATTTTATTGAAATCCAAAAACATGGAAAACAATCAGATGCTGTTTCTGCACGTAAGATAGACGTGCGAAATAACTGCAGCAGAATATAATTCAAATCATGTAAATATACCCAGGAATTTTCTTGTTAAACAGAGGAGACCAAAACTGATTGTATATCCCATTTCATATTATTCCATAGAGTGGTATCTTCCTCATATTACAATCAAAACTCTTAAGGTTCTTCTCTCCTCAAAATTCTTTTTAAGGTTATATATGTTAATTTTTCTCTACATTGCCTATTATTTTATGCTTTATACAATTATCTTGCCTATTTTTTACAGGCAAAATAAAAATAAACATATGTAACCTAAAAAATTGTTTTGATTGTAAGATGAGAAGGATACTACTGTATGAAATAAAACATTTTCATACGGTGCATTGTGATCATCATTGTAGGATAACCTTTAAAATACGGTCCTCGTAAGATAACGAACAAAAAATTGTCCGGTATCTTCTTCAGAACGATATCTCTTCTTAAATTCTTGTTGACTATGGATTTCTATGTGTTGAAAATACGAAAAAGTAAACACTTGAGTGTTCCTCCAAAATAAGTGTCGACTATGAATACGGCTCATAAGGGGAGCCGGAATGGCTTCTCTCGCCAATGTTAATGTAAGGAACATTTTCTGAGAAAATATTTAATTTACAGACTTGAAATTTTATGTGAGTGTAGGTTTATTAGTTGGAAGTATATTAATGTAGGTGTTTTTAAAAAATATTATTAGTGTTTTAAATATAAATTTTTGTCCATTGTAATCGGTTTTGTTCTTAAAAATAGCTACATATATAAGAATATTGCCGAAAGTATTTAACATTTTATCCTCCTATTAGTAGTTTTTGATAAAATGTTCCCTAAAGATGTAAATTTTAAACTTTCGGGAGATGGCGCCTAAAGTTTTCAGTGCATTCCTGGTCCATATGCTGGGCAAACACAATCACCGATATTTTGACGCTATTCAGCCCTCAATCGTTACCAAAAAACAGTGTGTCCATACTAGAAAGCAAACTATTAACTATTTCTCACAATGAAAGCGGAAAAGCATCATCCACGACACTCAAGAAACACCCACGATGTGTCAAAACGGCCACACTTACTTCCATGCTACATAAACTTCAAAATTTAAAACAACTTAGAGATGACATATTAAGATGAAATTTAGCTTATTTAACGCAGAAAACTATAAAGTAATTAATTATTCAAAGAAATAAAAATTTATATTTTCATAATTTTTGCCCATTCTGGCTCCCCTGGAATACTGTATGTATATTGTATTCTGTAATAAGAGAAAATCTCAACATGATGAATGATATGCGGTTTCCATCTGGATTCCTCACTGGTCATTCGCGAAAAAAACTACTATTTGACTTGAACCAGTATCATTTGGTTCCTAGTAAGTTCAGCAATCGCTGTTGCCCTCTGACTCACTCAGGAGGGACCCGAAATAAAATTAAGATTTTATACTGGAGCCAGAGAAGAGAAATTAACTAATGGGTTCCCAATACACACTGTGAGGATCGTACGCCTCCTACAAAATTATCTTAGTTAAACCAGCCAATTCTAAATTACATGTTTATTTTCGTTCTCTTGTAGCAAAATAATACCAGTTTCTTTCAACAAGATTAGGAGGAGGTGATCCTCCCGGACATCACCTCCGTCCTCGTGAATCTAGCATTACTTGCCCTTCCAACTTGCACGAAAGGTGGTATATCCACGGCGAAAATATGGTATATCCACGGCAGATTGCAATAGTGATGATTTGAAACCAAGTGCTAATGTGGTGGATGGTCTAACCATCTTTGTCACCCGACTCATCTACAACGTTTTTTAAACCGATGCCGGTTATTCACAACGTTTTCCGAGGAGCGATCTTCGCCCCGCCTTTCAAACCAAGTAATATAGTGCGAACTTCGTGACCGTGACTCCATGAATGCAGCCCAAGGCGAAGTTCTCCAAGAACCTGTGCCAATGGATTAGAATTTTATACCGGGATTTGAATATGTGGCTGCCCGCAGTGGCCCGCTGCAGCGGCCCACGTACCACATGCCTTTGAAGCATAGTGCAAGAGCGGATCGCACCCGAGCATAACTCCCCCCTCTCCGACGGGTTGACTCAACAAGCAATGTGCCAGACCCGTGGCCAGCAGGGTCTGGGCCCTGGGCACTGGGCCAGGAGTCGCCAAGTGGACCATCTACGTGACAGACCGTGAATTAGGTCACAAGACTAGCTCTTTCAATTATTGTTTTAAACATGTATTAGTGTTTTAAAAGATTTATTAATATGTTCATTGAAATGTTTCTGAGAATTTTAAAATTACAGTTATTTAAATATTTTATTTTTTTATTATTATAAAGTATTTCAAAATTATTCTTATGCAATAAAGACGAAGCTTTATAGGTATTGTACTGTAATCGGGTAGCTTCACTAAGAAGTTATCCCAACCAACCAGATTTCGATGCCTCTTATGCGATGACAAAGTTGAGTCACACATTTCCCCTACCGCTAGTTAACTTCAAAATTTAATACGTGTGCACATATCCAGAATCACTTTGACATGCGAGTGACATGTACTGTAATATATGGCCTCAACATATCTTATTAAAAAATTCCATTCACTAATAAAATCTATGAGTGATTTGCTCCAATATATGCGTTCAATCAGCTCTGTGCCAGATATTAACTGGTACTCGCGTTGCATATGCAGGAGCAAAGCTGCAGGTTGCTCAGTTATATGCAAGTAGCCTCCACATTTTGGCATTTGGAATACGTCCTTCATTACGGTAGTGGTAAATATGATCTCTTTGCGTCCTCTTTGTAGCCTTCAACTGTACACCTGGAGCTATTAAATAAAAAATGAAAGGTGGTCCGTCAATGTATTTAAAAACAAATCTTACTGTGAGACTTGATTTAATATTCACGGAACAATGGACAGTCTCTTTAAAGCGATTAGTAGAACACTGGGACAAGGTTCTGCACAATGTTGAATACCTTAACATACGCTTATTTACTAGGTATTTACATTTGAATTGGCGTTTATCTTCAACAATTAATCTTCCGTGTTTAGCTTTTTCATTCTACAGATATTTAGTTAAAAGATATAGATCTGTAGTTTTCTTGCAACTAAATTTTGCTGGGATTCTCTCAGCTTCCCTTATGTCTGTAATAAGCAATGTCGATCTTATCGTGGACTAATCTTGTCTTTTAGAAACACACGTGTGTACGATATTTCTTGCAATTGGAGGCAATTCCAGTGTTCAGATCACGCTGAGCACTTCACTCCGGTATTTCAAGACCATTAACCCAATTCTAAGTAATTTATGCAATTAAGATTGCAACGTTTACGTGTTCTAGTTCACAGTCAATGGAAGAAAGTGTAGCGCGTTGCACGTGGAAGTGTCGGCCCTCAGTCTTATCTAACAATATTGTGATATCATGCAGGCAACAGAGCAATGTGTTATTGGCAAATCAATAATGAAACAGAGGGATACCCCAAAACATCATTGCATGTACCTGAAACTGCGAACACCAATACGAGGAACACATGGAACATATGAAATCATACGTGCCAAACAAGAGCTAGTTTTTGAACGGAAAAAAATTTTTTAAATATGATTAATTATTTCGAGTTACCGGGCGGCTACGGTTATGGTTAGGAGACCCGTAAGTATAGTGAATGTTTTCATCTCGGGAGGGGCGGTGATATTCCCACGCTGGATGGTGAGATCAGGAGCCGACCTACACGTTGTCTTGAGAGGAATTCTCCCTTCAGGTATCTCCCAGCAGCGAGGCACCCCCTTATTCGCAACAAGCTCGAAGCTCCCAACTGGTCTCCTGACATGTGTAGTAGTGTAATGCAATAAGAGGTGATGGTAGAACAGGAAGAGGAAGGCAAGATCGCCCACGGTCCAAAGTAATGCAGGGGACCGATTTTTCACCGACGCCGTTGTTGTGTACTTCATTGTGGGAATTCCAAATATCACCATATTATTTTTTTTTGGCACTTCCTGATGAACACCTGGTACTCCAAAAATTAAATTGGTTATTAGAAAACTAAGAAGTAAAGACCGAAAACACACTGGACACAATGATCCAATAAACTTTATTCATTATTCTGACAGATATATTTCTGGGCTTATTAGCAGCCAAGAGGAGTAGCTACAAGTTGTATTCTCACTCCTTCATTCGTCTTCTCTAAATTCTCGTCTTCCTCGTTACCCAACGGACAAATTACGTTGTAGCTCGGACACGGTATTTCCTCAGCGTTACTAAACCGCATTTTGTGGTGGTAATTTAGAACCCGGCCGGGCACGCGGACATTGGCGGTGGCCGTTCTAATCCTCATCCTAAATCTCGGCCTGACATCGATCTCCTTGGCGCGGCAGCCGGATTCGGCGCGTGCTGCCTGCCTGCCTGCTGCCTGCCTGCCGGCCGGCCGCCAGCTCCCGCGTTGCGAGGCCGCTGCCCGCGCGAAAGCCACGACAGGCGCGCGGCGGGGGCGGCAGTTGCAGTGGCAGTGAGGCGGCGACGGCGCGTGGGGAGGTGAGCTAGGCTTAAACAGAACCAAAGTGACAGTTTGGAAAGCAAGTGAACACTCAAAACAAGCGAATTTACAAAATCAATGAATATCAAGATACTATTAATCGTTTTTAAAATATATTATTATTATTATTATTATTATTATTATTTCTATTATTATTATTATTATTGTTATTATTATTCCACTACATCATGACGAAAAATGTTATGAGTCGGCTCAAAATAAGATCTGCTCCAGGTTGCAACCGGCTACCTAGGAGAAGATCTAGAGATTGTCGGTGCCTCTACAATACTTTACGCAAAATGTGGGCTGTTACAAATAAAGCGATTTCTTTCACTTCCCAGTCTTTTGAAGTACCTGGGAGTTCAGCCAAGATCTTACACAAATTTTGCGGAACAAATCCCAGAGTTCCGATAACTATCGGGACGACCTGTGCTTTTACATTCGGCTGATCTCGATTTCCAAACTCTTGTAGTTAAGACGTTTTTCTGCCTCCTTGGTAACGACGTTTTGATCGCAAGGTACAGCAACATCGACAAGTAAACACGATTTTTTCTCCAAATCCCGGGTAATTATATCCGGTTTGTTTGCCGCTATCGTGTGATCAGTTTTGAATTTGTGGTAGTATAATATTGCACACAATTCAACAGACGTCACCGGTTTTGGTGAATGCTCGTACCACTTGGGGCATATGTTTGGAACTTCGAGGGCGGTACAGATCTGCCAGTGGAGGTAACTACACACCCTGTCATGTCTTTTCAGGTATTCGGTCTTTGCTAGGATTGGACGAGCTGAGAGAATATGATCAATGGTTTCTACTTGCTCCTGGCAAATTCGGCATTTGTCATCTTGGGAAATTTTGAGAACTACTTTATTATAATGTCTTGTTCTCAACGCCTGATCTTGAACATCTTCTAGAACTGCTTCCGATTCTGGCTTCATTCTTCCCCTTTTAAGCCACACAAATGATTGATCTTTATTGATCTGCACCTTGTCCATTCTTTTTAGCTATTGTCCGTGGAGTGGTTTGTCTCTCCACGATTTCTTTAACATTTTTTGTGTCTCACATTTCATGTTTAATAGCATCAGAAGTTCAGTGTCTGTGTTATTCGACGTCCCTTGCCTAGTTTTTCTTCGCAATGCTTCTTGCTACACTTACAATGCCTCTGTTTCCCATTCTTCGGTCAGATTTCATGACCTGCCTCATTAGTGGATCATCTTGATGGCTGACTACATATTATTATTATTATTATTATTATTGTTGTTGTTGTTGTTGTTGTTATTGTATTGATATCCATTTATTTTGTGAATTGCTTCCATCGAGGTCCAAGGTACTTAATTGGTGTTAATGGACGGTTTCACCAAATACTTTTTAAGTATGACTTAGTAAAGTCACACTTAATTTTAAGACGGGTTTTAAGTCGTCTTTGTTTTTCGCCGTTTCGCAACCCTCTTTAAAGCAATGCTTAGTGAAGTATAACTTAGGAGCATGAGAGTTGGTTAGCAATGCGGGACTCTGGTGAAGCAGCCAGTGATCCCAACACTGTTTGTTGTGGTTTTGCTTTGTACTTTCGTGCAAAGAGGATATTTTTTATTGATTTGGGGAAAAGAGGCAGGATTGCGAAATTTTCATTTCGGAGAAAGAAGTGCTCATCGAATGTATGAGAAAGTATATTTCTGTTATAGAAAATAAAGTTACAAATGAGGTAGCAGACCGACAAAAAATGAAGCGTGAGATATCGTTTAACACAATTTTAAAGCAACAAACTTGAAAAAGATAAAATATCACGAACATTAAATAAATTTGTGAATATGCTTAAATTTAGGTGAAAAGGAATAAAAATTATAGAATGTAAAACTTCAAAGTTGACAGTAGCTACGAGACATGACCTACAAAACACTGACAACTGACAACACTAGACAAAATTGTTACTTGCATGGCAACTATGGATCAAATTGCTCATTTTTAAATGCTCATTTCGTTTGTAATTAACTAAGAAGTTGAATTGAAAATTCCAATCGGTCTTCATTTAGCTCCAAAATATGTAATGTTGTCATCTTTGATTAGCGAAAACGGGTGCCAAAACCTTTTTCATCGAACTCTTCCAAATATTCGGACCGTTTCCGTATTGCCTATGAGAAGGCTTCTGAAAGCTCTCGTTTTCACAATTGCCGCAGCAATCACTATCAAAAGCAACACTCCACAATACGCTCGCTATTTGAACTGTTTTGCGCAATAAAACGCGAATTAAAATGCATAAGTACTTCTGAGAGTTGTTCTTAAATGTAAGTCGAACTTATCTTTTAAGTTCGTCTTAAGGGTGTCGTGAAACGGAAACGTCTCCTAGGTCTACCTTAAAATGTTTAAGACAACTGAACATTTTAAGTAATGGTGGTGCAATCGGCCGTAGGTCTTCCTTAAAATTTTTAAGACGAACTTAAAATTTTAAGTGATGGTGGTGAAATCGGCCATAAATATATCTTAACTTAACATCATGTTTATTTCGAAGAAGTATCTTTGAGCAGAGACGGCGTTTCAGTCACGCCTCTTTGTAATACATCTATTTTGTTGAGGGCACCCGCAAAGACGTCATTAGTGCTTACGAATCCTGTGGTGAACGTACACACCTCATATTCAAGACTCAGTTTTAAAGTCCTACATAATACCAATTATTAATTATCCCAAAAATAATGTATAATATTATTTGTTAAAAAACGATTCGTTCAAAGAAACACACATGGCACGACTTCCTAACTTCAATGACTGTTTTCTGGTGACGTGCTGTATTTTCATAGGACGACGAGATAGCATGCTGACTCAATATATAAGTGACCCAACTGACACGAACGAATAAAGGAGCGCTAATTGACATGATTGACGAACTCATGGGCAGAACCTAGTTATGCTCCCAACAGTAGCCCGGCCGGATCTGTCACATCGGTCTCACGATACCTTCTCTTTAGAAGTAGAGATTCTGGCAGCGAAAGCATAATCAGTATTAGGAACGATGATAGTTGTAAGAGAGATGGGGAATTTGGAGATGTAGGCTGTAGTAGGGGCAGAGATAGTGGCTGCTGAGGTTTTCGTGATATTAGTGATGGAGATGAATTGACTGATTTATTGTTAGTGATTCCGGAAGCCATCTACCTACAGTCGATCAGGAGAGTTTCCTTAACTAAATATCTCCCACCAGTGGGGCACCGCCCCAACCGGTTCAAACTCTAACCCCCCGACCGGTCTCCCGGCATATGTGGTAGAGTGGTGCACGTTAGTGTGTGTATGTGTGTGTGTGTGTGAGAGAGAGAGAGAGAGAGAGGGGGTGTATGTATGTATGTGTGCGCGCGCGTAAGGGGTGAGGATAGGACAAGGATGAGGAAGGAAAGATCGCGCGCGGTCCGTAGCGCGTTTGTTACTGTACTGCTCCGGCATTCACCTGGTGTTGATCGGAGAAACCACGGAAAATTACAAATTAGAATAGCCGGCCGCTAGAATTCTCCTCCAGACAGCGACTGATTTCGACCTATCTGACAAGCTAGTGTCGAAAATCCTGCTGCCGTCGGGACTCGAACCTAGGACCACCCGGTCAGAGGTACTGCAGTGACTTCTTAGGATACACTGCGCATCTCTCCCGGTGTGGAGATGGATATATTCAATATTGATGAAGATATGGGGTGGTAGAGGGTTGTTTGACAGTGGCGGTGATGACGATTGCGAAGCAGATGAAAACGGCGTTAAGTGTTGTAATATTACGATTAATAGATGTTATGAAACGAAGTGGAAGAACACAGGGATATTGGTGGTGGTGAAAGCGATAGTGGTGGTGGCGGTTGTGCAGACATTTACTGTCATGGTAAAGGAATTTAGGATATGGAGAAACAGATGGTAGTGATAGTGGGTGCGGAGATATCCGATGTAATGTTGGTGGCGGTGGCGCCACCGGTATTGAAGATCGTAGAGACGGAGGACCCTGCCGATGGCTGGCGGTTGACGACAGCCGTGCGTGCAATCGCGGTGGCGGTGTGTGAACACGTGCTGTCGTCGAGGGCTCGACCAGGGCCTTTTAACTCCCATATAATGTGGTGGAGACCATTACAGTGGCGCGCTCTCCTGCAGCAACTTTTTACAGGAACTGAAAAACAAACTGCTGTCCAGTGACACTTTAAACGTGCGTGGCTACTGCGTAGGTTCGCGAGACGCAAACAGGCGTGTAATGTTACCAAAGATAGCGTCAATGTTCGCGCTTTCTTCAACGGTGTCTTATGTGTGTGTAATATGAATAATTGAACATTTAGAAGACACTTTTCGGATTTCTCACAAATTAGCCAATTTTTATGAGGGGGATGTTGGCGATCCTAACCTGCAGCAGTACCCGGCGACACATGCGCATCCTATAGTAGCACCCTCGAGCTTTGTCTCCGGTTTTTATAGAGATTTGCAAGGTCCTGGGGCTCGACGGCGGTCGACTGGTCGAGGCAATCGCGGTGACGGTGACTGTGGCACGGGGCGGCGCCAGGTCTTGTTGGTGTGGGGGGCACGGCCGCGGCGGCGGGCCCAGCGGCCAGATAAGGCTCGGCGGCGCGGCATAGCGATCAGCGAGTGGCGAGTGGCGAGTCGTTCGGCCTCCGCTGGACATGCTGTGCGCGCGCGAGTGCTCCTTATGGCCGCAGCGGCCGGGGCCCCCACGCCCTCATAGCCCGCCGCCCGCCCCTCCCCCCGCTTCGCACCGCCACGAGACTGGGCTTGCTTCAAGACAGGACCGCGGTTAGAGCACGGGCCCGCAAGGTGGATTTGGTGGTGGGTCGAAAATGTCAGCGGGACGGCTTCATCGGTGATGCTATGCTTTTGAACTTCTAGCGGATGGAGGCTTTAGGAAACGTCTAAAGCCTGAGGTCACATTAATTAAACTAGTATTAATAATAATAATAATAATAATAATAAAGTACAAAAAATCGCTTTATTTGGAACAGCTCACATTTTGCGCAAAGTTTTGTGGAGGCACCGACAGTCCTTAGATCTGCTCCTTAAGTAGTTGGTTGCAACCTGGAGTAGATTTTATATTCAGACGACTCATAACATATTTAGTCGTGATGTATTATAATAATAATAATAACAATAATAATAATAATAATAATAATAATAATAATAATAATAATAATAATAATACCTTTTTGACATGGAGTGGCTCGGACCATCAGGTTCGCTCTTTCACCTAACCACCGCCATTTTCCGCCAAAGTATTCCATGATTGATAGATGTTTCCGGTTTCGTCATTCGGTCTGGTCATTAGGCCCGTTAGTGTAGTGAATATTTTATCCCGAGAGGTAGCGGTGTTGGATGGTGGGATCCATTGCCGATCTACTCGGCATGCCCAACATCCATAATTGTTTATGACTTTATGCAGCACATGAAGTAATCGTAAGCACAGCTCAGAAGGAGACCAAAGTTTACAAGGGACCGTCAGAGTATGAGTACGTAACCCAAGGCGTCTCTAGAGAATCCTGTATTTGAGTGTCTTTTGATGTACGTCGGAAGCATATAAACAATACCCTAAACTTGATGGGTATTGTTTATATGCCAGGATGCCATTGGCATAGGTAAGCGGATTTAAACAGCGTCAAGTTACGTAAGCCTGATAGAAAAACTGTAGAGTTGCGGATCATGTTGTACGAGACGTGTCAGCAACGCAGTTATTTTGACTTTGTTGGTCAGACAACGCTGCAAATATTCATAAACCTAATTAAGGACGTCAGCAACGCTACAGATGCACACCAAGACAGACGCATTTACCTGGAGGTCACAGGAAATCACACGGCGACCCTAGAACAGATTATGCGAAATACCACTCCTGAAGTATCAGTATAGTCTCTAATTGTATAGAAACAGTTTGCAGCAGAAAAGATTTTACTTTTAACTTAAATTTGTGTACCGACTTTAATTGTTTTATGTCATCTGGCAATGCGTTGTTAAGTAACGTACATGTATTGTATGTTGATTTCTTGTACTGAGCTGTTGATACTGACACTTGATGCACGTGATTTTCTACGGCGTGTGTTGTAATTATAAATATCAATATTGCATGAAAATATGTTCCTCCGTTAAGTAGGTCATTTTTGACAAATATTACAGATTCGTAAATAAATAGACAAGGCAATGGTAGGATTCCCAGCTCAATGAAAAGAGGCTTGCAGGAATCACGTGGAAGGCATTTTTTCATTATTCGAATAATTTTCTTTTGCAATCTGAAGGTCTGAATACTACAGGATGAGCTTCCCCAGAATATTATGCCATATCTCAGGCGGGAATGCACATTTTCAAAATAAACGCAACGAGCTGCATGAAGGCTGACAGAATTTGAAAGAATTCTGAATGCATAGCATAATGAACTTAATTTAGTGTTTAATTCTGTTATATGTACATTCCATTTGAGGTTTGATTGAATTGAAAGACCTAAAAATTTTGTTGCCTCAACATCAGCTAATTGCATATTGTTCATTTTCAATGGAACATGCGATTTCCGATTTGAGATGCAAAAATGCATTGAAACAGTTTTTCTTTCGTTAACAATTAATTTGTTATTATTAACCAATTTGAAACTTCTGAAATTGTACTATTTACTGCTTCTTTTTTGCAAAGAACATTCGTGTCATCAGCAAACAGAACCGTTCTTCATTTTTAATAGACGAGGGCATATCGTTTACATATAACAGAAAGAGAATAGGACCTAAGATCGAACCTTGCGGGACCCCATGCACAATTGGCAAAGAATTGGAAATATAAGTATGTAATGTCCTTTCCTGCCAGTATGGTATTTCTACTCTTTGAGTCCGATGTTTAAGGTAAGAAGTTATCCAATCTAGGGCAATACCACGAATTCCATACGAAGGTAATTTTGAGAGCAAGATCTTATGGTCAATAACGTCAAAAGCTTTCGAGAGATCTAAGAATATTCCAATGGGTACTTCATTTTGGTCTATTGATGAAGCAACATCTTTGAGAAAAGAAAAAATGGCAGTTTCCGTAGATTTTGATTTTCTAAAACCGTGTTGTGAGTCTGAAAACGCTCTGTTTTTCCTGAGAAATGTTTCCATTCGTAAGTAGAAAAGCCTTTCTAATATTTTTGAGAAAACTGACAAAAGAGAAATTGGCCGGTAATTTTGAATATCATTTTTGTTCCCATTTTTAAAAAGTGGCTTAATTTTTGCTGTTTTGAAAATATCTGGAAATATTCCTGTACATAAAGAAGCATTGAAAATGTGAGTTAACGGATGTATAAAGGCAGGTGCACAAGTTTTTAATAAACAATCCGGAAATTCATCTAAACCAGATGAATATTTATTTTTTAGTTTACTGACTATTCTGAGGATTCGTTGGGAGAAGTTTCGGGAATAAACATCGTATCTGAAATTTTTTGGGAAGTGTAAAATGTTGAATTTTGTGATTTTAGTCCCTTCGTGAGATCAGACGCAATTCTGGAAAAGTGTTTGTTGAAGAGATTGGCAACTTTTTCCGGATTACTCGTTTCTCTTTCATTATCCTTTAAAATAACATTCTCTACAAGGTATCTAGATGATGTGGTTGTATTTTTTACGATATCCCACATTGCTTTAGTTTTGTTACTAGCGCTCAAAATGTCCTGACTATTTTCATTATTTTTGCCTGAACTATTACTTTTCTTAAAATTCTTTTATATTCTCGGAAGTATATATGGAAACCGGGTGATACGTTATGATGTTTAGAAATAAAGTAAAGCGTACGTTTGTTTTTACACGATGTTCTAATTCCTTGTGTGATCCAAGTATTACTTTTGCTTGAAATGTTTAATTTTCTCTTTTTAAGAGGAAAGCACGCGTTAAAATGAATTGAAAGCTTGGAGAAAAATAAATTATATTTTCATTTGTGTCAACAGCGTTATAAACTTCGTCCCATGATTCCTTCATCAAGTAGTCCGTAAATAATTTTATATTAACTTTAGTGAATGCTCTGCACATGCGTGTATTATTTATCGTGTCAGTGTTTATGTTCCTAGTAATTGTAAGAATTTGTGCATCGTGGTCACTGTATCCTAGATTATTCGTTATTATTTCATATGTAGTTGTGGTTTTGTTAATTATAATTTGATCTAATGCTTTTTGTGATTTAAGCGTATTCCGTGTAGGTACATTCACTGTAATGTCTAAATTAAAAGAATGAAGTAAATTGAGAAACTTCTCTTTTTCGTGGGATTCGCTCAGAAAATCAATATTGAAATCTCCACATACAACAATGGATTTAAAAGAGAGTTTACTAATTTTGTTCAGAATTATCTCTAGATTTTCCAAGAAAGTGAAATAATCTGAAGCTCGCTTTGTTGGAGGTCTGTAAATGCAAAGTAAGATAATTTTGAGCGTAGTATGATGTACTACTGTTGTTTCAAAACTTTTTCAACTGCATATAAATTGAATTCTGACAAGAAGGTAGAATCAATATAATTTCTTATGTAAATACACGAACCTCCGTAAGCAGGGCCCTTATTTGATTCCTTCGCTCTGCAATACGATCCTGCAAGGTAAAAGCTAGGAATTTGGAGTGTGTTTATATCATTTTGAGACAACCAATGTTCTGTAAAGCAAAAAACATCTATTTGTCTTAGATCACATTGTAATGCTATGTATGCTAAGTATCGAGAAAAGAACAGTGTCTAATCTTCCCGTTGAAGCAAAGTATTCTTGTGTTTATTTGCTTATCTGTTATGTGTGAAATACACAGTTTGCAAGAATTATACTAGCTATATGAAATGTTTAAGACAGAGCGATGTACATTGATAACACCCCGTCAATATTGTGGAGAAGTCCTTAAAGAGTCCACTACTGTAGACAACTATAATTTGTAGTAACAATTTCCTAAGCATGTGCGTAGTGCAGAGTTAAGTAAGAAGTGTTAAGTTCGACCTTAGAGCAATGGCGAAAGAGAAAGTGATAAGAAAGGGTGTACGTATTTAAATAAGACTAACAAAAGTCCTGATATTCATTTCGCAATGAGAGGAAGGTCTACGCAGAGTAAGGTTTTCCGAATATTATGTTTGTCTTAGACTAATGACAATTCTGAGGTAGGACAACTGACACTTATTTAGTACAATATGAAACAGAACCCGTTTTTCAAGAGATGAAAGCCAACACCAGTTGTAAGGCTTAAGCTAGGAAGAGTGTATATATCTAGTATATACTTCAACACTCATGCAATATAAGTAGAAAGAAGAATGAGATGAAAATAAACACGAAAAGGAAACGAAATGTCTTTCGTTCTGCAATGCTGAACGAGTTGATACTTGAGAGAAAGGGAAAAGCCTGGGTTTGGTTTCGCACGCAATATTTCGTTCGACGCGCGAACTCTCTCTTTGTAAAACGAGCTGCAACTCCTCGCAATGCACCCACTGGGCTGGACTATGATTATTACACGCCAAAAAAGAATTAAAAGTTTTAAGCATTACGACGTAGCTCTGATGTAAGGATGTAAGTTGAAACGGTTAATTATTTAAGTCTCCTTCCTTCTTTCTAACATATATTGTATTTCCTTGCACACTGCAGCTATAGTGCCTTGAGGGGAAGAAGAGAGTGGCGGGGTGCGCTATGTCTGGGCGCGGCTGCCCCGGCAGCTAGGGCATGGGGTGAACCCGCGCGACTCGAAAAAGGAAACCGTGCTGCTCCTCCTGCAATCAACTTTCAACTGGTGGTAGGAAATGGTGCGGTGTTTACGATGCTTCTTCTATCATTGAAATCTATATGAGGTGTTGGCTCTCCATCGTAACTCTTTATTCTGGCATAAACCTTTTTCTGGACAAAGACAAGACTGGACTGAGGACCACGGCCGCCTCTAATGGCACTGAAGATGGCCGCAATGCGGCCGAAAAAGCTTTATGCCAGAATAAAGAGTTACGATGGAGAGCCAACACCTCATATAGATTTCAATTTCAACTGGTGATCTCACTCCTCTTCGTAACCGTTCAACGCAGCGAAGCCGTAGAGTGTGTCTCACAGTATAGCGCTGGAAGTAGCCCAATTTCCTCGAAAAACAAATTATCGCCGGAAACCAACTGCATCGAGATTCCTCAAACCTGTTAATCCACAAGAATCTAAGATCCACGATTATAGTTTCATCCTTTGTACAGAATACATCAATGCTTAATTCAATGTTCACTTACTTTTGATCATACCTTTCATAATAAATTATCAGTTAATTTATTATGAATTATTGTTCCTAACACAGAAAGTGTTAGTGACAATCCAAGTTCGTCTTGTCACGTCCTGAAACGATAGTAATAACGATAGTAAAAAAAGGATTATATAAAACTAAATATTCTCCTCATTTACTAGTGTCACAATGGGCTACGAGCCATTTTTGCTGATTAAAATAAACATGTCGTCCATGATTATGATGTTTTCTAGTTAAAATTAAAATTTATTAATGAAATACCTCAGTACGTTGTCATGCAACTTTTGTTACCATGCTGATGCAATAAATTTGAATTTCTACTGTATAAATGTGTAAGAACCACGGAGGTGCAAATAATGTGTAAAATGTTTGATTGGTTGATGGATTGATACTTCCGGGTACGTCAATTGCTATGGTCATTAGCTTATTTTGCGAAACCTTTATCCTGGGAGGTGGCGGTAATCTTTCCCCATTGGATGGAAATGGCGTGTCTCCTCCAGAGGGGCACCGCCCCCCCCCCCAGCCGGGACACGCTCTTAGCTTCCGACTGGTCTCCGAATACACATGTGGTAGTGTAGTGCATGGAAGTGTGTGTGTTTGTATGTAATGGGAAAGATTAGGAGAAGGAAGAAAAGATCGTGCGTGCCCATGTCCCGTTTCATCGGATACTGCTCCGGCACCCTCTTTGTATTGATCGGAGAAACCAAGGACAACCACCGATCAGAGCTGCTGGACGCTAAAATTTTGCTTCAGACAGCGGTTCAATTCGACCTAGCTATCTAGGTAGTGTCGAAAATCCGCCACCTCAGAGATTCAAACTCTAGGACCACCTGGTCGAAGTCGCTGCTGTGCCAAAGGCAATGCTGGCTTTGAGCTAAACCCGGACGGTATAATTGAAAATGGTAAGAATGAGTACCAACTATAACAGACCAATACATTTTGAAAAAATGTTATAATTAATTAAGCATGAATAGTAAATTAAAACAGTGTCTAAAATTATGAAACATTAAAACAGATTTCTTGTAATGCAGAGTTGCATAAAATAAATTACTATACGAATGCTTTATAATTCTAGAAACCTTTTAATGGAATTTAGGATTGTATGGTTTATTATGCAATTATAACATTTTAAAAATGTATTTATCTGTTATAATATTGGTCATATTAATATTGTTATTAATTTACAGATAACAGTAATGCGTCAAATTTTGTTGTCGTTGCTATCGAAAGCCCAAGTGTTTGGAAACTTGCCCACTGCTCCCTCCCCGACATGGGCTGTATTGTTGGGCATTTTTAAATGTGTCACCACATGGGCGCCACCAACCGTTTTTTCTCTCCATTTTCGCCATCAACATGCGACATAACAACGCTCGTTGTTCATATTCATTATTTACTTGTTTCGTTCTCAAGCTGAGACAATATGGGACCTGATTAGGACGGAATCTGTTAGACGATGTACTTTTGATAGACATTCAGTCAGTTTCTTTACAAGTCCAAGCATGACTGAAGATTGAAATTTCATCGCCACTGCCGTGTCTGAAATTGCAAACATGGGTTCAATAAGGCAGTGTGATAACTTTTATAGAGCCAGATGGAAATATTGTTTTACACTTATTTTTCCTAAGCGAAATCATTGTTTCTCCTCTGATCGAAAACGCTTATCGTCTTTTGGTTTGCATTGCGTTTCATAGAGTTCTCTTGTTTTGTGAGCGTCCCGTACCAACATTCTCTAAACGCCTTTACTGTTCACATGTTTTAAATTTATTACATCATATTAATAATATTCTGTCTTAAAGAAGGTTTAGGGTTTCCCGTAATGAAGAGTAATAGGTTGATAATATAATTATAGTGAATAACTGTTGAATAATGTTGAATGGATTTGCCGATCGGATATAGAATTATTTGGATTCTCTCACAATGACAGACGCGAGATGCTGACTATTTGCAGTCTTTAGTTATGCGTGGTTCTGAGACCCTTGTGAAACTAGAAAAGAGCTGCTAATTTCGTAGGAAATGGAGGAAGTAGATAAGGGAAAACACCTGGCACTAACGCATTTTTGTCGTGGGATTGAAGTCGATCTGCCAGTGTGGACACGGCATTCGGGAGAAAGGACGCGAGTGGCTGAGGAGGGGGGGTGGCTGCGGAGCGCTTGGGCGTTCGACGAGACCCGATAGCGCTGCCAGCAACACTGGGTGGGAAGAGAGCGGAGCCGAGCGACAACGAAAACGAGTCCAGCTGAAATGGCTCGGGGTAACAGCTCTTGCTACTGAAGTGTGTCTAATCAGGAGGTCCTAGAGTTCGAGTCCCGATGGCGATGGATATTCGACACTGACTATACAACTAGGTCGAATTCACCTACGGTCTGACGGTCTGTGTAAGATCGATAATTTTCCGAGGTTTCTCCGATCAGTACCAGGCGAATGCCGGGAGAGTACCTGAAAAAACAGGCAACGAACCGCGCACGATCTTTTCATCCTCAATCTTGTCCCCGACTCTTCCCTTACAGACACTCACTTCCATGCCCAAAACTTCAAGACATGTACCGAGAGAGCTCAGGGTGTCAACTGATGACACTGCAGTGCCTCTGACCGGGAGGTCCTAGGTTTCAGACCCGACTAGCTAGACTGCTATGTCAAATTCAGTCGCTGTCTGGAGGAGAATTGTAGTGTCCGACTGCCCTGATCGGTAGTTTTCCGTGGTTTCTCCGATCAATACCAGGCGCATGCCTGGTATTAAACCCGTTCGAAGCCGCGGATTTTTAAGGGCGAAAAAATCCTTCGTACGCCTTCCTTGGGATGGAAAGTAAAGCCGGCTCTCCCATGTTAGTAGATTTACTGTATGTAAAATATCCTCAAGCCTAAATGAAGCCTCTGAGCTAATTCAAATTGCCTGTTTTGTCGCTCAAGTAATACCTTCTTTCTCCCCTAGTGGCGAAAGGAGCGTAGCGAAATTTGCGTAGTCAGACAGAAGAGCGGAGGCCTCATGGCCTGAGTCTCGCCTCGTAAAATAAGGCATCAATTCAATTCAATTCAATGCCGAGATCCTAACAGAGGGGCCACGGAACGTGAGCGAACTTTTCTTCCTCTTCCTTGCCCTTTCCTCATCCCTTACTTATACACACACTGACGTGCACTGTACTACCACACACGCCCGAGACCGGTCGGGAGCTTAGAGCGTGTCCTGGTTGGGGCGGTGCCTCGTTAGTGGGAGATACCTGGTTGGGGAAAATCCCGTTAGCCGAGAGGCAGGTCGACGCCGGATCACGCCATCCAGCTGGAGATCACCGCCACCGCCTGAGGGAAAGCATACACTATACTTACGAGACAAATGACCTTACCGTTGACACGCCCGGAATCATTATTCAATCAATAAAAAAGTGACATGTTCACTTCGTATTCTTCCAAGAAAAAAGGAAAAAAATGTATCACACATTTTGCATTTTACAACATGGAATTTATTTAAATAAATGGAGTACGTACTAAATGAAATAAAGCTTTAGGCCAAAAATGGTAGTACAAATCAATTGTCCCCAAGAGTTCATGTCTCGTTTTGGATGTTTGCTTCTTTTTATTTTCTCACCTTATTTATTTTTGATAATAAAATTAATCTTTGAACCATTTATTTTTTTCGAACATTTTGATTTCGATAGCAGTAGGAAATGAATTAAACATGTTCTGAATTTTTTTGAAGATTATATATGTATATTATATTTTCGTCCAAAGGAATATCACTTAATTTCCATTGATTCTTACTTTGCCAGAATGTCATTACTAATCCTTACGTTCCAAGCCATTTGATTGCTGCATGTTACTTTCTCGCCTTACGAATACTTCATTTTATTTGGCATTAAATTTACGGTTTGGTTTGGTCCATTGAAGTCCATTCTCTCTAATACTATCATAAACGAACGGTTGCGGGTAAACGGGCATGTGAATAGAAAGGAAGAAAATAGGAAGAACTTTGTTAAAGCTAAATATCCAGGAACGAAGGCTGGACGGAAGACTGAAGAACGAGTGGTGTGGTAGAGTGAAGAAATCCTCTTAATGTCTGGACGACAATGTGGAGCGAAACTGGAAAGAATGGAGGAGACACTTCTCCCCATAGCTCGTCATACGCAGTTTTTTAACTGTTTTTGACGTAAATAAATAAATAAATAGACTCATTGAGAACAACAAAATACAACTCATCGAATACGAAGAAAAAGATTTTTCGTAATGTTTCACACATTATAGAAGAATATGTTGATTCCTCTACTGCTCGATTAACGTATTTGTAGCTCACTCGACCACATTACTTACGACTTGTTAGATCTGTCTGCAGGTTTGTGTTTAAGCTCAGCCTTAGGTGCTATTACATAATGCTGTTCGGGAGCGAACGTAAACTGACCGGCCTTGCAGTGAACCAAAGAGCCTTGCGGCTTGGTGGCATCCGGAGTCATAAAACAAAGTTGAGAAAAGCTTCATATTTCTGTTCCAACTGAATGAACATATTGCTTACCTGACTTCAAAATTACTAAGTACGTGTTCTTGATTTAACAGCGGACTATTGTATGACTTCGGGCGAGATCCTAAAAATATGAAGCAGAATGAAGATCAACACGATAATAAAGAGCAACACAATTTCTTGTTTAGATGAGTATATCTATTTAGATTTAGTACTTTCCACTGGTTAATATTTTATTTATGGAACGATAATAACTACATTAAAATACATTCATAAATTCATTAAAACAATATTTAATGAGTAAGGAGTGGTAATAATTATTTTTGTACTGCGCATCTCTAAGCGTTGTAATGAGCTAGTTAGCAAATCTTAACACAAAAGCCGTGTGAGATTGAATTAACACTATTGAGGTATTACAAAGAGAAGAAAATTAATGAATCATCAGAGGTAACTTGGACGTCGTATTTCTGTCTATAGTGTGCACACAATCTCTCTCTCTCTCTCTCTCTCTCTCTCTCTCTCTCTCCTCCCCCGCTTTCTCTCCACTTCACGTTCCATGGTATGATTATTTTACATAGAAGTGACAAGAAGGAATGACACAGGCATGCAAAATAAACTAGTGGTGCTTCCAACGCACATACTTTCTCGCTCTGCTTCTATACGGTCCTTTTTGCTATTCCACTACTTCATAAACCCAGAAAAAGTGTATTATACCAGCAAACTTTTTCGGTACCAAAATCCGACAACCGAAACTCAAATTCAACGAACCGGCACTTACACCACTATGCAACACCAACACCGTCTCTGTCGAACAGAACCATGAAAGAATAGAACCGACCTATAAAATGGTAAATGCATGATTAAGAAACAATTGATACGATGGCAAAACGCTTTACAAATACAAGAGAAGTAAAAAATTGTTAAAAGTTAATTATTTGAACAAATATATTCAGACATTTCCAGGACATTTTCGCAATTACTTATATTTTAGTCTATACGTAATTCTATCGCTTTTATTATTAGGATCCGGTAATTTTCAACATGCGAAAAAACATGTCTTTCAAACATGACCAAGAAAGGCAGCGATAAACCGCATTACGAAGTATTCGTAAAGCTAGAAAGTAATAACCATTTTTGGAACCGTTAGGGATATGTAAGTTCATCGCCTTCTTTCATACAGATATATACTAGACAACGGTTGATTTGACATGTCATACGCTTCAGAAATCGAATAACAGAGTTGAAAAATAGTTTAAAAGACGCAGTTAGGGAAAACACAGACAAGTCCTGTCTATTTTTCTACATTGAATCTATTCGTGAGTAGAAGTACTTCAAATGATTTTCAATAAAGTATCTACACTCTTCAGTGTTTTTTTCCTGCAACATCACATTCATCAAATTAAAATTCCCCAAGGGGGATTGAACTCGGTACCTTCCTTATTGAAGATCTCAACCCGAAGGTGCATTAACCAACCGCGCTAGGGGATCGAGTTGCGGAACAACTCCTAATACTTCAGTCAAAACGATCTTGAATCAGTTCATTCATTAGGAAGAAGGTAATTGTCAACATGCGAAAAACATGTCTTTCAAAAAACATGACCAAGAAAGGCAGCGGTGAACGGTTAATCCCACATAATTTATCGGATGATCGGCATTTGGAAAATAACTACTGCGAGAAAGTATGTGCCATTCTATAGCACCACTAGTTTATTTATATATTTACTTTCACTTCTTACACACGTGCAGAAAATTTAAAGAAAAAATTTGGAGCGGTTTTTGAGAAGTTTTTTTTTGTCAATTTGAATCGCAATTTACGCAAAAAACTATTCGTTTTTCCCAAAAATGGTACATGACCTTATTTGAAGTGCTAATTTTCTACAACCGACTTTGTCTGAAGCTAAAATCTCTATCTTCAATTTTGGAGTTTTTAAAACAATTTTTTTTACAACAGCAATTTTCGAAAAATAGGGCCTATAACGAAAATGATGTCTACGTCATTCCCTTCAACGTTCTTCGCACTATTCAACGACAAAATATAATCAAAAAATTTGGACCCATTTTTTTAATTCATAAAATCTCAAAATGGGCTTCATGTAAAGTATCCTCAAATACTAAGATATCGGTTTCAAATTCAAGAGGCCTTGAGACGAGTCAAAATCATCGGGGAATATCAATTTTGAAGAAAATCGACCGAACGGTTTAGGCGCTAGCGTTGACCACAGACGGACAGACGGACGGAATGCCGTCAATCGATTTTGAAGTATGAAGAAGCAACAAATCATGGATTTTGACTACTCCACGAGATAGAGGATTTTTTTCTAAATTTAGCAACAGGTTTTATCCACTTTTCTGTCACCAGACCCCTGCTATAAGAGATTTTCTGGCGAAAATTCTCCGTTTTCCGCCGCACGATTACATAACTTTCTCTTCTTACGAAGTATTCGTAAGGCGAGAAAGTAAAAAAAGTTGTCAGACCCAAAGACTTGATACATGATTCTCTATTTGTGTCGACGTGCTGAATCCGAATCTGAAGCCAGAAATGTGCCATCACTTTCCATTTTTTAATCACGAAAAACACACGCGAATACTGTATTTTGGTGATTTGTAGCATCTATAGAAGTCAAAAGTTGTCCGATGTTTCTCTAAATATGTCGACGCACTGAATCCGAATGTGAAGCCAAAATAGAGCCATTATCCTCCAGTATTTTTTAAATCGCGAAAAACTACCGTGAAATTGTAAATTGTTAATTTCACGGCGGTATATTTCGATAAAAAAAACTGGAGTGTGATGGTGCACGTTTGGTTTCACATTTGGATTCAGTGCGTCGACATAACCAGACAAACATGAGTCAAGTCTTTGGGTCTGACAACAAGTCCCGAAAATAAAATATACAATTTAATGGGGAGTTTTGCGATTTAAAAAAACTGGAGGGTGGTGACGCAATTCTGTCTTCAGTTTTGGTTTCAGCACGTCATCATGCACAGAGAAATATTTATGAAGCCTTTGGGTTTGACAACAATCCCCGAAAACAAAAAAAATAGAATGTTACAGTGGTTTCTCTCGATTTAAAAAAACTGGAGGGTGGTGGCTCAATTCTGGCTTCAGATTCTGATTCAGCGCGTCGACATTCATAGAGAAACGTGTCAAATCTTTGAGTTTGATAACATTTTTATTTGTGTGCCTGTGTAATCATTAGTTCCTTGGGAACTGGATCTCTATAAATGATTTTGTTGATATTGCCTTTCGAAAGTAGAATTGTATAGTTGTATTATGCCTAAGTTTCACATAATATGAAACCGTTACATCAAGGAACTAGAAATCGCCGACGTAAAACCCGGTACGACTCACTCGGCATGTCTCTTACGTGCCGTTCACCACGCTCACTATCGCGATCAAGAAAACGTGATTTTGATTTTTAGAAACCATTCAAAAGATAAAAAAGACGTTTAAAGTACTCTTTCATCATTTGCGAAACAAAACCTCAAAGAGTGAAATGAATGAGTTTCTTTTCAAACCTGCAAATGCACATAAAAGGATACACAGAGGTCGTTAATTGAGGGTAAGGCCTTAATGAAATTTCATGATCAAGGTTTCTGACCTGAATAATCTCAATTCCCGCAACTGATGATAAAATACGCTTTTAATTGTTTAGTATTTGTGCAGATTAGTAGCATTACTTCCTACAAATAACAAATCTGCATATTAATATGTGAAGAGAAAACTTTATAACCCTTTGTAAGCGTAATGCGCGTACGGAGGAGTGTGAGACTTGACACCGTTAAAGAATTTAGGGAAAAAAAATTCAGAAATCTAAATTTTACATAAAATATGTAATAAATATGTAGATATAACCTGTAGATGCAACCCGCAACGTGCTACAGCACACCACTACCGTGCATAACTCGGAAACGTGCGTTTTAGAGGCTTAAAATCAGACTTACCCGGCTCACAAAAACTAGTGTTCCTGCACGAGTTTTGTTTTGATGTCCGAATAAAAAAAATCAGAAAATCATATATTTCTAGAAGTTTCTATTCCATGCATAGCGTTTAAGAGAAAGATACTCCACTTTATATTGCATTTGTGATCATGAAAAGCGTGTTATTAAAAATATGATAATAATTGTAATAAATTTAGCACGTGTTCTAGATTAATTTTTTACAAAATTTCGTATTGGTGATATCATTTTTTCACTTAACATAACATTACACAAAAACATAGACTTACTGGAGACAGTGTATTTGACTTCTGAAGGCCTTTGCTCTGTTGACGGTTAAGGTCATGAGACCAGTTCCCGTTGCATTTCTCAGCCATGCGCAAGAGGAAGAAGCCAGTGATCCCTCAATTGGTGTGCCACCGAAATGTTGATTCAAAATGTGCTACAATAATGCAAAAACTAAATTATTATTATAAAAATCTGACCTAATGCGCTCAACATACTTCTTTTAAACTTTGAATTATTGTTCAAGAATGGAATGTAGGTCCAACAATTAGAGTATACGTTTACGTGCACAAATGTTCGCACGGATTTAGCTAGTTAAATTAATTTGCTAAAGATATTATATCTTTATAGATAGATATCTTTATAGATATTATATCAACTGTTGATGCTGTTGTCTATGTAAAGCTCGTTTGTTAATGTAACCAACGCGTTTTGTTGCAATGTATTCTGAAGTAATTAGGATGTCTACATTAGATTAATAATTTGTTAAGAATTTTATAAAAATCATGAACTCTCTGAAACAAGAAAATGAATAATTAATACAAGAACTTACGTTCAAAAGTTCTCTGTTTCGTAAGTTTGTTCCCATTCTTGAGATCGAGATTGAGTATTTTGAAAAGGTTGCAGATCAGGCACGCCCCTCGACTGATTCATACCTGAAATAGCATGGAGTGAACAATTTAATTAGAACGCAATTTACTTTGTGTTGTCATTTGTCAACAACAGCAAATCACCTGCATTCCGCAAGGAGACTACCGTGCTACTTTGCGCAAACGTTAATGCTCCAGCATTTAATTTTAAGTATGTAACAGACTTCGTAAATAGTCTTTACGCGTTTGAACGATAAAATACCCTCTGCAGAATGGTAGTAGAAACTACTAATTAACCTTGATTAACCTCGAAAGCTGTTCACAGAGCTTGCTGATCCATACTAACGATTGCTTACGACGAATAACACAACATGCAGTACGTATAATTTCGGAAATGTCTTAGTAAAATTCTTTGAGTGTGAAGGTTAAAATTGTTTCTAGGTATTAGCAGCAAAATTATTCTATGAAATCTGTTTACATGTTAGCGGAGAATTGCGGGTAGTGTACCATACTTCAAAATAAGATATACCGATCTGGGTGGCCGAGTGATTAGAGCACTAACCGATTAAACGGTTTGATTCGAAGGGTGTCGAGTACGAATTCTGCTCTGAGCATGGATGTTCGTCTTTTGTGTAGCGACGAATGACATCGAGATTTGATAACCACAGATGCGGTGACTTAGCAAGTTTCTGTCCAGCGTACGTTTCGAGATACACCCCAAACAGGAATACTGGATTTCGCTAGCCCTGAAAATCCCCAATGAAGCCCTAAAAAGAATAATCTGATTTCTAAAATGCAGCGACAATAAGAAGAATACACGATACCCTGATTTCCAAAATCCAGAGGCAACAGATAATTAAAAATTCTCGGTAACCTGTGATTGAATTTGAAAGACAAGTGAATTAAGACTAATTTCTTTATTGACACATTTCCACGGGATTTTGCGTAAGTTGCTCGAACAAATGTCATCCACTAATATCTTCAAATTATCATACCTTTTTTACAATCCTCTACAGAACATGTTAAGACAACAATCTGAAAGTTCACAATATGTTGTCAGAAAAAAAACGCAGATAAGTTATGACGAAATAATAATGGAATAACTAGAGAGCGAGGTGCTACCGTGACTGCGGTTGATTGCAAAATATGCAATAGGTTTAGTTTGCCTTACGGTGACATGACGTCAGGCCAATGATCCTTCGAAATAAGAATTTAGGTTCAAGATTATCTTCACGTGTTTTAAAACATTGAAGCAAACATCTGCAAAATTCTTCGTTTTTTGGAACTTTTCTGAAATAAAATCATGAAAACCACAAAAGGATAATCTAATTATTTATTAAAACACTAAACAACAAAAAGTATTTTGAGATTATTTTACCATTATACCATTAAAGCATGTTTCAGAAAAGAAAGTGAAGTTTATAGACCAGTTTTGTATTGTTGAATTCATAGACTGTTCAATGTACCCATGTCAGAATTTGATTTTAATAATTTAGTAAATACAATTTTGAATGTAGTTGCCTATACCTGGAATCAATAAATACTTGCACACACTGCACGTAAATGACGCAGCAATCTTTGAACAACAGGGTATGGATCTTGCGCGATCCTTCTATCCCCGCTGTGTTCCTACTCCCATCCTTAGAGACGGGCGAATAGCTGATCCTATAACCCCGTGTGACCGCCCCCTCCCCAGATCTAGAACGATACCAGCAATACTGCTAGAATGCGGATGTCAGGCGAAAGTTCAAACTGGGCGCTATAAGAAAAAAATACGAAAGCAATTTCTAAGAGACCGTCCATAGTCGGGTGTCAACATATACTCGCCTTGGTTCGATCACTCTGAAAATGCTAACCTTCTTCGCGGCAAGAACAACACGAATAACGTATTAAACGTGCACCCGAACGGCATACAATGCATACTGGAAAGTTCGCAACACCTCTCAGGAGCCGCGCTACACAATGGTGCGTTGCCACACACCTGTTCGGGGCCACCGGGAGAGTTTCGGCGCGCGCCGGGCGGGGAAGGCGGAGGGACTCCCGGCACGCGGCTCGCGGGCCGGCCGGCCGCTGCACCGGCCGCTGCGGTCGGAGAGGTCGGCCCACCGCTCTGAATGGACGCTTTCCAGTGAAATCGTCGCTCGGGGCGACGCGAGAACCTTGCCCCGAGTGCACGTTACACACAGCCGGTACCGCCGCGAACGCTCGCTCGCCGCCGACCCGCTCCCGGGCTGGCTTCCGTGCGTAACCGCCCGACCTTCGCGCGCGGGCGCCGAGCGGCGCTGCGGCTGGGGCGGCTTCGGTGATGGAGAACGAGCGGAAGTGCACCACGGTCAACAGCATACCCAAATCACGCTCGTTCAACTTTATGCATTTTCGTGTTGTTTCGATCAGTTGTAGGATTCGGTAGCCGGGCGCTATAAACACTGTGATTCAGCGTTATTTATGTTTATGTTTTCTTCTCGTAAGATACGTTATTTCACCACCGGGCACCAAAAATACTATAATTCGAGTTTATGCATTGCTATATTCTCTCTATTAGATTTTTGCTTCATAATATTTGACCTATTTCTAACAATATATCTCAGCTATCCTTGGACCAAAAGCAAGGGTAATTATCGTTGCGTTGTACACGTTCTGTAATGCACTTTTATTTTACGATAATTTATTCGCCGAATAGTACAAGTTGCCTTATACATAAATCCGCTATACTCGCTCGATTGCAATGGTGAATTGTGAGTCAATGAATGTCTACTACGAAATAGCCCGAACTAAGTGTAGTATGAAATGGCCCGAACCCAAATAATGTGTTAATATAGAGATCATTGTTTCCGATTTAAATGATTGAGATAGGTAAAAAGAACATGATATCTCTAAAGCAATACATTTAGGAACGAAAAATATTTTAAATAAGTTATCTGCAATTCCTTGTCAATTCTCTTAGAAGTATTTACTTTTCCCCCGGAATCAGTTGACTCTTCTTTCAAGGTGTTATCTGTTCCGAATAGATATATAAAACTCGAAATTTAAAGTTTAGCTGTTGTAATGTAATGAAATTTAAATGTATCTGTTGTGTGAGTTTCCTTAGAATAAATAATATTGGCCTAAAGCTGCATTTTGTGAACACTTCGGACATTCGTTTTTTTGCAATTTTGATTCCTGTTTAATGATGCACAAAGGCAGTCTATAAACGAGAAATCTAAAGCGACTTTTGAAGCACCAGAGACGAAACTGACGCGAAACGTTTACGTGGAAGTTTCGTATACTAATACGAGCAAATGACGAACCCAAATAAAATATATTTGTTTACAGTGCTCGTGGTGGTTACAATGAAAACTAATCTGTTCACGAATCTCGTTGCTTTCATTGTAGGGAATATTTCATCTTTTCATCTCTGGACTCTAGGCATTACAAATTTTTTGACTTCCATATTTGGCGCCAGAACTCACCACTCCAAATATTTCATTATCCACTTATAATATGTATAAGTTATTTGGGTCGTTTCGTGGCTCAGTGAATTTGGGTAATGATTCACCACGTACGGGACATGAATATGGGTATTTAGCCTAAAAGACAAAAGCACTCTGAAATTTTCACAATTGGAAATTGGTACAAGTTGCTCTAGATGTAACCTGCCGTCTGGAGGTCGGATAGACTGTAAGTTGATCGAGATATATGTTGATTTTAGCACCAGATCTCAGCATAAAGCAAGATGCTGGACAGGTCGCGTTTTGTAATGAATAGACATCGGATGTTAAAGCACTAAAAACTTACGTTTTAACCCCCTAAAAAAATGTTTTGAAATAGGCACAAAAAAGGCAATAAAAACTTAAAATTGGAGGAAAAAACACTAATATATTTCACTGCAGTTGCACCTAAAATTAAGCAATATCAAAAAAGAATACAACAAGCCGGCTCAATGAAGACGCACGTCACGCCGGGCAGAGATATAGGTCCCTAATGATCGGCCTACACGGCGCACTTCTCAGAAGAACATCTGGCACGGAAAAATATCCATGTCGGAAGTCGGAAAAATCGCCTTGCCCTCTGAAATACGAGTGCTTTGATTATGTCCGCAAATCTGTGCTCAGCGTTCACCTAAGTGCCCACTACTCAACCAAGTTCCCAGAGCCCACCGCTTGCTTTTTTTGGTGGGGGTATGTGCAAAGAAATGCAATCTGATACCACAATGCAAGATTTTCTGCTAAAAAAAAATCAATGTGATGTGTAAACCCAAATGAAAGCTTCAGTCTAAACAAAAAATAGAGCTTTGTTACCAGTAGACAATTAATGTGATTAGTCAAACTGAAAATGATTTAAACGTGTATTTGAAACCAAGACTAGAAAGAAAAATACATACATTTTAAAGGGAAAAAAGCATTTGAAACGGAAAAATATGTCTAAACAGGCATTTATGTCACAAAAGACCACAAAAAGGCAAAATTTAAATTCGTCAGAAAGTTTAATTTTCCTTAATTCATATACATATATTACTTGCCTTCAAATATTTTCATTAGAGTAAAATGGGCATTTTCCTATATATCTGATGTCTAATAATGAAACATAGCCGTTAGCCTCATTGATCTACTTGAATTCCAACAGTTTGATAGCAATAATAAGGAAATCAATTTTTTGACACTAACTACAAAAGCTAAGCACCAACTTACTGTGCTGCAGAACTACATTATAGACATTCTACAGACTGAATTGTTTCCTGTAAAGAAAATTATGAGTACATGTACTTATCATTGAGGGATAGGGTGTTACAACTTATCATAGTAAACCTTTACGAGATTGTGGCGCCTGCCAGATTCAAATTCGTTGGCCGATTGCTCCAGTCAGTGGTTTCCTGGTGAATGTCGGTACAGCTCCCCTGTCCAACCGGGCCAAGAATGACGCGCGATCCTTTCTTCCCACTCCATTTCAATCGCCACCATTTAACACCACCTCCACCATCACTACGATCATCATCATCATCACACTAGAATTTCCCTGAAATTGGACTGGGGTGTACTTTCCGTCCTAACCTTACTAGACGTTGCGGATCCTGCATATGCACGGGCCAAACGCTGAGAAAAATAACACACTTTTTTGAAGTCCTGTCGATAACATAAAAAATAATATAAGCTTTCAAAATACAAACAAATACTCCTATGAAAAGTTTCCATTAATTAAATAAAACTATTAGATATAGAAAAATGTCTATCATTGATGTACATCAAACCCAATCGATACTGAATATTTGAGTACTTTAACTAACATGGATTAGACACCACTGATATCTTTCAAGGTCAATAAGGATTTGCGAAATTTAGTGTTGCGAAATCACAACCACGAAAGTAAATGGCTCTTGCTTCCCGGTCTTTTCTCTTTGAAATTTCGAGACCTGATTCCTATGTCAGATCAGAACTCGACGATCCCTTTCGAGATATAATAACTGCAATCAAAATAAATATTTGTACGAGCGCATTCTCACGTTGTTCACAACATAGAAAGTTTTTAACGCACCTCAGCACACTTTACATCTAATGGTAGCAATGGAATGAAACGAAAAGGAATGACAGTGTGCAATTGTTTAGAAGGAAAGATCGTCTTACGTCAGACTATCACGTCAATTTGAACGTTGAACACTTACTACCGCTTAGTGTCTAATGTAGAGTTTCGTAACCTTTTGCCATTGCTGAACTCGACTTATAATTGAAGTTTCCTTTATATGTATTTGCGTTTTGTACTCGGAGCGTACTCGAAACAAATAATGCGTTCTTTATTACTAACCAGTTATTATTGACAATTACAGTGAGCACATACAATGACAGTTTGTCAGTATTTATAAAAATTACCATCAAAGCAACATAAAAGTTATCAATAAAATGTGATTGTGTTTACAGCAAGCGACAGTTGGTTTTATTGATTGATTATTTAGTACTGTTTTGGGGCATGTCAAAGGCCATTGTCATTATTTCTATCAGAATAGTGCCTCCCTCACCGGAACGTGAGATCCCGCGTCCTACACGTCCGCTAATGCGGTTCCCTTCTCAGTATCTCCCTCAGCAAGGCATCGCCCCAGCCGGGACACGCTAGAAGGCTAGAAGCTTGCGACTTGTCTCCTGACGTGGATGGTACTGTTGAACAAGAAAGTGTAAGTGTGTGTAAGGGAAGAATAATGAAGTCGGATACAGAAGGAAAAATCGCGCGAAGTCCATGTCCGGTTTGTTAAAGTAAAGCTCCGGCATTTGCTTGAAAACTACCAGCCAAAATCATCAGAGCAGCCGTCCACTTGAATTCTCCTGCAGAGAATGGTTGAATTAGACGCAGCTATTCAGCTAAAAACGTAAATTGGAAAAAATGATTTGCCAGAAATGCATTTTTTATTTATAATTAACAAACCAATAAGGCTGTTCTTTAAGGTAATATAATGATAATTTCTCTATACTTTACATGATATAGTTTCATGTCTAAAAATTTAGGAAAAAATCCTATTTATTTCTCATCTTTGATAACAATCATATTTTTGTCCGTTCAAAACCATCGGGAGAGAAAAACTATTTTCCTCCGATTGTATAACATATCGCTTAGTTCGATAAAACACCGAAACAGTTTTTCAGTAACGGAACGTGTACAAATTTTACATTTTATATTTTCATTCATTTCCCCCTTTTTTTATTAAGAAAGGGCCTTATAATACGGAACCTTTTTTCCTCGATGCAGAGTAGACGTCCTTGCAGGGCGTAAAATCCTCAGACATTCGCGACACGATAAAATGCTCACTTGGTTCAGAAAGACGAGCTAAAAGAAGCAAAAGTTCCCAATGCACACTCTGCGATTGGTTTCTTCTTAAGCGAATACAATATGTCGTCTGTGTTTCACGTCTTGAATATCTTAATTACGGTGCGCGGTTGCCTTGGCAAATAAAATGATCAAGTATATGTTCTCACATAACATTCGTGTTTGGGTCGACCTTTGTAAATCTTTTGAGTATGACCTTGGTCGTAGAGCTCTGGTTTCCTCCACCTTTCATTTCCAAACCATCGAATAATTTCAGGGAGGAACAGCAGAGGAAGTAGCACCGGCTCGGACTGGAGGCCGGGGACGTGGCCGTGGCTCCGAACTGGACGTGGACGAGGTTCGAGGCCACTTCATATTACCTCAGCAAAAGTAAATAAGCTGTTAAATATGCCTGTTAAATATGCCATTTTTGTTCGTCCTTAGTGGCTAACATGGGAGTAAAGATTAATTGTTAGGCCGGTGAATATTTGAGGATGGTTGTGGCGGTAACATTGGATTGGGAATAAGGTAACATTGAAGATACATAATACATTATTATTATTATTATTATTATTATTATTATTATTTTCCCATTACATCACGACTAAAGATGTTATGAGTCGGCTGAATATAAGATCTACTCCAGGTTGCAACCAGCTACCTAAGGAGCAGATCCGGTGACTATCAGTGCCTCTACAATACTTTACGCAAAATGTGGGCTGTTCCAAATAAAGCGATTTCTTGCACTTCCCAGTCTTTTGAATTACCTGGGAGTTCAGCTAAGATCTTACACAAATTTTGCGAATCAAATCCCAGAGCTCCGATAACTATCGGGACGACCTGTGCTTTTACGCCCCACATTCGGCTGATCTCGATTTCCAAACTCTTGTATTTAAGACGTTTCTCTGCCTCCTTGGTAACGACGTTTTGATCGCAAGGTACAGCAACATCGATAAGTAAACACGATTTTTTCGCCAAATCCCGGATAACTATATCCGGTTTGTTTGCCGCTATCGTGCGATCAGTTTGAATTTGTTGGTCGTACAATATCGTACACAATCCAACAGACGTCACCGGTTTTGGTGAGTGTTCGTACCACTTAGGGCATGTGTTTGGAACTTCGAGGGCGGTACAGATCTGCCAGTGGAGGTAGCTACACACCCTGTCATGTCTTTTCAGGTATTCGGTCTTTGCTAGGATTGGACAAGCTGAGACAACATGATCAATGGTTTCTACTTGCTCCTGGCAAATGCGGCATTTATCATCTTGGGAAATTTTGAGAACCGCTTTATCATAATGTCGTGTTCTCAAGGCCTGATCTTGGGCAGCTATTACAAGTGCTTCCGATTCTGGCTTCATTCTTCCCCTTTTAAGCCACATAAATGATTGATCTTTATTGATATGCACCTTGTCCATTCTTTTTAGGTATTGTCCGTGGAGTGGTTTATCTCTCCACGATTTCTTTAACATTTTTTGTGTCTCACACCTCATGTTTAGCAGCATCAGAAGTTCAGTCTGTGTTATTCGACATGTCTTGCCTAGTTTTCTTCGCAATGATTCTAGCTGCACTAACAATGCCTCTGTTTCCCATTCTTCGGTCAGATTTCATGACCTGCCTCATTAGAGGGTCATCTTGATGGCTGACTACATACTTTCCCATCTCGACTATTGCGTTGTGCCAGGAGGCCTCAATTTGTCTGAGGCCTCTTCCTCCTTCCTTACGTGACACATAAAGTCTATGTATATCAGCTCGAGGGTGGGAAACATGATGCATTGTTAGCAGTTTTCTGGTTTTTCGATCCATGGTGCGAATTTCTTGCTCAGTCCAGTCCACTAGTCCAAAACTGTATTCGGCTACAGGTACCGCCAAACTACCTATTGCAGATATTTTATTCCTGGAATTCAGAGCGGACTGCAGGACAAGTCTCACTCTCCTATAATACTCCCTACGAATTCTCTCTTTCATTCTGTCGTTCGAGATGGTTTCACATTCTTCAATGCCCAGATATTTGTAAGTTTTACCTGGCTCAAGATCTTGAATCACAGTGTGCGTATCAATTTCAATGTTCTCAGACGTTGTGAGTTTCCCTCTTTTTAAATTGATTTTTGCACACTTGTCAAGACCAAACTTCATGCAGATGTCATTGCTAAAGTCATACACGACAGAAAGCATTTGGGAGAGAATCGCTTCATTCTTAGCAAACACTTTCAGATCATCCATGTAAAACAAATGCGATACTGACCTTTCATCACCATGGAGCTTAAAACCAAAGTCAGCTTGCGACAACTGTCTCGATAGTGGGATCAAACTGATGCAAAAGAGCAGAGGGGATAGTGAATCTCCTTGAAAAATACCCCTGTTAATCTGAATACTTCTGGTTTCTACTGCTTCCTTTCCGCTGTGTATTAGTAACCTGGTACTCCACGACTTCATACTAGCCTTGCAAAATTCAATAAGTGTAGGATGAAATCGATAGATCTCCAGGGTCTTCAAAATCCAATCGTGTGGTACACTATCAAAGGCCTTTTGGTAGTCAATCCAAGCCATGCTCAAATTACGTTTGCGTTTCTTTACATCATTCAAAATGACTTTATTCAGTAGCAAGATTTCCTTACAGCCATAAGAGCCTTTACGACATCCTTTTTGTTCAGGTGGCATTAGATGATTCTTATCCAGATGTCTGTACATTTTGTCAGCTATGGCTGCAGTGATAACTTTGTACAGTACTGGCAGACAAGTAATTGGCCTGTAGTTCTTCGCTAAAGAGCTGTCTCCCGCTTTGGGTAGCAAATATGTGATGCCGCGTGTGAGCCATTCCGGGAGTTCCTTTGGGTTTTCTAAAATTTTATTAACAGCCTTTGCTAGATGAGAATGTATTGCTGTTAATTTCTTAATCCAATAAATCTGGATCTTATCAATCCCGGGGGACTTCCAGTTTCCCATGTTCTTAATTGCTTGGAAGAGGTCCTCTTCCGAGAATTGGTGAACATCTTCCACTGTTTCTACAAGTTCATCGGCAGCATCAACTTCAGATTGAAGCCAAGAAGCGTCTTTGTTGTAGGATCTGCTCTCCTCCCAGATTCCTGCCCAAAATGCCTCGACGTCATCTTTTGAAGGAGTAACAGCTTTGCCTGGTGGCCTGGTGTGCCAACCCAGTTTCTCTCCTGTACCCTCCATGGGCCGACAATAGGAAATCCAAAGGTTCATGACCCTTCCCTCTCTACTTACTACCCACTCTCCTCAAAATGGAGTACTTCTTCGTCGGACCCCTCATCTTCAACCTATTCAGTAAAGGAGGCCCTACCAGTAGCTAGGCTACCACTGACATAGCTCTCAGGCTATGTCAGGCTCATGGGGGTACTCAAGCTCCACCACCAACTCCAAGGTCGTGTACTCCCGAGGTGGAGTTGTTGTTGTTATTATTATTATTATTATTATTATTATTATTAAGATACTATTATTGCATTTCTCTAACCAACAATTATTTGACTTTATAAACAGGCCATCTACAAATGCCAGTGATTTTCCATTTGACAGTTGACAGTGACTCTTGACAGTGAAAATTTCTTATTAACAAAGTTTGCTAAAACACTTGATGCTACTTTTATTTGGAATTCAACTTCATATACTAAGAGATAGATAGGAGTAGGGATTTCGGAGTTTTTGAAAACAAGCACAGCTAGGTTTAGTCTCCCACACGTCACAATATTTAATGCTTTAGAGAGAAAACGAGCAAAGATTTTATTAAAGGAGTTTGTATTGCTATGATTTAATACGGAAGTTCATTTGTGAATAATAATAATAATAATAATATTTTAAAATATTTAATATACTACATTAACTGAAGATAAATTTAATATCTCTAATCTTTTGTTATTTTTTATCTGAATGCTTTTGTCTTTATGTACTTTACGTCTGTAAATTGTTATTTTGTATCCATGTTTTGGACTTTATGTCTTTATATGTGCTTTGTGTTTTTTGTAGTGTGTTTAGCTCGAAACAAATACATAAATAGATAAATAAATAACTCTAAGTCACTCTTTCACAGCTTACGTGCCAGTGGTGTGGCCGCGAGAACGACCAGAGTGCAAGTGATGGAGGATTTCATTTGATTTACTTTCGCCGAAGAACAGTAAAAACTGTATGCAACGTATGTGAGAGAAGTATAATCTGTGCACATTTCCCTGACATCCAGAATCTCTTTCCCCAGCCTTTTACTAAATGTATAGTTGAAAGAATAATAAACTAACAAAGCGAGGATAACATATGAAAACTAGACATTTTGGCACCCGAGTTAGAGAAAACTTATGCATATCAGTAAAGGAACAGCGTATTTGTTTTTCTGGTTTTCGTAACAAAATAGAAACCCAAACCTTGCACCGGCTTAGGTGACTCAGTGCATCAACTGCTCTGACTGCAGTGTCTCTGACCGAGAGATCCTAGGTTCGAGTTGCGACAGTGGCAGAGTTTTCGACACGAGCTAGATAGCTATGTGAAATTCACGCGCTGTTTGGAAGAGAATTCTATCCGCTGGCTCCTCTGATCCGCAGTTTTCCGTGGTTTCTCCGATCAGCACTAGGCGAATACCGGAGCAGTAAAATAAAATAAAAGAAGATCTCAAAAGGGTCCTTGCGTGTTGTAAAGTTACCGTTTTGTTCACAAAGAAACCATGGGGTCATCACACCGTTGTCCACAGGGGGAAATGATCAAACGCTGATGGAAAATGAGGTCATTGACTCAGAAGCTGAAATGGACTACTTGTTACAGGCATATTTAGTCTTTTCGAAATTATACAATACAAATGTTAAACAATACATTATATATCATCTTTATAATATACTGAATTGGCAGTTCCGAGAGGAGATGAATTTCTTAATTCCTAATGTGATCTATGGGGCTTCGATTGAACCCTGGTGTATAATGTAATTTGCCAAGTTATTTAAATGATTTATAGGGTACAGTCTTTCTTACTTCAAATCTTGCAATTTGTTTACATTCTTTCGTGTATTTCAATGAATAAATGTATTTTTTATAGCATATGCATATTGTGACCTTAAGAACATTGTGAAGGTATATTCTTTTGTATTAAACATTTTTTTTACCAGACCGGAAGAACTGTTGCCTTACTCTTCATTAAAATGTGTAGAGATCCAATGCACGCTCCCTCTATCGTTTGTTTTTGCCTCACAAATTCGGCAATGGGCACTTCGAATCGAGCTGCAAACGAATGCTACTAGGAGTCACGATTAGCGATCGCGGTCGTGTCGAGACAGGAAAAATATATTACAGTTTGTTGCATTACAAGGGCCGCTCTCTCTACTCCATGGACCTTAAAGCTATCCGAACCAGTTTCACAGTGAATCTCCGATCGAAAGAGGTTTGGATAAAACATGTTGCTGACAAGTAACCATAATCTTCCAAACATCATTATTTCCGCTGACCCTGCAGCTGTCTCAGATGTTACAAAATTGTGGGGTAGTATTTACTGCTGCAGGTAAGGAGGGATATAGACTGAAGGTTGTGCCAGTAGAGTGAGGCCAAGGTACTAATGATTATTTTTGTTTAACCAACGTCGGAGGTCATGGACTACAGGTTTCATAATAAACGGTGCGCAGTCTGTTTCAAAATTTCGTGGGTAAATTCCAATACACCTAGTTGCTCAATGATAGGAATTCGAGAAAAAGTCCTACGGAAGGAAAAATATAACGGAATCTCACACGGGGGAATTTCACAAGAGCGATTTCTAATCGCTCCATTTATCTACAGCTGCCAGGCGAGATTTTTAGTTTGAACAAATGGCTGGAAAACGTTCTCAGCTTTTAAGACTTGACCTCTAGTTCCACAAGTAATTACTCAAATATCAACGCACTGATTTATACACTTATCGTATCCTTTACCAACGCGAATATCTGGGCTATCATTCGTATGAAACACAGAGAGTGAGTTGAATCATGAGAGAGATTTTTTACAAGTCGTAAATTTGAAGGACGTAAAATGGCAGTTCCGATGAGAATTCTTCTGCGCATGCGCCGGCATCCAGTGACGGGACTTTGATTGACGGGTGCCTCATTCTCCCTGTTTTGTCGTCTACGACAAATCTGTTCATGGCTTACAGTTTGCGTTGTTTTTGCCGCCACCACTAAACATGAGTACGACACTAAAACGTAATAAGCGAGAAAATAAAGAAAATAATTACGGAGTACCAATATAATATGGCGAGAACTTGATGGTTAATTTTTACTCATTTAATTCGAACGTGTCAGGAACAAACAAATGTATTTGTTTAGGATTTGGAGGTTATGTGTAAATTGGGGCTACACTGATTGTCATGAAACATTATTATCTACGGGGTGCTATACATGTCATACATTTCTCTTTCCTAATAAAATAAATATGTCATAGCAAAATTTTGGAATTACATTCGAAGACTATCTAGGAAGCTCTACTTTTCTTTGGAGGTAAAGACATATGCGAGTATATTACTTTTTCGTATGATTCAATCAGATTTCATACGTATTACTATCCTCATGATCTTTACGAATGCAAAAGTTGAATCAGAAGATATACAGGTGTTGAAAAAAAAACGTTAGTTACTGTTAGAGATTTTTCGTTTTAACTAGTTCCTGGTTTTATCTGTTTCCTATAGTGCGACGTGCGAAAATTTATTTTTCTCAAGATACGTTATTTCCTGTTGGCGAGAATGCTTACGAACTACATTAGATATCCCATCTTGCAAAAACTCCCTATTAATAAGTTTTTCCCATTTAGTCGTAGTTAATGAAAAGTCTATAATGACCCTATGCAAGATGGTCGAATTATGAACTTGCAAGAGCTTCCATTGTATCTTCAAGATCAATTATATCCTTATGGGAGAGCAGACATTGCTATTGTGGTAGATGATTTCTTGTTTATTCATTGTTATTTTGTCACAAAATAATCGAAAATCAATCAAAACATATTCGGTAGAATGTTTATTCTTGTAAATAAAATTTATATCTACAAAAGTACCTTTACTTACTGAAAAAACTAATCGTACACATAGAAAGCTGTGTGAAAAATCTATCGTTCATGAATGGAATGCCAGAGAAATACACTAGGTATCAGAATGAAGACAGGAAATCTACTTTTTATTCAACATCCTACAAAAGCTCAAAATATTACAACCCCCTGATATTTATAAGCAAAAGAAAAAAACCTTTTGATAAGCACAAAAAGTCATCACATATTTATGTTTAACAAATTTACTACGTAAATTAATAACGTGTAGAGCTTTTACTTGCTTTGATTATTGCCTCCAGTCTTTGTGCCAAAGATTTCACCAATATTGTCATTCTCGCGACGTCAATTAAATTCCATTCCCTTAAGATCTTAAGTTTACGAGCATGTTTAAGATTTTGTTTAGTAACAAACTATTTTCTATCGTTGTTCATAAGAACGAATCACCAATGGTGATCAATAAGAACCAAAGTGACCGAATTTCAAAAGTCGGTGTCTTTGAAAAATTTAATTGCATCGTGCGTTTTGCATTACTTACACTTTTTCCGAGCGGGAGAATACCCTATTTGCTTACAAATATTGTGCACTGTACTAGCTGAACTTGAACCTCATGTTTTGTCAACTATTCTCCCAACTTCAAAACACTAATTTTGGAGTCCTTGTTTATTTCTCGAATAATTAATTATTTATCTGGTTCACTGAACAAGATCAGTCACCAGTTCTCACTATTTTAGGAACACAAGATATATCAATTATTGATTGCACTGCTAAACGGTCCAATGGATTTTCCCGAACGGCTGAAGTCGTGCCTCTGGTGCCTCACAACAGCCCGGGCGCTTCACGGCCATGAGGTACGCACCCCTCCCCACCCCCTGCCAGGAGACTGCCCTGTTGGTCGCAGAGGTCCCATCGCCTGGTCGCCATGATCGTCAGATTACTACTACATTTTTGACTTTCTCGCCTTACGAATACTTCGTAAGAAGAGAAAGTTATGTAATCGTGCGCCGGAAAACGGGGAATTTTCACCAGACAAAACTCTTATAGCTGGGGTCTGGTAGCAAAAAAGTGGATAAAACCTGTTGCTAAATTTAGAAAAAAAATCCTCTATCTTGTAGTGAAGTCAAAATCCAGGTTTTGTTGCTTCTTGATACTGTAAAATCGATTGACGGCAAAACGTCCGTCTGTCCGTCTATGGTCAACGCTAGCGCCTAAACCGTTCAGCCGATTTTCTTCAAAATTGATATTCCCCAATCGTTTTTACTAGTGTCAAGGCTCCTGGAATTTGATACCGATATTGTAATTTTTGGGTGTACTTTACATGAAGCCCGTCGGAGATTTTCAATTAAAAAAGAAAATGGCTCCAAATTTATTGATTAAACTTAGTTGTTGAATAGTGTGAAGGACGTGTAAGGGAATGATGTAGGTATCATTTTCGTTCATATCAATTTTTCGAAAATTCCAAAAACTATTTAAAAGCTGCAAAATTGAAGATAGACAATTTTGCCTTACACAAAGTCGTTTGTACGACATTAGCACTTTAAATAAGGTGATGTATTATTTTTTGGAAAAACGAGTAGTTTTTGCGTAAAGTTGTTGAATCCCCATCGGGATAATATGGCGATATAATCTCCATGGACCCATGGTTGCCCAGCAATGCTCGTTGCTTTGCGACCTACCCCTGTTGATGTGTATAACTTGTTTCTTCTACCTATATCGTTATGTACAATTCAATACATGAATATAATTTCTTCATTGGAGCACTTATTTATTTCAACTTTGCTAACAAAATTGCGCTACAAATTTACAAAAAAATGTTTCTCAAAAATCGCTCCAATTTTTTAAAATATACTTCTCTTATGTAATAAGGGACGATAAAAAATATTGTCTTAGCCCTACTTCTGGGAAATACTTGTTTTTTTGAAAATTGCAAAAAATATTTTTAAAACTATAAAATTGAAAATAGCGATTTTTACCTCACACAAAGGCTCTTGTACAAAATTAGCTCTTTAAAAAAGGTTATGTAGAATTTTCTGATAAAACGAGTCGTTTTTTGCGTAATCTTCACTCCAAATTTACAAAAACATTTTTCTTATAAACCGCTGCAATTTTTTTCTTTAAAATTTCTCCACGTGTGTAATAAGGGACGGTAAATAAATTAATAAACTAGTGGTGCTATAGAATGGCACACGTTCTCGCAGTAGTTGTTTTTCTAATGTCGGGCCTCGGAAATAGGATTTGGAGTAAGCCCTCCACCACTGCCTTTCTTTTTCGCCCAAAAGACATATTTTTCGCATATTGACAATTACGGGCTTCCTAATGATAGAGCTGATACAATTACGTTTTGACTAATATATAAGTACTCACTCCGCATCTCTCTCCAATGGCGACGGTAGTTAAAGCGTGTTGGGGCTTCACTTCGGAAGATGCCGGGTTCGAATCCCAGATAGGGATTTTAATGTAGTGGTATAAGTGCCCGTTCGTTGATTTTCGGCCCGATCGGATTTCGGATCTCGGGACGGAAAAATTTGCTGGTAGAAAACAGTTTGCTGGTTTATGAAGTAATAGAATAGCATTTGGGACCAAACAGAAGCAGTGCGAGAAAGTATGTGCGTTGGAAGCACTAGTTCTTTTTGGAGCTACGTCAAGGAACACGTGAACACAAGCCACCGTCCGACGTCCTTGGGGTTGTCGCGCGTGTACATTGCTACTGCGCTCATAATATTAACAATAAATAATTCCTTTAACGTTTTGGTTTTAGAAGCGTAGGAACTGATACATAGGCCGCAGCCTGTGTATCCCCTAAACCTTTTACCCATTTCCAAAACTCGATGCTCTGTTGTAGACTCGAGAGGTCTTTTTCAAACAGCGGGTGCACTGCTATTCTTACGGCCGAATAGTAGGGGCTGGTGCCATTGCAAAGCCCACGCGTTACAGGACTGTCGTAATATGCTACTCAGTTCCTTCACATATTTTCGTTTTTAATCTTTTGCAGCTTAAAATATAGTTTTATCTGGTAATATCAAAAATATTCTTAACGGTTCAACTCACTGTAAGCACAATGTTTTTAACGTTCCAGAAGAAGAGGAATGATCAAGGAACTACTGTGCAGTAATGAAGCGTTTCTCAGCAAAATGACTTAAGGTAGTATGTTCGTGCCAGTCGCTAGCCAACTCGACCATTTATTACATGTACAAATTAACAATAGCTGCATGTAGACGTGAATGGAGCATTTAAATAAATATTTGTACGTTGTTAAAAGAGAAGTATTGAACAGTTGCTCTAGAAAAACAATGTTTACTAATAAATTCAGTCTCTCACATGATATTTCGTTTTCATAAGTTGGCAATACCTAATAGAGGTTAGGTTGACTTCGGGGCTCGTACTTTTCTTCCTTCCTGCGTTGAATATTAGTCCACATTGTTTACAAAAAGTGGAATTATCGGCACACTTTAGTTTATGATAGTGTGTAGTACAAAATTTTAAGTAAAGGTGGTTTTATCTGGTAACCCAAGAGAAACATTGGTAACAATAACATGGTTTGTGTAGCATAACTCGTATGCCGAGAGTGGCGAGCCAATACTTCCGGTTGCGATGATTTTCGCAGCAGTTTTTCTATCAATTACACCTCAGAATGCCTGATGAGTTATGTTACATTTAATACAATCTGATTCCCAAAAAATTACTACTTATACGGTGAAAGTCCTTTTTTCTTTTATTCAATAAGTTCTTCAATAACTTAAAAAAAACTATGCCCGTGAAAGTTTTTCCATAAGAGCTTGTCCTAATTTAAATTTATTTAATTCTAAAATTAGGCCGGTAAGGGTAATTTTTTCTTACCATCTTGAAGAACAGACATTTTGCTTTCATTTAAAGTCATTTTGAATGTGCTTCACAGTGGTCGATCTAACAAATATACTACCTTAAGAAACATTTGTTCATCAAACTGAGGAGAAGGCGATGGTGTGCTTTTTTCACCTGTATAATGGAGAAGAACCGTAACAAACGGACCACGGAATGCGTGAACTTTCCTTCCTCTTTCTTGTCCTTTCCTCACCCCTTACTTACATACCTTTTCACTTGCATGCAGTACAGTGCCACCTGTCAGGAAACCTGTTGGGAGCTTAGAGCGTGTCCCGGTAGGGTGTCTCACTGGCTGGAGCTACCTAGTTGAAGAAAATTCCGCAAGCCTATGTGTAGATCGGCGCCAGATCTCACAGTCACCTCTCGAGCAAAATATGCACTACTCTTATGGGACTGATGACCTTAGCAGTTGTCGCGCCAGGAATCACTAATCAATTAAACATGTAAATAAAAGCATAAACACATTTTACTTCAAAATAAATCTGAAACTTGTAACTTATACAACATACTTAATAATTAATGTTAATAATACGTAATGCAAGTTGATATACTCCTACATAATTACACTAGGCATAGTCATTATATAAAATAAAAAAATTAAATTTATAATTTTATTAAATGTATTTTTGCTGCCATAAATTTTTTAATCTTGAAATCGTGATGATTATGAGAGCATTTTGAGTGTTAAACAGTGTTATTAACGTCGAGTTTCTCCAGTGATTATATATATATACACACACATACACAGTTTTTTATGGTTGACGCCGCATCTCGCTTCCCGATCTCCATTTTTCTTTATCATCCCAATCTCCTTCCTGTTGTCCTCTGGCAGCCATCGCGTCTTGTACATCTTGGGCCCAGCTTCTTGGTGGTCGACCCCGTTTTCCTCTCTCAGGAGGAATCCATTCCCATATTAATTTAGGCCATCTAAACTCCTCTATTCTTTCTAGTTGACTATACCAGAGGAGGCGTTTGGTTTCAATTTTTTCGATAATATTTCGTTTAACGCCCATAATATCCCTTATTCTCTCATTACGCACATGTTCCAGTTTGGAAGTGCCACTGCTTCTTCTCCAAAAATCCATTTCAAGTGCAAGAAATCTGTCTCGTTCTCTTTTATTCAGTTCCCAAACTTCTGCACTATAGGTAGTAATACTTTCAACCACTGAGGAGGCAATTATTTGCTTTGTTCTTTTTTATTTTGTCATTTGACACAATGGGGTTTAGTTGCCGTATCGCTCGTTTACCTTGTCCAATTTTATTATTAATGTCATCACTGCTTTTACCATTAGATGATAAAGTGACCCCTAAATATTTAAAAGTTTTACAACCTTTAATTTTTTAAGTCTCTATCTCGATATCTTCCAGCTCGTCATCTCACGCTTTCAAATACTCAGTTTTTGACATATTAATCTTTAGGCCTCATTTTTCATATTCCTTTTTCAACTTGCGGAACATATAGCTCAAGTCATCCATATCCCCGGCCTCGATGACCTGATCGTCAGCAAAGAGTAGGGTATACATACTTTCACCACCGACTGGAATGCCCATTCCACTACATTTCCTCTTCCACTCTCCTAGGGCTTCCTCTAAGTAGATCTTAAAAGTGTCAGTGCCATAGTACATCCCTGTCAAAGGCCCTTCGTAACCAGGAATTCTGAAGAGACTTTATTGCCCATTTTGACCATGCTCATACAGTTGCTGTAAAATTCTTGCTGTAAAATAAGAATTTTATTATGTATTATCATTCTGAAAGTAATAAACCGTGAAAAATACAGTTAAATATTCTAATTTTAAGATGTAATCCATATTCACCTCTGTAATGAAATAATCCGAAATACTTTGAACTCACGTATGTGTGAAGAAAAGTCTGTACTTAAGTTTAACCCTATTGTGTTTTGAGTTTTGAAGAAGCTGATCACTGATCATAAACATTTGTCCTAGACGCACAGTTTAAATGTCAAGCGAGGATTGAATAACAGTAGAATGTAACTGTGTGATGTGGAGATGCAGATAGAGTAGAGCGATGAAAGGAGAAACTGCATGTTAAGGCGATTACCTTTCATATCAGAACGAAACATCAGCTCTAGTAATCACCAGCTTGAACGGGTACAGGAATGAGAAGGCAACAGGTATCACACGAGAAAACGACCCAGAGAATATAGACGTCCTAGATTATTATTTACACACAACAAGATCCTTCACATGCCCCTAGAGGACACTTTGTAGGACACCAATCAACGTACTTTAATGTATGTTTTAAGATGACTATTAAGGCTGAGTGGAAAATATTGATTGATGGTACGAAGGAATATCTAATGTTGCGTTTATGAAATACGAATATTACGCTTGTATTTAAAAATGGTTATGATTCATAACTCAAATGAATTCGTATGTCACTCGACTTCTATTTACATTAACAGGTGAAAGCTAAATCTTATGCTTATGATTAAAGATAGTATTTATTCCAATAACGAGCGACGTATTGGTGCATAAACGTTCTCCCCTCACTTCTTACAAGGTTTAGTTTATTACCGCGATTCAATTTTCTCTCATTAGACTGACACGCGAACTGAACGCGCTGACGTCACGCTCCGATAATCACGTCCCGTAGCTCACGCGTTCTGGGGGCAAAAACGGCAGCGCCGGGGGCGGGCGGGCGGCGTCGGAGGCTGTCAGTCCAGGCCCGCGCGGCGCTCCAGAAACCGAAAGGGCGGACGCCGGCGCGCCAAGACGCCCCCGGGGAAGCGGATCGCGTGCGGCGCCGCCGCCGTCGTCGCCTCCTCCTCCGCTTCCATTGCCTTTCTGGAGCTGCCTGTCGCAAACTCCTCCTCTGCCTCCGCTTCCATTACCTTTCTGGAGCTGCCTGCCGCAAACTCCTCCTCTGCCTCCGCTTCCATTGCCTTTCTGGAGCTGCCTGTCGCAAACTCCTCCTCTGCCTCCGCTTCCATTGCCTTTCTGGAGCTGCCTGTCGCAAACTCCTCCTCTGCCTCCGCTTCCATTGCCTTTCTGGAGCTGCCTGTCGCAAACTCCTCCTCCGTCTCCGCAGCAATCGATTTTGCGGAGCTACTGCTCATGTTCTCACCACTGGCGCCGTGCCTCATCCCCGCCTCCTTCTACTCCTTTTAATCCTCCTTCCTATCCTTCTTCTCATCCTTCTTCTAATCTTCATTCTTCTCATCCTTCCTCTATCATCTCCTCAACCTCCATCTCCCATCCATCTCGTATTCCTCCTTCTCCATCCACCTCCTGTTCCTCCATCTCTCATTCACCTCGTCCTCCATCTCTCATCATCCTTCCCTCATCCTCTTTCTCTCATCCTTTTTCTCATCCTCCTTTTCCTCTTCCTTCTCTTTCTCGCCTCTGCCTCCTTCCTCTTCTCCTCCTCCTCCTTTACCTTCTCCAACTCTTCCTTCTCCTCATTCCCCTCTTCCTTCTCATCGTTATAACACAAATATTTCAATTCATCTTCTTTAATCTCTCATTCTGTTATCAGAAGAATACCATCTAATGACCCATTCTGGTTATCACTTCGGATAAAAGATATTGTTTTCCTTTATTTTTTTAATATTTTATTGTAATAAACCTCTTTTAATTTTAACCGACTTCACTTTTTACTTCTTAACTTCTTCTTACTGTTTTTCGCCGCATTCGTTCTCTTCGCTTTTTACCTTCTCATGTATAGCCTGCAGTTCTTCCAAGAAATTACGTTCTTTACTCCGTATTTTACTCAATATTCTCGTTGCAGGTGTATGCCTTTCGCTGGAAATACAGGAAGAGCAATGTTTACGTCAGAATTTCCTTTTATTTTGTCATGTAATTTATAGTGCAGCTTTTACTATGAATTTTTTACACTGCAGCTTTCACTGCAATGTCTCCGAATATCGAAAACTGATTTAAATGTAACGTTTTCAAAAGAAGTCACTTCTTGGGGGTGCCAGATATTCCACAAAGTGCTCTGTTGTGTGTTTTCTGGATTAAATGAGGTAGCCGTGCAGTGATGACTTTCGTACGAGAATCTTCTTCAGGCTTTACATGTGGTATACATTTTAATAATGAAATTCGCACTCAAACGTCTTGTGGTTTGGCAATGAGTAGTCTCGGTGCACAAGCATTGATGTGCAATTTTTGTTACTAACTTGTGAGATACCAAAGAGATTAATGTTAAGCTGGGATCTTTTTTTACCAATGCCAGTAGCGTGTTAATGTTTACTTCCAATATGACAGAATCTAAAACTACATAAATAACAGACTCCATAATTTTCCAAAACCTTTCCTTAGATACTGACTGGAGATTTTTTTCGAAAACGAAATTCAAAACAGCATATTACTCGCCCCATGTAGCCATCGGTGATGGAAGCAAATTAAGATGTTTCCATTTGAATGGCTCCCGATCACGCAATCACGGAAACGTTTACCTCATTAACATTATACATTAAGTTCACAAAATACTCGTAACATTGAATAAAATATTTACACAATAAATAAAGGAAATAAAACAATTATGATTGTGAACTAAAGAGCCCCTCTCCTATTAAAAGCAAATATGATTTCCCATAAACTTTCATTTATCATAAATAATGTTATAACATTTCACTTAATTATATAATTTCATATCTTATCATATCATGAAACCACGATAAGCTACATCACGTTACTTCGTCATATCACATAAAATTGTCATACCACATTATATTATGTCATGTTACCGAGCCCATGGCATAATAATCTTCCATCCCTAGGGTCCATGTTTGACCCCAGCCAATCCATGAAGAAGCTATGGAGAACGAAGGGAGCGCTCCTTAGACTTTCCTGGTATTTTCTAGTTTACCATACCTCTCATTCTGCCATTGCTTCATTAATCACTTTATTATTATTATCTGCTCCTTAGATCCTCATTCTTGGGAGTCAGTGACTTCAGATGTTGAAGAGCCCCTAATCTAAATAAATTATATAATATCACACCATTTCGTATATCATAAGAATAAACCATATAACCGTTTTATATACCATAAGAACAAACCGGAAATTATTTCCTCTCTGTTCAAATCAATTTCGTAATTATTAATAAAACGCATCTGATATGAATGAGTAGTGTTTTTATTTTAAGAAATGTACGTTATTATTTTTTTCAAGAATAATTTTGTTGTCACATGCATGGAAACAATATTAAATTAATTTCATATTCATTTGACATTAATTGCAGCAACAAATTTAAATACACTGATTAACACTGTAAAACTGCTTTATTTGTTTAAAGAATGTGTTTTATTTTGTGAAAATTCCCAAAAATAGTTGTTGTAATGAAGCTTACTTAACAATAATTTATATGAGTGTATTGTCAACAAAACATTGTAATACATGAATTCACTTACGTAAACATTAACCCAATGTGTTAAATAAAGTATTTAAACGGTTCAAACTGACGTCTAATGAGCACTCTCTAAAGCGAGAAAATGGAAGTCCTTGAGATTAGCCTTGCAGTGGCATGGTCGTAGTCGTGCGATCCTTGGCCTTCTGCTACCGTTGCCGAATTATAAGGGTTTCTGAGAGCAGCACAAATATCACGGACGTTCAAGCAATGAAATATTATTTTACACATTCAGGGACTCATATTGTCTGTACATCATCAATCTTACAATACTAAATCGATGAGGAGATAATGAAAAAACCTACATTGCCCATTAATGTACAGTAAATATTAAAATGGCACCTTTCGCCTCTGGAAAGTAAAAGTTTATATTTTCCAAAGCGTCATATATAGTTGTCTCAGAATAAATGTTACAAACTTCTAAGGCATGTAGAGAGGTCAAAGATGATCACTTTTACCTTAGGAACATGTGAGAAATTTCTAATAATAACTTTACATATGTGATGCAGTCAAAGAGATTTCTTTTACCCTCCAATCTCCAGTGCAGGAAGAATTGCCTATCAACCACATATCACGTGTGTAACTTCGTTTTACGAAATTCCTCAGCACATGATCATTGGCAAAAATGAATTATCTTGGACCCCTCTTCATGCCCTCGAACGTTGTAACATTTATTCTGATACTTTCTGTAGTTTGTAAATAAATAAAAGTTCTATTTTATTTTGCACGTGTGTCTGTATTTGAGTTTATTTTATAGTTTTGTATGGGATTTTAGGGAGGATGATGACAAAATAGATTGCAAATTTCCACTTTTTCATGACAATACCCTGAAGAAAATCCACAATGAAGCATACTGAAGAATATATAAAAAGAATAGCCGTCCTTGAAGTCAATATAAAATAAAGATTTTACAGTTATCAATTGCGTAGGCCATTCAGTAATTAAAGAGACAAATTGGTCTGGAGAAAAATAGTGGATAGGACAAGTTGGGTAATTTTAGGACTACAAGTTGGCATCACTGGGATGAGCGCTGATCATCTGGATGATCAGCATTGTTGTGTTCATACCTTCAAAATTAAGTTGAACGATGGCGAGTCCAGTTGAAAATTCCACATTGGTTTAACAACGTTCCGCGATTCGTTTTGAATTTGATGAATGTGAAAAAACAGCTAATATATACACTACAATGACTAAAGTATATGCTGAAAGTTACAAGAAACAATTTTTACATGTGAACTGTTCAAAAGTGGCCGAGACTGACAAATATCGTTCTGGCCGCATCAGCAGGAAAAGTCATGTTGACTGTGTTTGGGGATGCTGTAGGTGCGTTTTTGGTAATTATCACGAAGAAAAGCGTATAATAAACAGCCAATACTGCTTGATATGCAAGGTGAAGCCAGTCATGAGAGAGAAACGTCGTGGATCTAAGAGGAGATGTGCGATTCTCCAGCAAAACAACGCACGTCCTCACGCTGCTCAACAAAGCCGTGGAACCATCAACAAATTGGTATGAGAGGTACTACCTCAACCCCCTTACAGCCTCGATTTAGCACCATCTTATTTCCATTTTTTTTTAGTCCACTCAGGGAGGCATTATGTGAAGAAAAGTTCTAGGATACAGAGGATGTCAAAAAAATTGTGGGAAATTGGTTCAAGCAGCAAGATAAAGTTCTTTGCAACCGTTATAAAAAGCTGGTAACCCGTTGGAACAAGTGCATAAATGTTGATAAGGAATATATTAAAAAGTAGGAAAAGTCATGTAATGTTATGTAAAAATTAACGTTAATGTCTCCATACCAATTTGTCTCTTATCTATTGAATGCCCCTCGTATTTGATTTTTTCAGTTTCGAATAATATTAAACTTTAGACTAGCAACAAGACATTCCGAGGCGTCAATCTCAAAGTTTGCTTAATTTTGGATATGTTGTAAGGAATGAAGAAATATCCCTCCCGCGTTTTTTCGGACAAACTTTTTTAGGCGGTGACCTGTACTATAATACAGAATCTACAGACATATTGGCACAATGTTTAGGTGATTAGGTGCAGATAGATAACAAAATTATCTTGTCTTCACAAAGAATTTTTGAAATTTTTCTTATCAATGTATTTGTGAGAAATTACAAATTTTCCATGAGAAATTATTGCCTAAAATATTTTTTCTTTGTACAAACCACAGTACATGCTTTTTAGGGTTCGTTACCATTGAAAAAAAATGAAAACACGTCGTTTTTGTTTTCAAGGAAAGTAGCACTTATTTTTTCCAGATTTTATTCATTGTAGTTGGTTACCTAGGCAGCATTTTTGAAATGTTATTTTACGTTTGTTTTACCTCATACAATAATAGAATATGAATATGAATAGAAATATGAAATAAAGTGGATTTGTAACGTGTCTTGGAGGTCACATATATTTTGCAATTGTGTTTGTTTGAAGAGTTTCCAACGTTCTATGCAAAATGCCATAATATATTGTCTTCCGTACAGCGAAATATGCATGAGATGTTGGCATTAGGGTAAGCCTAGAACAATATTCTGGAAACTAACAATATCCGGCAGGTTCTTCGTAAATAGGATAAGTAGAACGTAAAACGCTTGTCGATTAAATACAAGCAAAGACAAGGACTAACATATATGCTCAGTGTGGGATTCGAACCTGGACTTCTTGGACAGAGATGTTGAAACGGTATACGTTTCAACATTCATTTCACGGATATTCTTACCTTATTTTGTAGTCATACAATAGGACTTCAAGTCTTCCATGATCCTTCTAATCCTTCTATGTAACTTCATTATTTGTGCACGTCTTCTGAATTTCAGTGGGAAATATAGTTATTGAAATTATTATTTTCCATATTGTCGTGGCAAAAAGTATTATTCTTTCATGAAGAACATGATGAGGGTTAAGGGCACAAATTCATAGCTAATTTACCTTTGAAAATATATTTTATTATATAGGAGCGAATATTTTTGTCAACAAAACTTGAAAATACCGCTCTTTTTTCTGTACTCAAAATTCGACTAGAATATGGTTTAGGATAGAGATCACAAAATTATGAAAACGTGTACAAATTCACTTCTCCCCAAAGCTTGTCACACACAGTTTTAAACTGTTTTGTTTACGTAAATAAATAAATAATAAATCCTTCCTGATAATCTCCATTGCCTTTGCGGAAGGGTCATAAAGCGGGCCGGCGCTTCCGAGCGCGGGCACCAACTTCACTGCCGCCTTGGCAATCGTGGATCTTGGATTGGCCTGTTCTTCAAACGATTTTGTCCGTCGTCTTCGTCTACTTCTACTTTCAAGGATTATTAGGGCGATGCCTGTTCCGGCCCCTCAGTCCATCTTCTTCCTGGGCAACCTGGATCTCTTTTTCTTCGGAGCTTACATTTCTTTACTTGTTTTCGGAATCTTCTGTGTGCCATTCTTTCTACGTGCTGTTTCCATCTATTTTTTACTTTTCTTTACACCATTGAGAAATACATAAACTAAGTTTAAATTAAAAATACACATGTTAGATGACTTAATAGCTAACTTACATTAAAACGTAAAACTAATACAATGGTTGAGGTTACCCAATCGGGCTCCTCTAGTCGGGATTTAGTTCGGAGAATTTCTTGAGGATAATGTAAACGAGACACTTATTTTGTATCCCGGTTCTATGTGATGGGTTTTGCCGAGTTTGTGAACTGATAGTGAAGGGATTTGGGATATGTTTCAGAAGAAGTTAGTAGCTAGATATAATGGTCTATAGTCTCTAGCTCGAATTCTTTGTGTAATTGTTTATTCCTGACATATCAGGGAGCGTTTGAAATAATTCTGAGATATTGATTTTGTACTATTTGCAGTTTCCTTTGCCTGTTTTTTTCTGCATTTAATCAGATCGGGTAATCCACCCTGCCCGTTCATTTTCATCCTCCGTGGATGGCGATTGCACCCACTGCGCGGGCGCCAGCGCCAGGGCGATCGGGGGCGCGGCAACCAGAGCGGAACGCGTTGCGACCGCCCGCGCTGCTGCCGCTGCGGGCGCTGTCGATCCAGAGGGCGGAGCGGGCGCGGGCGCGGGGACGGGGCGGCGACAGGACGGCGACAGGACACGGGCGATAGGGAATGGGCCACGGAGGGCAAGGGGAGAGGCGGGGCGACCGGGTGATGACGGGGGGGGCGGGGAGTGGCGGGGCGAGGAGGGACGGGACGGGACGAGACGGGGCGGAGCGGGGCGGGGCAAGGTGGGGCAAGGCGGGGCGGGGCCCGCCCTGCCCGTCCTCGCGATCGGTGGCCTTCTGGGCGAGATAGCGTCTCCGATTTCTCTTGTCACCGGGCGCGCGGATTCCGAAATACTTCGCGGGCGCCATTTTTCGCTTGGCATTTGCAGATCGCCACCGCGCAGCCGCCGCGCTGACTGGGTAACAGTGGCGGCACTTGGCAGTGCTTTCAGCGAGTCCATTGCGAGTTCATTCAGAGCTACCATTTCGCTGATTTGGAAATACGAAAAATAAATTTATTACGTGACTGATAGGCTGACATAACAACGCAGAGACAATACTACAGAATATATAGCGCATCCGAGGTTAAGAACGAAGTACAGGGATTAATGTTTTTTCCGATAAATAAACATCCCACATTTTTAAGATGTCTAAACTGTTTTAAATCATCATTTTTCATAACATGAATTACATTAGTAAAATAATACCTCGAATTCATTATATATTTACCACAAATCATGGTGAATTTCTTTATAATTTATTAATTTTTGTAGGAAGGGATACGTTGGGGGGTTGGGTCAGCCACAGCTACGGTGCCACCTGCTTTGGTCGCCGTATCGTGCTGCGCTCAGAAAGTTCTCCTTCCAGTGGTTTACGTGTGTTTGTTCGCCTGTGTTTTGTTTTTGAAATTTATGGTTTTAATCTCGTCAAAGTGGAATATTATATCGCTTACTTTTCTTCGTTTGGGTTTTTAGGTTGTGGTAAATTGGAGAATTTTTTAAATTTAATTTATTTTTTCTTTGCAAACTTAAATTTATAATGTATGATCCACCAACCCTAAAGCGCAAGAGAGGTAAAGTGTTCCATAGAGGGGAAAAACAAATGACTATTAATGTTTATAACTATTTAGTTATAATTATATTTTCGAACGGAATTCGTACTCAATGCCTACCAGGAGACTACTGTTCGCTCTCCCGGCACGGTTTCCCGTGAAGAAGGAGGCAGCTCGGTTTCCCGTGACTCAAATCAGTGTGTTCTCATGGGCCCGACTTATTATGTCGTCAAAAAATTTTTAAATATTTTGTTCGGTAATCAAAACTCAATTATTTCTCAACTGTTAAAAGAGAACAAGAGCCTTGGCAGTTTTGCAACTGCATGTAGTTGGCTTGAATCTTGGATATCGTATTGAAATAGGGGTGCGCTTTAAAATTAATATTTATTCGTGATTTCTTAAGATATTTCGAAGTAGAAAGGACGTGCTAAACTTCCGAAAAAAGGTTTCCTGCGTATCGGAGTCTCATTGGAATAGCTTTTGATTTGAGGAAAGGAAATAAAATACGCTTTCATAAAATTGGAAAAGTTTGAGACAAACTACTTTAACTTAGTGCGGGATTCGTCGTCACCATCGAACGAGTAACTTTCGATTCATACTGTATAGCAGAAAAGCGCCACGTTTGGCATCACTATCGCCATTAGAGACCGTACTTCATTCTCAACATCGGACGCGCCATAGAAACTTGGGAATTTATGTTCCTATTACAAAGTGTGCCACCGCAATGCAAGTATTTTTCAAAACTCATCTTCTGAAGGTAAGAAATCAGTACAGTAGTATTATTTTAGCGTGGCCGCTCAAGGTCGTGGTCTCGGAACTACCGGAAGAGTTCATTACTCAAACATAGCTGTTTTGGGGGAGCGCGTCCTTTCCCAGCACGTCTTGACAGTCCTACTCCAGTTGTGTAAACATTGACCCTGACTGTCCGTATCTGCGAGGTGCATGCTTCCAGTTGCGTTTCCTACTAGATCGAAGCATTTGTACGTGATTCGGAAGTTGTGTTTTAAGTGATTATTGTTCTGTTAGTGATTATTGCAATGCGACCGGTTCAGAGCAAGTTGCATAAGGGAGAACATCACAGTCAGAAAAGTAAAGTAGTTGCCAAAGTATATCATTTTATGAAGAGAGAAGCAAATGGTGTTAAAACTGTCACAGCAGTTCTTAAGAGAGTGGCAGATTCTACGGATGTTTCTGGATGACGTATTCGCGGGCTTAATAAGACAATGAATTATATTGAACCTAGGGAATCGTGTTCATATTGAACTTCTACTAAAGAGAGGAAAAGGAAGAACGTGGAATCTGCCCTCGAGGGTTTCAACGAGAGTCATTCGCCGCACAATTATTTAATGCACTTTATCACGAAATGGTTATTTGGAAAAGGCGCAAATGATAGAAATGCTAGTTATGATAGTGAGGAAACGGGAAACAGTGGAAAAGATTAAGATGATGGCGGCAGAGCCGCGCCATCACGTGAATTTAGTGCTTCTCCACTACCGAACGAAGACACTACAGCAAATTAATTTCCAAGTAAGTTCGCTACCACGTGCGGTGCGAATGTTTTTGGAATGGGCAGACGCGCGAAAGTCGCCTCCTGGTTCCATCCCCACCACTTTTAGGTTCCCCCTCTACTCGAGAATCCCAGCGGCCACGCTAGAAAAATTTAGCTGTATATTTCGTTGTTTTTTGTCATTTTTGGGCAATCTGCAATATATGTAGGTATGACGGGTTGCGGTTCCTCGATGCTGATGGGGGAAACGCGGCCGGACAACGTAGGGCGAGGCGAGGGCCAGGGATGGTCAGGGACGGCGAAAGAAACAGTGGCGCGTGACTTGGGGAACGCAAGAAGGCGGAGATAAACGGGGTAGAATCGGACACGGGTGACGGTGCGGGGAGGGGCGGGGCAGAATGTGCCACAGCAAGACGGAAAAGGAGGTGGCGGGGAAAGCGTGGATGTAAATCAAGTAACTTCCTTTAACACTATTCATAGAACTCTTTCCTTTTCTTGTGTTAAATCAATACCCTATCGATGCCGGGTTACTTTCAGTAAGTACTTGTTATAATCATGATGAATAAGACTGATGAATCAAATCCGATTTATTTCGTAGATGTTACGGTAAAGTTGAGGTCTTCGCTCTCAGGGATCTCGAAGGATGTCCGCGTGATTAGTGAAAACATTCCTCCACAGCTGCTAATTTCCCATAAAATGAGGTTGTAGCGGGCATAGATTACACGTTCCTTTTCTGTCGGTGTCAGTGGAACTGGGTACCATATTGATAAACAAGGGTTCCTTTTGGTTTATTAAGTATTCAGCCGTAAGAAAGGTAAAACACTTGCGTAACATTATCTAGATATGCTTGTAATATAGTCTACTACTGCCCGGTTCAGGCCTAAGAAAATAAAAATTCGTAGTAATTATACCATTTTGCCAATGTTCTTGGGTGCAACATTGGAATGTGATGTGAACAGAAATACACGTTTTCGGAGACATTGAAACGTGTTTTAAACGTGTCTCTCCTCCGTCAGTTTGTCCCTCCGCCTACCCATGTGTCCTCCAGTCCACCCATCCTTCTGGCTCTGAACTAGAGCCCAAAATATTGATTAAATTTTGCGCAGAATTGATATTTTCCAATCAATCTTACGGAAATTGAGGTCCTGCAAATTTAAAACGGACGTTTTGATATTCAGGAGTACTTTACCTGAAGATGTAAACATGTAATGTACACTTTTTGTAAAAGTTAGTAGTTTTTGCGTAATTTCTGTTAGAAATTATTGAAACATATACGGGCGTCCCGTCGTACATAACGATAACATTGTAATATTGCAAGAAAGTATGTGCTGTTGTATCACCTAGTTTTTCTTAATGAAGCTGGGTGAGAAAAATGTTTGACAAGGATTGCCTGGCAATGGGGCAAGTTATGCCATTAAGACTACAAAATTGTATTAATACGAGTATATTGCTAACTGAAAATCGGTCGCTACATAAATCGAAAATATTTACAGCCCTGGAGAAGGTTTAATAAAGTCCAAACCGTTGATATGTTAAGAATCTCTACTCTGAAAATATTTCCCATTTATTAAGAATTGAAGCCAAAAAGGCTCACAAATAGTACGGAAAAGTTCTTGCTGTTGGAGTACTACGAGCCAAAAAGAGGGATAACTATGACTGATGAATTGGAAAGGCAATCAAAATTACAACTAACCAGAAGCGAAACAACGAATCTCGTCAGTATAGATTCTATAGATCCCTATAAGTAGTGGGGATGTAGGTTGAAAGTCGGGATGGTGATGTAGATAGGGATCACTAATTAAAAATTAAAACATAGTTACACTAATATAAACACTGGTATATAAATTTGTGAATTGCTTTCTAATGTTTCTTGCTTATGTAACTCAGTTGATGAGAGGATTTTCTATTGTTTTATGGGGCATTATAAATAAATTTTTCTGAGCCTTGTCTTATACGGCGGCTTCTCTGAAGAGCTCAAAATATATATTTGGTTCTAAGACACCCAGTAGAGCCACAATAGAGCAATTCATTATCGCTGTATATGTACCGCTTGCGCGAGGTGTGTGTAGCAGGATCTCACTTTGTGCCGTCAGTTAGTAGTTTGTCCACCACCCGACATCTGCCTGTCGGCTTGTCTGTCAATTCGTCGATGTTACTGTGTGACCACTGGGGAGACAACATCAATTTGAATCACATTTGTAAAGTCTGACACTAACTTATGTTCTATCTGACTTTTATCTCGAAGACGTGGAGATCTCACATCAAGCGAACACGTTCTAGACAGACTGGTGCGACTTCCTTGTCAGAATTGGAAAGGGAGAATGCTAGCGAGCCGTTAGGAAACTGAAACAATTCTGGTTATAATACGTTTTCTTCTATGGTACTCGAGTGAACTTACTCAACCGGCAGGCGGGGTAATTAGCAGGTTCTCAGTTCGCAACTGAGCTTATGCAATGCAGAATATTTAAATTCCTTTATCTGCGAACAGAAATGTACCCTGAACCAGACAAGCCTTTTAAACCGACTGACACTCAATTCTCTTGATTTGTGTCATTCTAATAGCTGATATTACGTTGCAAATAAATCAGCATTCATTAAGAGTCAATTACACAAAGACAAATTTTCTCTGAAAACAGAGTTTTTAATGATCACGTGAGTTATCCTTTAGAGCAGAGGTTGGTGTTGTTCTAAAGAAAACATCTGAGTTAATTTATTCATCCCTGTCAGTCTAAGAATGAATTAGATTAATAGAGAAAATAGTTATGTTATACTGTTCTGCCATAATTAAACAATGTGTCTCGATTTAGATACCGCAATTCCGTCATATTGAGACTTTTGCAATATTTTATCATATATTTGGTTTCATTCTCAATCTAATATGGGAGAAGCCACCTCCCAGAAAACAATAATACATATTGAAAAATATAGCTTTTACTAATCTTCTATATTAACAAAATTCATTCAATATATTAATTGTTAACGTTATAAAATATTAATATTAATAAGAAGCAAAAAATATATATTATATTCAGTATAAATGAAAAATTACTTTTAAGGAAACATCAAGTTCGCTGGACTATATCTGAAGCCCCCCTGTGGGTGCTCTTTGGGTGTTTATATGAGCTTAATGTATCTCCTTTAGAAATGTTGTAATGGCCTGTGTCTCATTTTTTATCCCTCTCTTTTGTTCCACTCATCACTCCTGCACGAACTCACACACGCACTACACACACACACACACACACACACACATGCACACACAACCACATGCTTCGTAAATGCATCCTAAGCTGTCATTTCACTCGGTCGTTTCTAGACTCGCGTTTGGAATCTCAGTTTTCCCTAGCACAATTTGTGATCAAATCGGTGCGTTCATTTCACATTAACTCGCTTGCAGGCACTGAAAGAAGACACGAGGAAGGTTGAAATGGGCAGTCTAGGTTGAATGGGTTAGCAAAATTTCTACTACTACCTTACTTCGTAAGAAGAGAATGTTATGTGATCGTGCGCCAGAAAACGATATTTTCAGCTTACTGCGCTTGTGTTGCGTAGTGGTATCAGCGCCAGCACGTTAACTTTGAGGAAATGTGTTCATTTGTCGGAATGGAGAAATAACGTGCTGGTTGAAACCCCTTATGCTTTTTATGTAGGTGTATTTTCTGCGGAGCATTTTAAATGATTCAAAAATGGATGTGCTCTTGTAGCACTTTGTGTTGAATTTGACGTTTTGGATATGAATGAGAAAGGAAAAAATGTATCTACAGTGGAATATTTTATACTCTGCTTTGAATTATTTGTTGTTGTTTTTTTTACATAGACATTTACGTGTTTATGCATTTGCCCGAGTTCGGTCCATGCGCGCTTTTGTGTCGTAGTGGCATGAATGCCGACAAGATAAGTGTGTGGATTTGGAATCGTGTTTCTGAGCGGGAAACAATTTGCTAGTTTATATAGTAGTATAATATTGCGGAGCATTTAGCAGCAGTGCGAGAAAGCATGTGCTTTGGAAGCACCAATCGTTATAATACTTTTTATTCAGAAAATTGTATTAACTGCAGCTTTGTTCATACATATTAAAATCCTCAAAAGCAATTTTGACATTCTTGAATTGAATTTTAAAAGAAAATCTTCTTCTGTCTTTCCAGGAGTTAGCCTGAGGCCTGAACCGATCTCACCATCTCTTCTTCGGTCTTCCCAGACTTCCTTTGCCAATATCTGGATTATATTATATTGCTTGTTGTCGAATCCTCGTGGTGGCATACGAGAGACATGTTTTCTCGATTTTCCTTTATGGTGGATCGTCTTTTCGATTATTGGTGCTTCCCTAGTTCGTTCCTGATTTCTACATTTCGGATTTCTTCTTCTCTGGTGCAGTCTTTAACCGATCAAATAAGCTTCTAGCTGTTTAAGATATAAAAAGAAAGTAAAAACCGCATTTACATATCAAAGAAGGAAGATATTTTTGAAGTAAAGTACTATTCACTTACATTTTCAGTTATTTGCATTTACCCGATTCTGGCTGGCAAAGTTTTTCTATTGTTTGCGACATCTTCTAACTATGGACTATTGTTTCACTTCAACTTGTCTTCAAGTTACACCTGTATTTTATGCTTTTATTTATTTTCGTTAAAAAGTAGTACAAACTCTGTGACGTAAGGGGGAGAAGTACAATCTGCCCGCATATTCCTGAGCTCCAGGATATCTTCTCAACTCTCCTAATACACGCAGTTAAATGGTTAAATAATATACCAACAAAGCGACTACTTCAACAATTAGAAAGTTTCGCTCCCAAGTTATAGAAAACTTATTTGCATCAGGAAACAACCTGCAGATTTGATTTCTTAGTATTGGTAACGAAATAGCAATCCACACGCCCGGTTCTACTTGTACCACACAAGGTGAGCTCTACGTACTACAACGTGCGCGTTGTGGAGCTACATTTATCTTATTTACTTTATTATTTTATCTTTATTTGATAATCAAATGACATATTATATTGGTATTTTATTAATTGTGCTATATTTGTATTATTTTCTGTGTTCTGAAGATAATTTTAAATAGCAGTTATTTCTCTAATAATGGTGTCGAGTATACAATACGTTTTTGTCTCTCATACATTGATTTAGGAACTTTGTGTTAAAGAAAAATAGTGAGATATGCATTTGTCATGGAAAGAAAATTCAACAGTTTAGTTGGATTGTTATTATCAATTATTTTTTCTTGGAATACCATTAATTTAACTCAATTTTTCATCCTTATTTCCATAATTCAATGTCTTTCATAAATTTACACGCCCATTTCCCGAATTTGCATATCCAAACAGGTTTCAGAGGATGACAAATATGACACTGTCTTCGGCCATACGTTTTACTAGGTAGCAAGAACTCATGATCCAGATGAAGTAATATTTGAATATTTTCTCGCAACGGCTTATGCTGAAGCAACGACTTCCCCTCATATGCTCAATAATTACACAGTGGACTACGACACGTTCTCTCAATAAATATGATACTCGATATAAATATTTGATATTTTTTAAAGAAGCGGATTTCGTAGAAAAAAATGCAATTAAGACTTGTCTAATCATAATCATGCCATAATGTTTTTGGGTGAAAATTGAAATGTTAAACCCGATAAATTTTACACACTACTTCGTATCATATCTACAAAAATAATAAAGAATCGTAATTCCAACATTCTAACCAGCCGACAATTAGATGAATGACATAATCGTGGCGCATGGTTGACAGAGGACTTGGCGGTTTGACACAACGAAGGCAAACGGAGAACTGTGACATGAGTGCCTGTTTCGTCTACTGCACGTTTCACATCAGAATGTCAAAGAGCTGAAAGGAAAGGACAACCATGGCGGCTCCAAGGCAATCAATTGACCATCCAGTAGACATGCGGAACGCTGAAGAAAAAAAGTCATTACTATGAAATATACGTGAACATCCATCTCTTCCTATCCATCGTCCAATAACCCTAATGAAATAACACATCAACCCAAAAAGCAGAACCTTACATTCACACACTCAGCTTTTCGGAACCCGTCCTTGTATGGGAGAGTGTAGCTCAAGAAACGAAGATACACCCAAAAATAAGACATCCGGAATGAAGAGTCTCGAAAATTTGCATTCTTGGAACTAAGATCGTCCGAGCCACACTTTCTAGCCTTTTCCCCGACTCATTGATTAATATATTAAGGGGCGTCGCTATTAGCCGGCTTTTCTTGCCGAATTCGTTTACTACGCTCCATGAAGTCACGGAGATTAAACGAATTCGAGACTCGCGGATTCCTGGTTTGAGGACCGACTAGCAACCCAGGATCTATCGAGTTGAGCTCCTGGCCGAAGGGATAAAAGGCACTGACTGCGACGTGACGAGACTTGACAAAGGTAGTAATTGCGGATTACTTCACGCAAGCGCTCAACGCTTCTCAAGTGTTGAAGAGACGCGTTGCGTAAACGACGACGAAACAAATTTAAAAAATATTGATGAAAATATCCTCGTTTTGTTGCAAATATTCTGAATTGATGCAAATAACCTGGAGAATCATTTTCCCCGGGAAATGGAAAATGCATCTTTCAATTATCGTGTTTTGTTCAATAATCTCTTCTAGATGGAGTCCAGATCCAGTCCAAACCTGACAAAAGCTAGATAGCAAGGTCGAATTCAGCCGTTGTCTGGAGGAGAATTCTAGCGGCCGGCAGATCTGATAGGTAGTTTTCCGTGTTTCTTTCTTCGATCAATATCAGGCGGATACGTGAGAAATATCTCTACAGTCGGGCGACGCACCGCGCGCTCACCATCCTCTTCCTCGCCTATCTTCACTCGTTACTTACCCACACACATACATTAAATTACCACACATGTCGGGAGCTTGTCGCGGCTGGGGAGGTGCATTGCTTGGGAATAACCTGGTTGGGGAAATCTCGCAAGCCGACGAGTAGGTCGGCGCCAGATCTCACCATTCAGCTTGGAGAAGATAATCACCACCTCCCTTGAAAACTTCACTACACGTACGGAACTAATAACCGTCGCTGTTGAACCCGTAAACACAAAATAATCAATTAATCAATCAGTCCAAACCTGACAAACGGCGCATGTCACGAAGAGCACGTAACACATATTATTTCCATTATGGGCTTATATCTGAATATTCAATTCCTATTGAGAGCACCTGCTGATGAATTGGGAAAACCCAAATTTCAAATATCAATGAAGTTCGTCGACTTATTTTGACACCAGGTTCCCGCAGAACATGTAGGTTGTGTCCTTTGAAATTCTACAAACGCTTCATATTGTAAGCGTTTTAATTAATTAACTTATTCATTAAACGTCAAAATAATTAAAACTGTAAGTGATTTTACACAAGGTTAGCGAGGCTTTCCCAGCTTTCCTTAACCTTTGTTAGTACAATGTCTACAGTGAAAATGTGACGATCACAATATTGCACAACAATATTTACAACACAATATTGCGGTATAAGACGTAAACGAAAAGTGTGCGGATTGATGCTACGGCACCAAATGAGTATAGCGAGTTTTGTGGCTCTGACATCACAAGCTGCTCCTCCACAAGTAAACTTAAATGTTAAAGAGGTGGGACGGCACTCTCTCTCGGGCGCAAGATGTTTGGGTGACTAGACAACGCAGAAGTGTGCTTGTCGCCGTCACCTACAAACCCGCCAATAAGCCGATGCCAAATCCAGAGTGGGCGGTAGGAACAGTACAAGTGAAAAGAGTAAATTCAATGGATACCTGTGACATTTTACGTTATCTCACTGACCAATAAAAAATAAATAGATTTTTTCATTTAACTTCATTTCTAGTCGGCTCACCCAAACAGACTTAAAAACGAGAATATTTTAAGTTCTTGAAGTAGCAAAGAGAAACTGCCAAATAAATATATCGAATGAAAGAATACACAATGTAGAATGAGGATTGATAGATGGAATTCAGAATGTAATTGGAAGGGTACGAATTGTTACGTAAATATTCCCAAGGAAAACTGGAAGGTAATAACATAAGAGAAAACAAATTCTTTAGCTCGTGCGATCTGAATCATGACGCAAGATATGTCATGCTAATAATTTGCGCTCATGCACTGTAATTCAGTGAAATGCACCTCTCGAATGACATAGAATTCAAGAAAGAAGAAATTTTCTGTAGCCATGTACAAACTCGCTTCTCATTACATAAACAAACTCATTACTAAATGCAAAATTAAATACTAAATACCATTGACATTTATGAAGTCTGTTATACGCTATAGGTTAGGTGAAACTGTTAGGAAGAATTTTAATGAACATTACTAATGTCAAGGTCAGATACATGTAAGAAACAAATTATGTGTTTTCTCAGTTTGTTTTTTTTGTTTACGTATTTCTATTTACGATATAACGTCAATGACACGAACATTTTCGAAACTGAATGTTCGTTCATTTCTTTCATGAAAAGTCTCAGTGCTTTCTTGAAAATGCTCGTGTTAATTAACTCGAGTCTAATTAAAAGATAAAACCATTGTGGTAACCCAATTTTTTGCTGTTTTCTTGTTGCGTTGAACTCTTTACATTGCTTTTTTCCTTTCCACTTGATTTAGAAATACACGATTAGAATTGACTGGCGTTATTCCCTTTCTTCTCTCCTCACCACCATGATTAAACGACATCCCGTAGTACGCAAAAAATACAAGAGAGCTTTGTCCTGCTACCAATGTGAACGAATTTGATGTTTAAGTAACGACAACTTATAACTAGACGCAGGCACACGACGGCATAATGCGGTTTTATCAGTCTATTCTGCTTTGCAAATCTCAAGCTCGTATATTATTCCTATACAGACTTCAGATCTCGATATTTAGAAACATTCGATTACTGGGGCCTTTTCTTGCCCCCTTCGTATTGGAGATATCGAGATTCCATTGTCCTGCGTATGAAAAGGAAAGCATGCCCGTGGCTTGACCAGGATGTAAGCTACACAGCGGAATGCCTTAGCTCTGACGCCAGCGTCCGCCCTTCCACGCGAAAAGTGAAATGTTAAGTAGATGCGACCCAGGGGTCTTCATCGGCCTCGCGAAAGGCGGGGATCTCGATGCGCGAATAGGACAGAAGCCCGCACTCCCGCACTCGGCGCGTCAGCCGCCCCGCTTGTGGCGCCGGCGCCCGCGCGGAGCGGGACGGGGCGGGACGGGACGGGACGGGACGGGGGAGAGGACCCGGCGAGGGAGGGCGCGAGGGCGAGGGCGGCGCTCGGGGGCGGCGGGCGCTCGGTCCGGGGCCGGCCAGTGCTGGCCTAGATATGCGCGGCCGGTGGTGGCGGTGGCGGAGGCGGCGGCGGCGGCAGCAGCGGCAGCGGCGGTCAGAGGCCTGCTGGCCGGCACTCGTTCGCTCGCTCGCCATGGGTCCAGCCGCCTCCGCCGCCTCCTCCTCCTCCGCCGCCACCGTCGCCTCCGCCGGCGCCGGCGCCGTCCGACTCGCAGCAGGTGAGGCAGCCCGCGCCGGGCGGGCGGCGGACGGGCGGGCACGCGCCGCAAGGGGCTGCCCCGCGGGACGCCCGAACGCCCGCCCGCACGCTCGCCCGCACGCCAAGAGCCCAGCGCCGCGTTGCTAGCTAGCTCGCTCTGAGTGCTGCCCTGTTTACTAAGAAATAAAATAGTGGGTTCATAAATAGGCTTGAACACTGATGTAATTGGTTAAGTGTAATATATTTCCAATTGGAAAGTTCCCCAAAGTGCCAATCCTTCTCTTTTCACTTCAAGCTTCTCTTTTCAATTAACTTATTATTTGCAATTTCTTTTGTTTGTTTTTTGCGAGTTCAATGCTTCATTTTTTTTGTTCTGTGGGGGTGAAAAAGAAAAGTATACTGGACACTGCCTATTTAATGTGAATATATGTGATAATTATGGCCTGTAAAAAACAAGGAGGGAAATTGTAGGTGATTAGTGAAACGTACTCATAATTGTGATGAATATATTGAAATTCGTTCTTAAAAATCTTGTATAAAAATGAAAGAGCTACTAATACTAGTAATGCATGTCTTTGCTCCTGCAACCAGAATTCCCACTTTTCCTGGGATACTGCGACCACTTTGTGATTCTGAATAGTAAATGCAGTGTTCCTCTTCCAACTGGAGTGTTAATTACGTTAGGACGTAGTATATTTTATGTTAAAATTATTAATAATATTACTAATATAATAATAACTCGTATTAGTAATAAATGTTAATAATATAATATTTTTATTATTAATATTGTTAATTTCATAATAATAATTCATACATTGATAATAATAGTTGCAGAGGTTTATGTTAAATAATTTTTTGCGGAAAAAAATCAAGATGTATATCCCGTACCCAGGAGGTAAGACATATTTCAATTCTATTATTAGCAAGTACCTGTTCAAATCTGTTTCTCTTTTTAGAACAAATAACATCAAGAAAACCATTACATAAAGTATATTTCTTATACGATCTTTATTCGGAATTTATACGATCTTTCCTTTTCCTTCTGTATTTTCTCCTCAGTCTGAATTATATTAGCCTTTCACGTTTACGTGACAGCACACTGCATTTCCACAGTACTTACTTCCTGCATCGAGGTTTCGTCATTCATTTCATTGATTTCATGATTTACGATCTCTTTGTGAGATTTAGTTTTCTTTAATGGCCACTGAGTAGACATTTCCTGTTTTGTTTTCACTTGCATCCTTCTACATTTCCATGTATGGTGTTTTTATGGGCTGCTAGTTTCTGTTGTTTTTTTTCGATATGGTTATCTTGTGAAGGAAGTGGGAAAGTTAGTATTAGTGCGGATAGCTATAATATGACAGTTTCCTGGTTCTTAAGCAATATTTATTGCCTGTTTTCATTAAATACGGCGAGGGAACACAATGGCATCTCTCAATAATATTATCTCGTCGTCAACATCCTTTCTCTGCACTTTACAGTTAGTCTGGGGCGTGGTTTCTCCTCTAGTCACGGCAATTATAATAATGGATTAAAGTTAATGTCTAAAAGTTCACAACAGTGTGTGTGAATGACAATTTACAGGTATTCTATGAAAGATTGCCACTAAGATTTTCAGCCCTTTCGATAATTTTTGGAAAACAATTTCACATATTTTTTCAATAGAACATACTTCTCGTTTTGACCTCATTTGTAATTGAATTTTATTTAATTCTTTTTGGAATTCCAAAAAGGTTTTTCAATGTAATATTAAATGGCACTGCACTATCCATTTATCCAGGGTTACCACTTTTTCTTTTTACTATGAATAAGGATCGCACTAAGCAATACAGACGTTGCACTTATAATCATAAATACAGGTGTCCGGGGAGGAAACGTCGAAATTTCGAAAATAAGCTCTTAAGACAATTCTAAGCATATTTTGTCTAATAAACTTCGTAAATATTCCGAATGGTGGAGCCGCAATAAGCACTCAAAAGTTGGTTTAAAAAATGATTTCTACGCATTATGGAAGCATAGAAACACTCTAGAAATATTTAAATTGTTTATTATTTACAAAAGAAATGAATATATTTGTTCAGAAAGAAAAATTAAGCGAGAAATAAAAAAGCACCCAATTTACACAATTCGACTCATTTCTTATTTCTCGCTTTATTTTTCTGTCTGGAGGGCCAATTCGGAATATTAACGTAGTTTATTACACGAAATATGCTTAGAATTGCTTAAGAGCTTATTTTCGAAGTTTTCACGTTTCCTCCCCGGACTCCTGTATATTCTAATATATTTTACTTAAGAGGGGATAATTCGTAAGAAATGTTGTATAATTCTACCGTTCTATTTGGTAGTCTTTGATCATAAAAATATAATTTTTTGCACGAAATATTCATTTGATTAATAATTACAAATTCTAAATTGAAAATGAAGAGTTAATTATATATTATTTTCTAGTAGGCATCATTTCCTTTTTCTCAGAATGCTGATATTTTTGTCATTACAAGGCAATTGATAGAAAGCCGTCGAGTTTATATTTAGGGTTCGGTAGATGTATAAATTTTAGTAATGCTCATAATTCCACCTTACTCTATGAGATTAAAAATTAAAAGGCATCAGTGCACGAATAATTATTTTCGTTCTTCGGCATTGAGACAGTATTATGAAAGAAGTAAGCAAGCAAAAACTGCTTAAATAATTGAGAAAAATATAACATCTACTCAGAAAATGCGAATTTTTTGAATTCTCACAAGAAGTGATTGATCGTAATAAGCAGTTTCCTGAGCCATACCTTACAAATTGTTATTGTATTCATTTGAAACACATCGGCCGTTCATTTGTAATAATTATTTAATATTATAAATGATAAAACAAAAATTCAAATAATTTTTCTCCACTTTTTATTCGGAAAGTTGTTGTCATATTCCAGATTTTCAGAGATTAATTTTAATCGATTTCAACGTAAAACTTAAAATATAAGAAGAATGTGAATGAAAAAATATAAGTGAATGAAAAAAATTCTGTAGAATTTACTCAGTGAAGGTTGAACAATTTTAGTTCTTCATATAGGATAGAAATGGTTCAATTCAAAATAATTTTTCGTCAAGGTTTATTTACATTAATTATTATCTTCTTTATACTTGTGATCTGATGACATGAGCTGTTTGAGGTTTTCTTACATGGTTTTAGAAAACCTATGTATTTCTTCCTTTTCTAGTTTGTCCAACAAAGAAATGCGAATTTCTGTGTTGTTTAAAAATATCTGAAAAGAATGCTTACTCTCAGTAGATAAACTCTAAGATGTTAGTGATTGGAAAATATGTCTTGGGAACTCTTAAAGACGATTTAGATGACCTAATAATGCAACTAAATGTGATATCCTCTGGTCCGTACGATCTGTTTTGAGAACGGCCGAATGGGTACCACTCGAACACTTACAAGTATAAACTGATAATTTTTTTACAGTTCAATTTTCTTCACAAACTCCTCAATTTTTATTTGTTAGTTTCTTGTAACACATTTATTAATATTTTTTTCATCATTGATAAAAATTCACAATGATAAATAAATTCATATTTTCATGCCTAATTTGAAATTACTGTTAAAAGATAAATATTAATTAACAAATATATGGATAATACTTGGGCCAAAGAAACAGAAAAAGTCATACTAGAACTAAAAATAACACCACAAGATATTCAGAACCGTTCATCCCGTGAGACACAAATTAGTCAAGTCAAAAGGTTTCTTAGAGAAACCTAAAAAGAAGATTGGAGCCTCATGGACAGAGGAGAGAGAAGAAAAACATCGGGAGAGGATGAAAGAATTTGGAGGAAGAAGAAATTGGAAGGAAAGAAGGAAGGAAGGAAGGAAGGAAGGAAGGAAGAACCAGTTGAAATTATCGTGGTCCATAGTGGTGTATTCTAATAATAATAATAATAATAATAATAATAATAATAATAATAGTTTATTATTATTAAAAAATTGAAAATGAAGATACATGTTAAAATTAATATTATTTCATAAAATCCAAAAGTTTTGAAATTCTTGTGAATTGAATTCATTGTATCTAAAACAGACAAAGAATTTTTAATCGTGTCACGAAACATTTATCAAACAAATCGGACTTATGGGAACATTACAACACGAGCTCACGAACTCAGCTCTGAACTTAATTGCCTTCGCGAGTCACGTTGCTCGGCGGGTAAGACACGAAAGCTCTCAAAGTTAAAGGAACCTCCCGTGAAAGAAGGGAAATAGAAATATTCAGAATAATTATTTTAATTTTATTTATAGCTTTTCAACGTTTATAATTTACGTCGATAAAGATCTCTTACTAGTATAAGGTAAGTTAGGTTAGAAAAATTATTTGCATTGCAGCAATGTACTATTTTAATTGTAAAATCTAAATTTTCTAAATTGTGTGATTGTGTTGCTGCTACGAACTAACTTGATAGTTCAGAAAGCTACCACATTAATATCAGTTGGAGTTCATTAGTTATTTGACATGGGTCAGTCGTTCAGTCGTTCAATCAGATTAAATAATGACATTGACTCGATTTTCAATTAGTGTCAGTAGTGATGGAAACAGTGGAGAGACATTTTAATATCAGGAACATTAAGAATTAAATCCTAGTTCACAATTCTGTAAGAGGTGGCGTTACATCAATATCCAAAATGAAAGGTGAACAAATTGTAAAGTCAGTAAGATGAAGAAATAAATCAGAATCATGTATGAATAATGGTATGAATGTGGCACTTTAACGGGCAACTGATTTATAAGCGCCTTTTGTAGGGAACAAAAGCAGACACGTTGGCACGTTGACGTCGTGCCAGCAACCCACGAAATGCCTTTGTGGTGAAGTGTTGCTTATGAACGATATCTCCAGTACCGCTGATAGCGATTAAAGTAATTTATTGTTTCGCTGTGATATTCAAATTTATAGCTTAGTCATTACTTTAGCAGTATTAATATTTCAATTCCTTTTCAAGACTGAATAGTTTTTCTGCCGTAAATTCGCTGTTTTCCTGCACACTATTACAATATTTTCTCTTCTTACGAAGTAAGTGTGAGAAAGTGAAAATCAGATCTTTAAGGAAGATCACCTACAAGCTTTTATAAAAACGAGTAGTTTTCGCGTAATTTCTGCTTCAAAGTAATGCAATTTATAAAAAAAAACTAGTGATGATACAACAGCACATATTTTCTAGCGTTATTGAGAAACGGCACGTAATATTCAAATATTGAAATTTTCGAAAACAAAACGAGCAATATCTGAAAATGGGACTAGCACCATATTGCTTCCCGTCCCTTATTATATAAGTGGAAACAATTTAAAGAAAACAATTGGAGCAGTTTTTTAGATTTTTTGTAAATTTCAAGCGCAAACTACGCAAAAACTACTTGTTTTTTCAAAAAATTGTACATGACTTTTTAATCAGCTAGTTTGTACAACAGACTTTGTCTGATGCAAAAATCTCTATCTTTAATTTTGTAGTTTTTATCTTTTTTTGCAATTTTACAAAAATCGGGGATTTCAACAAAAATTATACCCGCACCATTCACTTAATCGTTCTTCACACTATTCAAACATACCATTTAATCAAAACATTTGGAGCATTTTTTTGAAAATTTTGAAAATGTCTGAGGGGCATCATGTTAAGTCCCCCCAGAATTAAAATATCGGTTTCAAATCCCAGAGGCCGCGACATCAACCAGTATCATAGGGGAATATCAGTTTTGGGTAAAATCGCTGAAGAGTTTAGGCGCTAGCGTTGACCACAGACGGGCGGACAGTCAGGACATTTTGCTGTCAATCGATTTTTCGGTTTCAAAAACCAACAAAACACGGATGCTGGCTACACCATGTGTTAAAGGAATTTGTTAATATATTTAGCAACCGGATTTGTCAATTTTTTCGTTACTAGGGCCCACCAATATGAGATTTTCTGGCAAAAATTCAGTGTTTTCTGGCGCACGATTACATAACTTTCACTTTTTACGAAGTTCCTTCTTAAGGGCGAGAGAGTGAAAACATTTTCTCAAAGTAAACTGCGATTTTTTAAAAAAATGTTTCCATGTATACAACAAGAGACGCTTAAAGAACAGCTCAGATCTCATTTTCGTTAAATTATCAGAATTTTCGAAAATTGCGTGTTAGAAGTAATGTGAGACAATTAGATTTTAGTTGACCCGAGTGAGTACAACAGAGAGACTGCGTGGTATAGCGGTAAATCTCACGGCAAATTAACTCAATGGATCTGAGTTCGAGTTTCAGCGCAGGAAAAAATTCTGGCTGGAGAAATTTATGCAGCTTTATGTAGTGGTGTATAATATTGCGGAGCTGTCAAAATAATGCGAGAAAGTATGTGCTGTTGTTACTCACTAGTTTTCATATAATTTGGTTCACTTTGGTGGTTGTGAAAATTGAAATGAATCAGGAAATAATTTAAGAGAATACGCTGTCTTTGGTACAACAAACTATATTGATAGAAAAAAATGAAGGCATTATTACTCTGCATTCCTATACATAATAAACAAATGTCATTAGCAAATTCCGTATTATTAAAGTTCAGAGGAAGGCTTATGAGACACCCAATCGTAGCAGGTTGTTAATAACATAATGAAAAGTAGTGGAGCTATAACATCACATTCTTTTCCCAATTATTTTTGACTGTTATTTTCAATGGAATGTTTAATTGCATATTTGAAATGAAAAGCAGCATTTAAAGAGGTTTCACCTCAAATAATATCTTGATGGCCATAACTAACGTAAGGAGGACGGAGGAACATTTTGCCAACAAACATAATGAAAGTTTGACGAACGCGCAAAACGAGTTCTTACACCATGCAGCAGTATGCGAAAAATTAAAAACAATGGATATTAAAATATGGATTGCGTGGGCAGGCCACAACGTTATGAAAGATCCCACGCCTCACATGACATTTGAAATTGCAATACTACGGTTGGAATATTACCTCTTGATCGAGAATCACCGACGAACTTCACTGAATTACATTTATGAAATAAATGCTTTTAATGATCGAAAAAATTATAAATTGTTTTTAAGGTCCATAAGAGGAATCTAGATGCGACTACTATATAACTACTTTTTACTTTCTTGCCCGTACTTCGTAAGAAAAGAAGGTATAGTAATCGTGCTCCGGAAAATGACGACTTTTCGACAGAAAAATTCTTATTGCCGGTTCTTGGTACCGAAAAAGTGGATTAATCTCGTTCGTATACATAGTAAATTACTTTCTCTAACACGTTGTGTACACAGAATCCATTTTTTGTCCTTGTTACCGAAAAATCGATTTACGGCAAAAGGTGTGTTTGTCTATCTGTCTGTTCGTCTGTCTGTCCGTCCATCCGTCCGTGCATCCGTCTGTGCATCCGTCCGTGCATCCGTCCGTGCGTCCGTTCGTCCGCCCGCCCGTCCGTCCGTTCGTCTGTCTGTGATCAAAACTAACGCCACAACCGTTCAGACGTATTTCTTCAAAATTGATATTCCCTAATCAATTAACATGAACTCCAGGGCCCCTGAGTTGAAACAAATATTGATTTTCAGGTCCACTTTACATGAAGTCTCAACATTTTTTAAATTTTCGTAAAAATAGCTCCAAATTTGTTGATAACTCTTTTTGCTTGAATTGCATCAAGGACACGTAAGATAATAGTGTAGATTTCATTTTCGTTGAAATCCCTGATTTTTCGAAAATTGCAAAAGTTAAAATTTCTTCAGCGTATTCCCACAACTACAATTTTGAAGATACAGTTTTTGTTCCTGAATAAAATCTGTTCATTAAAGACAGATCTTGAAATAAGTCCCTAAACAGTTTTTTTCAAAAATTTGAGTGGTTTTCGAAAAATGTTGCGTAAAATAGACGGAATTTCGAAATTTCTTAAACATTTTTTTCTCAAAAACGGCTCAATTTGTTTCTTTAAATTTACTCTTCATATCTATCAAATGGCTGTTTTACAATTTGGGCTAATCTCATTTCCGGCAAACTCTCTATATTTTTGAAAATTGCAAACATTTAACATCGCTAAACTATAAAATTGAAGATGGAAATTTTTGCCTTAGACAAAGAATGTTGTCAAGAATCAGGTCTTTAAAAGAGGTTAGGTACAATTTTTTGAAAAAGCTAGTCATTCTCGCGTAATTTATGCCTAAAATTAATGCAATTTATAAGAAAAACTTTTCTTCAAAAACCGCTGTAATTTTATTTTCAATTTTTTCCGCGGATAGAACAGTGAACGCTTGAATGAACTGATAGAACAAGGAACTCAGATCTCATTTTCTTTGAAATTCCTGAATTTTTCAAAATTGCAAATTAGAAATAATGTGAGAGCGTATGTGCTGTTGTAGTACCACTAGTTCAACGACTGCTCTTCACTCGAAACATCAATCCCACGGACAAAGTGATCGATATTTATAATCTGAACTTTGAAAATGGGAGAGTAGACAACACGTGAAGTCAAGACGCAGAATTTTCGAAATACCAGTGAGCGACGGTCTCTATCAAAAATACCATCCTAAGGAAGTGAAAATCTTGTAACTACGAGAATGCTTTAGTGAAACATAAGGAATTCCGGATTTACGAAACACATCAAAATTCATAAATAATTATTTTTTTAAATCTCCCAAGAATTAATATGCCAGCGAATGTGGTGGACCAATAGTGGTGAGGTGAAATGATCCCGTGCAAATGGTTCGAAGATTACGTGAGGGAGTATGCTTATTTAGCTCCGTTGTTGTTTTTTTCATATAACTCTTGGAAATAATCGTGGAAACATTTTTTCCGAAATGATTGCAATTAATTCCCAATTGCATTATTCGTGACCAAGTCACATGAACGTGTTGTCTCTATTGTGTTATTTTTATGAGCATAAAGATATTCTATGAAGGAAAAAAGCCACAAGAATCACGCTAATGTAAACCCCTGTCATAGCTCGCAACTTCCCGGATAACTGCCTCGGCTACGATCAACTGGCATATTGATAGATTATTTTTGCGCCATCTGAGGACAGGTTACAAAGTGCTGCGTTATTTTCCGGCACCATTCATCCAACTACATCAAGCAGCTATCCTCACCACTATAGACTGGTGTCGATGACTGAACGTGGGAGTAGAGAGCTAAGATATGTTGATATTTTGACTTTTTTTACATTATTTTGCTAGGTGGAGGGATATTTCCATGATTATTAAAGAGTCATTTTTGGTACTCGAATAATTTAAAACGTTCATTCAGTAACCAATAAGTGGCTGATGGTGTTAATATATTTACACGCAATGAAATTACGAATGTTCCTTAATGTCATTTCTTTGTGAGGTTTGGGAGAGTCGGAAGCCTTTCCTAAACATGTCTGCTCATAAACAATCGTGCTGTCTAATCATGTTACTAAATTATTAACAGTCGCACAGGAAAAGTGAGATAACAACGGACCCAGGCGTTGTTTTCTTCTTTTTCTCGTGAATGTTTAGATAATGAGTTGCTGCTTCATCGGTTAGGACTTTCATTATTAGAATCTTTCTTAACCCAATATTATAGTTTCGCTTTTCAGCTCTTGTCTGATTTCTGCAAAACCATTTAAAACCATCACAACTCATAACTTGCTTAGGACGTACTCGTGCAACCAGGCCAGGGCAAAAATACATTAAAATCTTATTTTACTATCTGTGTATGAAGACAAAAGTTGTGCATTCAGAGCAACATAAATGAATGTTGAACTAGTACTTCCGCAGTCAATTCACTTCTCATCGCGCAAAATTTATCTTCTAGATGTACGAAGTGATCTGACATTAATAATATTATTGTGATTCTTTAAAACAAATAAATTGAAAGAAATGGTCTACAGTCTGCAGGAGGAATTATATATGACAGTAATTGCACCTATTATGTATGTGGGAAAGTTTGTAAACGTTTGACTCAATTATCTGGGAACGTAATTCCAGTTTGATACATGATTTATGTCGTATTGTTTGCCAGTTAAGTATACAAATGTTTTGTGTTTATCTGTAATGTTTCATTGAGAACAGGTTTGCAACTTCCGCATTGTTCAGTCCATGGCTTTTTTCAGTAACTCTCCATTAAATTTTTTAATTAGCCATCTCTTGAAAATCATTCACGAATTACCATCTTAGATTTGCTTGTCTCGATTTCCTCTGCCTTCTAGTAATGTCTTCACGGGACACTTCATTCTGGGATATTCCACCTTCAAGACACATCACAATGTCATATATTGCAATCGGAATACTGCTGTCACCACAATGTCAGATCTCCATGATTCATGGTATGCCCGTTCTGTTACTTTATGTTCATAATTCACCGGTCACTTTTTCTGTTCCCCTAAGTCTGGTTGTCTTCGTCCCTGTCCCTCTCTGTTTCGATGAAAAGCGCTTGAATGGTTGTTTATTTGTGTAATGCACTGATGAAATCCTGTGGCTTCTCCTTAATATTACAAATACAAAAGTTAACACGCGGTAAGCCAGCAATCCCGTTTCTATCCCAATTTTTATGGCATTGCGAACTTTGGAGCATCAAATATATTACATCCATTTGAAACATAATGAAGTACTTCCAATGGCATCATTGTTTCTAATTTAATTTAAAGAGAATTTTGAATATAAAATATTTTATTTAATATTTTTTCTGCTTGTTTCCTTTAATTTGATAATTTAATATTAAGTTTAATTAGTAAGCTGCGCATTTTTGCCTATTTGCCTATTTTTATCCTTCAATAAAAATGCAGTATTTTAAATTACTTATTCATTTTGAGGCATTAGAATTATTACATTATTATACACCTAATAGAAAGTTTAGAAATTCATTTAGAATTTGTATTATTTTCTTGCTCTGGTTTTTGAGAAACTATTTTTTAATTTTAATTGAATAAAAAACAAACTTTTATATTCTTCTGATCTGTCGTGTAGCAGTCGCAAGATAGTCTGATTGTTTTCGTCCAATTTTCTAGTTCCTTTGGGATCGGGAGCACACTGCTGTCTTGTTTGCTTTTGAACAATTAATGATTTATTTCTATCAACCACATGTACTGTTTGTGCTTATAATAGGGGTTCGTGTAAGATAACGATTTCCTTGAACATCTCATGTACTAACACAAGTTCGGGAGTTTAAACACCATTCTCCCACCCAGGTCGACCGTCTTAAAGTCTTCCACGCTTGCCTTTTTTCTGCCTCTCTTCGCCCTCGCACCTGTCTCTAGAAAGTGGCGACCGGGAGATTCTAGGTTTGAGTCCTGACGGTGGCAGGATTTTTAACACTACACTAGCTAGATAGCTAGGTCGAGTTTTGTCACTGTCTGGAGGAGAATTCTGCTCTGATCGGTAGTTCTCCGTGGTTTCTCCGATCAACATCAGACGAATGCCGGAGCAGTACCCTAACAAACAGGCCACGGGCCGCGCGATCTTTCCTTCCTCTTCCTTATTCTTTCCTCACTCCTTACTTACATACATTTTTTAATTTTGTTTATTTAATAGGTAATTATAACACCTTGATACATAATTTCAATTCTTTTAACTATGTGGCTAGGCTGAAGGCCTTTAAGCCATTACAATACCTACATCCTACCGCATTCTAACCTTTCGAATTCTGGCATTCACCCCTAATGGTCTCTTCATCGCATCAAAGCCGCGGAAAGGAGACCATAAGGTACGGCTGAGGAAAAAAAACCTGAAGGGGGAAAAACCTGCCGTCAGAAGACGAGTACATGCTAAACTACTAGTTTTTTTTTCTAAACTATTTATTTCCTGGCGTGGGCATCTTCTCCATCTAGTCTTTGGCCTCCTCAGCCCCTGAAATCAAATACCGACACAGAATATCGCCCGCACCACCGCCTCTCCGAACAATTTACTACTGATTAACTTAATTATCGCTTACTGATGAATTTAATTATTACTGACTAACTTACTAATTAATATTAATGATTATCATTATTGATTACCTTACTAGTTAAATTTATTTTCTCTTGCTTATTGAATTAATTATTTTTCTCCAGTCTAGGCTCCGTTCGTACTACTAACCAGTGTTGTTTTCCCTCTCCCTGATTACCGTTTCCCTGATAGTTCGAACCTTTCCCAAAAATGTTCCTAATTCTTTCATGAAGTGAGATCTATTATCAGCTAATATGTTTTGAGCGAGCGTTATGTTTCTAAATTGGAAGCAATAGTTCCCCATTCCCATCCATTTTCCTCTCTAAGTTTCTGTAGCGTAGCAATTTAATAGGATGTGGATCCAATCTTCTCTATCACCGCACAGTACACAGATTCCATTGTCATTCGAATCCTTCATTCTACGTTGCATCCACCCCCCTAACATAAACCAAGCGTATCCCCCTCTTGCTTCCCTTTTAAGTGTGTGTACGTAACTCTCGCATCCCCATAGAGGACTCGTATGAAATTGTACCACTAACGAACATTTTTCTGCCGATGTTGTCAGAATATCTTGCCTTTTAATATCCGAAAGTCGATGTGAAATTAACCGTTCTATTTCCCGTGTTCCCCTATTCTCAACCATTTAAGGAGAAACGTCTCCCAGACCTGCGCGTTCTAGTACCCGTTTCACTTTGTACGACCAATACCGCTAATCGTTTTCCTGTAATTGCGCTCTAAAGCACCTGCGAATAAGCGTGTCAGACTCTTCACTTGCTAATCTAATCCAAAGCTTAATGGCTCTCATTTTTAAATCTTTCCAAATTCCTTACACACTTATATACATACACACTCATATGCACTACACTACCACATGTCTGGAGACCAGTCGGAACTTCGAGTTTGTCGCGGCTGAGGTGGTGCCGCACTGGTGGGAGATACCCGGTCGAGAGAAACCTCGTTAGCCGGCAGTAGGTCGGCGCCGGATCTCACCATCCAGCGGAAGATCATTGCCATCTCCCGGGGAAAACATACGCCCTACACGTACGGGACTAATGACCTTGCCGCGCCCGGAATCACGAATCGACCCAAACCATTCTAAAGTCTCCTACGCTTGCCTATTTCCCGCCTCCCTCCGCCCACGCACCCGTCCTTTGCAGAGTGGGTCGCCGTCATGGCGGCCTAGTTGCTCCATCGGCAAGAGCGGGTCGCGCCCGCGCCCGCACCCGGATTCCGCCGTCTGACCAAATTCCCCGGCGTGGGTTGCGTTGCGCAGCGTACGCGTGGGCGGCGGCGCTGCTGCTGCTGTGCGCGCTGCAGCTGGGCGGCCCGGGCGCGGGCGTGGGCGTGGGCGTGGACGCGCAGCTGCACCTGCAGCAGCTGCTGCACCCGCTGCCGCCGCCGCGCGACCCCTACCACTGGCTGCACGTGCCGCGCCACCCGCCGCTGCACCCCACGCTGCCGGCCGTCGCGCCCCCCGCGCACGCCACGGGCTTCTCGTGCGTGGGCCGCGCCGCCGGCCTGCACCCCGACCTCGCCGCCAGCTGCCAGGTGGGCTGCGCGCGGCGCCGTGCTGCTTCTGCCGATGACGTTATTCATTTATGTCAAAAACAGTTATAAACTGTGTGTGACGGGCTATGAGGAGACGTGAATGCTGTGCACGTTTTCATCATTCTGTGATCTCTACTCTAAGCTATATTCTAGTCGAATTTTGAAAACAGAAAAAAGAGCGTTTTTTTTTCTTCAAGTGTTCTCGACAAAATATTCCATCCTATATAATAAAAATATTTTCAAAGGTAAATTAGCTATGAATTTGTGCCCTTAACCCTCATCATTTTCTTCATGAAAGAATAATACTTTTTGTCCCGACAATATGGAGAACGATAATTTGAATAACTATATTTCCTTCTGAAATTTAGAAGACGTGCACAAATAATGAAGTTACATTTATGTCCAGAAGCAAAACTAGGGGCCATCTCAGCATTTGCTCAAAGGATCAGGGAAAATAGACGAAAAACCTGATCGAGATGGGGGCGTTGTGGCTTGGGCGGAAGATTCAGGCCACAACGACGTTCTCTTATTTTATTTATTTATTAATTTATTCATTTATTTATGGATTCTATTATTTTCCGACATACGGTATTGATATGATATTTTATATGATATTATATGATTTTATATGATCTTTCTACGTCAGAGGAACAAACAAACTTTTTCGTAATCACTTGAATTATATAAGCATTTATTAATTATACCCGCAACAAATCATGTACTGTATTTATCGTTATTTGAAGAAGTTCAATGCAATCGGAAAATTTTCGAGCGAGGAAAGGACATTTCTTTGCTGCTTTCAGACGAGCAATTTAAATACTTGGCATCGCGCCGAGTCAAGCGTTGCAGCTGCGCTGCGTTGATGACTAGACGTGAGTGGCGGGGCGAACAGCAAACGTCTCCGCGCGGAGTGGCGTGCCTGTCCCGACGACTAGGAACAGGACATCACCACTCCTCAACCATTTGACGCAGCGAACCTGAACTTCATCTGTCAGAGTAACATAGCGTATTTTAATTGCGCGCCTGTCAGTAGCAAAGAAGTGGAGTTATCTAAAAAAAAAAAATTAAAAAAAGACTGGAAACACATGACACCATACTTCCTCAAATAACGAAAAGAGTATGCATGATTTCTTTCGCGGAATTTTAAGGGAGGCCTGTGGACATTAAGGTGTCCTAACAATTCTATCATTCCTACATTTAGCATAAAATTTTGAAATTCGAATATATATATATATATATATATATATATATTATATATGTATATATAATATTTATTATATATAGAGGCAGAGATCCATATTTGATTTTTTGTAATGTAAATGCAATTATATAAATCAAAGCGAAGATATGCGAATGAGGATCCATGCGCCATAGGTTACAAAATCTTGCTACACTCTATTTAGTACTACCGGCTCAGGTGGTTTAGAGTATCAATTGATGTCACTGCAGTGCGTCTGTCCACGAGGACCTAGGGTTCGAACAGGATTTCCGATAATGTCGATAATATCTAAGTCAATTTTTGCTGCTATTTGGAGGAGTACAGCTCCTCTGATCGGTAGATTTTCCGTGGTTTCTTCTATCAACAACACGCAAATGCCGGTGTAGTACCCCAACGAACAGACCACGGACCGCGCATAGACTACGGTCCGCGTGATCTTTCCTTCCTCTTCCTTCTCCTACCCGTACCCCTTACTTACACGCATACACTTACATGACCTACATTACCACACATGCCGGGAGACCGACCGAGCTTAGAACTTGTCCCGGCTGGGGCTTCGGCCCGCTAGTGGGAGATATCTCGGGGAAAATTTCACAAGCCAACGTGTAGGTCGCTGCCGGAACTCGCCAGCGGGGGAAGATCACAGCCATCTCGATAAAAACATTCAAATCACTTACGGGATTATTGACCTTAGCAGTTGACGCGCCCGGAAGCGCTAGTTAATCAATCAATATATTCAGTACAAGTGTACCATGTACCAGTACCAAGTACCTGTACCAACCGAGAGCAGGTGCGAATCTCTGAATATATTTTCATTGTCTGCATTAACCACTTGCTTTTGGCTTGGTCAGAGTTAGCTGACGAGTGTGTATGAAATGGTACCGAAGCGTGGGATGGAGAGCGAGCATAAGACAAGTTCATGATATTCGTAGCAATGTTGGAATCGGGTGAAGAATATCCCTACTATGACCATAGAATAATAAAGTAATGAAATGCCCCTAAAGTGTAAGGCAAACCGTCTATTAAAGTTGTTTTCTCGGTTCCAGGACGTCAGAAGACAACACTATAGGGGGGAAATCACGTATGTTTCAACATTCATATCGAATCACTTTTGTAAAGTTACATACTTTTCCTCTGCAGATATGCAAACCTCCTCGGTGCTACAAATTGCAAACAATTTAGTATGCAAAAACACACACAAAAAGGCACTTGAATGAAATGAATAGTAAAAATAACAAAATTTATCCTTTGGATTAAAATTTAAAAAAAGAAATCCAAATCCCAAAGAAACAATCATAAACATCATCCCAGATCTTGACCTACATCATCACATATTTGAAAAATTGTGGTGCTACATCATCACATATTCTCTTGCATTATTTGTATCAGCTACGCAATATTGTAGTACTACATGAATATTAATAATAAAACTTATCCAATTTTATTTATAACAATCCTTTATTGTTCACATTTGCAAACAGAACACAACGTTTCGTAACGTGTTTAGTTACATCATCAGGCTCCTTAATAAAGGGAACTGTTGTCCCAATTTTAACAGCTACGAAGTCTACTGGGGAGGTTGCTGTTGAGTTCACTATGTGTCGTCGAGTGCTTGACCGTTAAAAATGGGATAACAGTTCCCTTTATTAAGGAGCCTGATGATGTAACTAAACACGTTACAAAACGTTGTGTTCTGTGTGCAAATGTGAACAATACAGGATTGTCATAAATAAAATTGGATAAGTTTTATTACTAAGAACCATATACTGACAATCAGGAACAATTTTTCAATTGGTCTACAGGTTTTACTGAGTACTACATGAACCTAAAGAAATGTTTCCAACCGCAAAGTTTTTTCTCCGAGACGAGATTTGAACTCATGCGCCCTAGAGTTAACACACCGAGCCACTCCATCTCCCACACTCCATCCGCAACACTGCCCACACTCTTCCCGTCGCTTGAAGAATATCAGATGCATTTGTAATTTTCAAACAAATTTAGAGATTTTCATTTACATTATTTCAATATCTAGTTTTAAAAAACAGATTTCATTAAGAAAAAATCTCTATTATCAATATTGGAGTTTTGCGATGTTCATGTTTTGCAATTTTCGAAAGTACAGAGAGTTCCCTGAAAATGACACATATCCCATTTCTAAACATCATTTGCTCTATCCGAGAAAAAATAAAGAAAACTTTGAAGAATTTTTTCAGAAAAAATATAAATTGCATTAACGGTAGGCAAAAATTCGTGTGTTCTGAAGCTTGGTGCGGTCGAATAATGAAGTCTGCTGGTTGTGGAATGACCTGTGCACAGGAGACCGGTCTGTGGATCGTAAAACCCGATAGATCGATAATCCCTTAGGCATCACATCATCGCTTCTCGCTTCGTTATTGTAACTGTCATATTAAGAGCAGCGATAAACCGACTGCCCAGCGAGAGGGCTTTCTACATACTGTTACGACTAAGTAGGTCTCGACAGCTTACAAGCGGAGACCTGTGTTCGAAATATGCGTCAAGGAGTTCACAGGTGTCCGTGATGGAAGTAACAGTAAAAATATCACATAATTAACGGTAATTGTTAATATTATTAATATTTACATTGGCTATATCTCTCTGGAATATTTTTGTGCATAGTGTTTAACTAGCTTTTTTTACGAACTTAATTGATTAATAATATACAAGAACATTAATGTCGAATTAGTGTCACAATTGGAAATAATAATAAATACGTATACTTATTTTGTGGAAAAGATACTAATGCAATATTTCACGTATATGTAATAGATTTCATAAGGACTGTATAATATGTCCGTAACAACGATCGAATGGTTCTTTATGTGTCTTCGATATACTCCTCGATGGAGCTTTCCCTCTACTTGCTTATTTGATCCACTAAGAAATGTTGAGATGACCCCATACTTTGCTTCAGAACTGTAAACGTACCGTATGTTTCGGAAGGTAAGACGATAGAAGAATTACAAAAGGACAGAGTCGTCTTACAGGCCAGATACAAAAAAAATCTCATTCTCATTATCCGAGGCAAATACTTCCTGAACTACATCATCACTTTCGTTGTTGATAAGATCGTCATGTGGATCCCTTTCTATACTTAGTGAGTCGGTTTTCTCTTCTTCAATAGTATTCCGCAAGAAATCGTTCTCAATGCCATTCATAGCATTAGATATCGCACACTGAACACATAACACAACATACAACGAAACTTGTTAATGGTAGTACATGCGAGTACGAGTTTCGGTGCTTGTTTGCATAGGCAAAATCGTAACACTGCTGAAGACTTTTCCTTTATCGGAATAGTACACCACTTCTCGAATATCATAATCAAATACTTGCCTGAAGACAGTGCTACTAGATGTGCTGCGGTGCTCCCATTTGCAAGGAATGTTGATCACACATCTAAACTAAATTCATAACTCGTTGATAGTTCGGGGGTTGTCTTGTAGAACAGATATATGGTAAAACTGTAAAACCTTGACGAAAATGTATACGCCGTCTAATCTGAAGGACGTCTTATCTGCAGAAAATATACTTCTGCTCCCTTCTCTCGTCACAGTTTTCACTGTTTGACGTTAAATAAAGTTTAAAAAATACGGCTAAATGCTTAAGTTAAATATAGAAACATTAGGGCATGTACAGCCTTCAAAATGATTTATAATAAAAAACACCAGAGCAAGGAATTACATTTTGGTTGGAAAATTCTAAGAATTTATCTAAAATAGTTCCCGGAATTAACTCGTTCTGACAAGAAATTACGATGAAATTTGACGTTATCTGTGCTGTTTTTAGTGACTTGATAAGTGGATTTCGATCATTTATGTATCATCAGATCTACCGGGAGATCAAGAATTCGACAACTTGATTCTAATTTGATTTCCGCGTGACAAGTCTTACGGCTAACTTCTTGGAAGCTACTTATCGATTAAATACATTGATAAAGATGCCTTCCACATTATTTATTTATACAGTGTATACGACTCTTAACTAGCAAATTATTGATGACGTAAATGATGATGATGATGATAATAATAATAATAATAATAATAATAATAATAATAATAATAATAATGCTTCATATTATGACAAATCATGAAATACTATTATTATTAAAGCGCTACGACCTTTTCGCACGAAGTGCTTCGAACGTTTGTCTCCGACAAAACTTCAAATAATTCTATGTTCTATATCATTTCTAAAAGAGCTTTACAAAAAGTGTTATTGAAAAGCGTGATACACATACTAAAAATAATCGATATAATCCACTCTTTCTGTTTATAGATGTAAAATATATGCTACGTACATTTATCTTATTTCATCAAAAAAATTCTTTAATAATAATAATAATAATAATAATAATAATAATAATAATAATAATAATAACAAAAATAACAGAATAACCTATTCTTTCCCTGTCTCTTCTTGTCTTTCTTTGTGAGTTGATTAATAATTCCGGGCACGTTAATTGCTATGGTGTATAGATTCCGTTAGTGTAGTGAATGATTTTATACATTGAGGTTGCGGTGTTCCTCCCTCCGCTGAATGGTGAGGTCTGGCGCCGACCTACACGTAGGATTTAGAGGGAGTTCCGTTCCAGTTATCTCCCATAGCGGGTCCTTCCCAAACCAGGGCAGGCATCTTCTCAGTTTTAATCCCCAGGTCATGAACAGTCCCTGTGTCTGAAATTCAAAAAATACACGTCCATATATAAAAACAACGTAGTTATCAAACATAAAAACATAAAACAATTGGATAGTAAAAACTTACGTTGGATCCCTAAGGACATTTCAAAATGGGTCATTCCAAGTGAAATCGGCCGAAATTGTATTGGCTCTTTACGAATTACCTGAAAACGCCCATATTTTTTCATTTGCATCTAAAAATAAGCAGAAATGTGCTCATTTGTTTTAGTTCATTGTATTTCCATTTATATTTCAAATAACAGCATTTAGCTATCCCACAGAGCACTAAGAAACACAATTGTATAAACTTGTAAAATTAATGCAAACAATAGATATTTCTATAATTTCAAATGTGTAGATACAAACTTTTAATATATATTGTTTCTAGTGGTTTTGTGCATGACTATGTTGAAATATGAGGTCAAAGATATCGTTTTTCTTCAAAAATTCATTCCCAAAATACGCCATCTACGATTCTGCTGAAAATTTGGGAAAGTAATGGTAAAGATTCGTACTTCAACATTTTAAAAATTATCAGATTGTTTTTTGTGTGTGTTCTGAAATTATCGTGATTTGATGTTGATATTCCATATTTTCTATTTCGCGTTTTAAGAGAACTTGCTATATAAAGGTACTAACGACACAATTATTTACTTAATGTTATATTTGAAATTTTATATTCATAAAGGTTCTAATCTTATAATTGATTACATTGTAATACTTATTACAATTATTTTATTCAAATTCACACGGATTTTTCTTGGGTCAAAAGATAAAAACTGATACTATTTCTGAAAAATCCATTTTTCAAATTTATTTTTTGATAATTATATCAGTTATGTGGCTTTGTTAGTGAAGCAATTCACCTGAAAATGGATAATAGCTTTGTATTATTACTATTATTATTGTTATTATATTTATTAATATTACCCTTACCCCACCTCGAGACATGTTCAGTTTTATTGTCTCGGATGGCTCTGCTTCTTGGATGTCCGACACTTTCAAGATTTTCTTCAGTTAATTAGGAATACGTCTTACGAGAATGGAGAATCTACTCACCGTTCGGCCCTAAGGATTGGAGTGGGAACAGGATGGGGAGATGGGAAAGGAAGGATGGAGCGGTGCGGGTCCCGTTGACGGAAATGCAGTTCTCACACTCGCCTGGAATTTTTTCGAGGAAGTCATGTTCGCGTCCGATCACAGAACTCTACAATATTTATCCAGGCAGTGATAAGTTTCGAACTAGCTATTTTTCTAGCGTCGAAAATTCTACCATTAACAGATTTCGAACCTAGAACCTCCCGGTTAACAGCGCTTTAGTTGCGGACTCGCATCTACATAAACCTCCCACTCAGTATAATTGTTTAGGTACTTGTATATATTGTACCTTATTTGTAGGGAGGAGTGACTTTGTTTTGTTTTGCAATATTGGTGATAATAATGTCCTAGAACGTAAGAACTTCACTGAATTTTTATATAAAGAACATTCAAACTGAAAACTGCCAAACTAGAAAGCCTACCTTGGTAAGTAGAATTTTTCAGAAAAGTTTTTGTTTCATTAATGAAAGGCGGTATCATGAAAAATATGAAAAAAATATGTAAAACACAACTTTCTACTTATGATTATTTAATAGATCGAACGATCTCGGAAATTACATCAAAACAGTTTAGAAAACATGAATTTTAAAAAAAATGTTAGTTTTTTGTTGTGAGTTATTTGTGAGTTTTAGAAAAATTGAATATATCATAAATGCACAAAATTGTATTATAAATAAGGAAATTAATTTGTAAATATGACTTTTATTTTTTACTTGAAAACATTCTATGAGTAAAGACTCGTATCCAAAACTCTTGAACGAAAAAATCCGTATTGGTTGGCGGGGTTACGGAGTTGAAAATCAGTAGAAAAAATATATTATGACCCAGAATCACGGTTCAAAACATTTTACTTCATTTTACTTCTGGCTGAATTTTACCACTTCTTTAGAACATTCCTAAATTAATATGTCGCTCATAAGTTTCAATTTTTGTTGTTTAATTTCTGTTATTTCGGCGCCTTTCAAATTATTTATTCCCTTTTATTATTTATTTTCCATAGGACCTAAACTTCTCAAAATTTCATCCATATGACAGCATTAAAACTTGCGACACCGGGAAAGTTAATTGCACTTTTTTTTCAGGTGGATGTGTTGTTTTGAAGTAGTTTCCAGGGACAAATACTTATCATCGTAAATTACTGCTAAAATTGGAGTTTGTGGAATAACGTATGACTCCATTATTTTCAAAATTCTTAGTCCAGTCAGCGTTGAGGCACACGAAGCTACACGCACCAAGAATAAATAGGGAAATTCCAATTAAATAAAATAAAAGTTTTTTCTAGGGCTTTTGTCCTGCCAACAACCGGTTACCCGATGGGACGCATATTCGACCACATACTCGACACCAACACTTGCGGGCTTCTCCGATGTGGGGTCAGCAGAACGCGAGGCCCTCCGCCACGACACATGATAGACAAGGTACAAACAACTATGACCAGGGCGATCCTTCGGACGTGAGCTCTGAGCTGGTACACGCTCTTAGCCACCTCAGCCATCCAGGTTGGCAAGTGAGATTTAAAAAGAAAAAAAAACATTAACAGGACATATAATCCTGCTTTCAGATGAACGACGCTCTGTTAGCAACAATCGTTCACAATTTACGAAAGAAAAATTGGGGCTCCGAATTGAAATTCCGTTGGAAACATTACTAAAATACTACGATTCTGTAAAAGTCTTAGGGTTTTTGACAATCAAAACGTCGATATCCCGTAAACATTTATTCAAAATGTGCCGGAAAAGTTACATACAAATCGTTCCGCATTCTAATGGCTAATCAGCAACGTTTTAAACTCTTTAAATCAAGAGAAAACAAGAAAACAATCAATTTTTCATTTCATCAATCAATATCAATTTTTAAAGTCTTCAACACAATAAAAAATATTGTATTAGCTTCAAAATTATATCATGAAATGTTTGTCGTATAATAGTGCGTTTAAATTTATGTCATTAGTTTTGGCTGACAGTTATCATTTCTTAACATATTTTTATTAAATTAAAGATGCCAACTATCTCTCTATATATATGCAGGTTCGAGCACACACTGATTTTAAGCACTTTTTTTGGCACTTTAAGGGCAACCAATATGTTTTATTCAACACATAATTGTTTATTTTAATAAAACACATTCATAGTTGACAAATGAATTACTACAAATATGTACATTTGTGAGGCTAGTAAGTTAAATAGTTGAACATTATACTTCACTCTTAAGAATAGATGAAACTAAAATAAGACAAAATATAATGACGAGCACTTTCAGGACTATCGTAGGCACTTTATAATATAGTGATGGGCAGTCAGAAAAATTTATTGTAAAAGCCCAACGAAATAAAACAGCACAGGACGCAATTGGCTTGTTACTGCTTGTATATTAAGCTTTAGTCAAAGTCTAAACATTTTACTCCCTCCCCCCAAAAAATTCGTCGTCTGAATCATTTTCCTCCACATAATCTTCTGAGGAAGATTTTATTATTTTATTATATAGGAGCGAATATTTTGTCAACAAAACTCGAAAAAAACCTCTCTTTTCTGTATTCAAAATTCGACTAGAATATGGTTTAGGATAGAGACCACAGAATTATGAAAACGTGCACAAAATTCACTTCTCCCCATAGCTCGTCATACGCAGTTTTTAACTGTTTCTGACGTAAATAAAATAAAAAAATAAAATAAAATAAAATAGGAAAGGTATGATTTGCGAAATACCTTTTCACACAATTGGCCGAACGCACCGTTGTTCTTAAATTCCAATGTGTTTCCACACTGGAAGCAGCCCTGAAGAAATTACTTCCGTGGACTTCTGGAGGAAAGAGATTTGCTGCTGCTACTTCTTTTTATCTTGTAGATGCCTATAAAAATGCGCGGCTGACAAATGTCCTTACTGTTTTCGCCTCTTATAGTTGTTTTTAAACCTTGAATGGATTAATATGTCATCCTTTGTGCAGAATTGACGTTTGTTTTCGAGGTTAGCTCGATTACTAGTTTCCTCTAGATGGTGTGTTTTTTGCTTATCATTCTGCTTGTCTATTCATTCAATGCTATTTCCAAATAACACTTTTCTTACAGGTTTGTTGTAGTGATATTGTAATTATTGCTCTCATGTTCTACAGGCAAAACTACCTTACAATTTTTTCTTCTTCCTTCTTTCTGCGTTATCAGGTACTTTCTCTCTTTCTCTCTTCCCTCGCCCTTGCTTCATTTTCTTTTGCATTTGACTTTTCCTTATGGAGGTTTTTCCATTTCCTAGACATTATCGCATACGGCAGTCGCTGAACATAGCGTTTGCTTTTCCTTTTGGTGTTTCTGGCCGTATCAGAAAATCTATGAATGCTGAACATTCGAACGGATCAGCCCACTACTTCCGAGGACGTCAGTTGAAGACGGTTTTCTCGGCTGTAGCGATTCACAATTTTGCGCTGTATTAAGAGGTGCTGATGACTGTTGCACCATGTTCTGTTGACACTTGATCCGACTGTTCAGAATGTGTTTCCGTATTGGGATGTATGTCCAGACCAGCCATCTCTTAATCCACATCTGCTTCCTCTGAAAGTTCTTCATACAACTTGTGCGCACTACTTTCTCCAACTCGGAGCGAAGTCTTTTCAAGTGAGAATCTCAGAAGGATGTTCTTGGCGCCACGTTAGCACTCCTTTCTTCCTACTCTTGATTGGTTGAAATACAGCGGCATCTGCTGGTTGGAGAATTCTTGTGGCGTTTGGATACAGTGATATTAAAATGTTTTGTAATTCAGAGCAGGGTTTGAAAAGTTAAGTGACTTTTGTTACCATCCACGAGAAGAAGAGAGAGATTTCCTAGTAAAGTACAATCCAAATCAAAAATTTTCATACTGAGTTCACTTGAACGAAAGGAAGAAGCCTAAATTACATCAGTAACACATAACACAGATTTAATTGTTCACTGTGAGAATATTTTTGTCTTCAGAACGTCTTCATAGCTCAAAATCATCGTAATTTAATAATCTGAAATGGCCTTAATGGATTTTGTATGTCGTTTTTCTTTACTTTTATTGCAGTTTAAAAATATTTTAAGAGCATTTTATTGATACTTTTTGGCGAGGTTTTAGGTCATCAAACTCCATCCCCTAGTGCTAACATTTAAACCCAGAACGTTTATTGAGACAGTAATGGGCATGAACTATAAATTTCACTAATGAGCACAGTGTTCATCACTGTTCAAAATCGTATTAAATGTATATTTTTGCTTAACACGACAAACAGGTTCGAAAATTCAATATTAACATTACAGTAATGCATAAACAATACGTTACTCAAATTACTGTGATAGGCACTCTATGCCCATCATTGTCCTGCACGTCAGAAATATTTACAGTTAGGGGCATTATTTTTTTTGGTCAAGGCCTGCTCTGAGAAGTTGAAAACACGTATAAAAAACGTGAATTATAAACCTGGCTACACTAGGAACAGAGAGGATTGCAAATAAAAACAGACGAATGATTTAAATCCTTAATAACTGGAAACACCTCATCTAAAGAATCCACAACATTTCGATGCGCCGACGACTCGCGGTGCACTCCACTAACTATTGAAATGTACCTATGCTCATTGTGGGGCCACATTCAGATCATATTCCAGGATTGCAAACTTAAAGACACACACAAGACAGAGATTACATGCAGAGGGCCTCTCGCTGTTTGAAAATCTTATTATTGCCTCCCTTACAGTTGCTATGGTGCCCATGGCGGTACTGGTCATCCTATCTGAACTCACTTCTAAATTCCCGCATTTTATGTGTTATGGTTTAATTGCGATGAATTAATTTTGAAAATTCGTAATTTTTATTGTTTTTATCTTGATTTAAAGAGTTTAAAAGCACCTGAGACTTACGCAATAGTATACTAAACATTGTGCATGCAACATTTCGGGAACATAAATAATTGGTTTTTGATGATTCATATTTTGATTGTCTAAAAACCCGTAGATACGACTCAATTAAAGATATAAAATAAAGAATCACATATTTATTTATTAACTAAAGAATTTGAATTACTAAAATACTAATCACTACTAGTGATTCTGAATTATTATTATTAGAAATATTTAAAAATAATAACCCAGAAAATGATGATAAAGGAAGTAACGCTTTCCTTGCTTCCAAGCTTCTAACATCTGACCATTTAAATTTTATGTTTTAGTCAATTATAATAAAGTATCCTGAAGTATATATAAAGGCAAAAACTTACAATAGTATTTAATTTAACATATAAACGACAGAATTAACGTAGTTTTGTGTTACATTTTTTAAAAAAGTCGGAATCAATGTACTTTTGTTCGCAATGTTACAAAGAAAGAAAATTAAAACATGATTGATTTGGTTTATTAGATGAATGTATTCTTTTAAGTGTGAGATACATTCAATATGAATCACTGACAATATTTTTTGAAGCCACATTTATTTATTATTCTACTTTCTAGAAAATTATCCGTCTCGCAAAAAGTTATTTTTCAGATATTTGGCAATCCAAGGAGTATGATTTCTATATTTTAGTATTCCGACATATTTGTTTCGCAGATCTCAACTATGCTTATTCTCCATTTGAAAATTCTTCCCCTAATAGAGAATGCGTTCTTTGTGGATACGACTACTGATATCCTAATAATTGGGGTAAATAGTTTCCTTAATTTTTATGTAGGAGACTTGGCAGCTATTTTGGAATTCTAAGAAACCGAGCTAGCTTTCCCTATTAACCTTCATAATTAACTTTCTCAAAGTTATTTGACACTATATGGTTCCAAAGAACGTCCTTGAATTAGTCTCGTTCCGACAACTGTTAATTATCTACAGTTCTAATACCACACACAAATTATGACATTATAACGTAAGAGATTCCTTTATGATAACGTATTCTTTATGATAACGTTCCTAAATTATAACGTAAGAGATTCCTTTTTCTACCCTCAAAATCTTAAAATTTCTGGTAGTCAGGGGCGGCTCGTCCTAAGGGGGACAGGGGCCGGGCCCCACCAATATTTAATAAAGCACAAAAATTTTTATATATATTTTTACAGTAATCTCTTTATGATAATTGTAGTACTTTATTGGAATTCTTTATTCGTGAAGATCCACAATTAGTTCCCAGAACTCATTCCAAGTCTCAATAACCAAGAATTGGAGGTCATAGTTACTTGCCGCAATCAAAGATAGCGTTAGCAGTGCTCACGGGGCCCGGCTTGCGTGGGCCCCAAAGCGATATCTCCGCTCCGTTTACAAGGTCAGCGCCCTTTCATACAGGGCGCGACCACTGCTCTCTAATTTTAGCAGCCCTAGGGGCCCGCACCAGCGGGCCCTTCTCAGAGAAACGGGAGGCTGAGCGCGCCGTTTCCAAACTGCACGTGAAAGTTCTGGGCGCTGTAAGATGAAACGCAGTGGATTCGATACATTGTTTTCAGTTTTCTTTACTTAGACTGGAAGAAAAATTGATATCAAATGGTTAGGAGTACATCACCCGAGTGACTTATCACTTACCCATGTTGATGGAAAGAAGAAACGAACATTCTGTAATTCGTGTTTTATTAGAAAAAATCATGGTTGACTATGAGTGGAGAAAATTAAAGCTTATTTTGCTTTTATCGTTTATTATTTGGTGATGAGGGATTGTGAACGACAGTGGGCTGTAAGGATCCAAACATTTGAGCGAAAGGATAAAGAAACATGAAGAACGTACATTGCGTTTAGAAAATGTTTGCAGACATAAAAACTTTTGGAACTGTGGACATTGTTGCATAGATTTATTCGGCGGTCAAAATTTAAATCTAGAAACATAATGAACAATTCGCAAAAAATATATATATTTTAGGTAGAGTGATTGAGTGTTTAGTAAAAAACTGTATTACTCATTAACTAGTATTAAGAGGGCATGATGAATCTCAAGATTCAAAACACCGTGGAAATTTTTTAGACATATTATCGTTACTCGGCAAATGTTAGATGATCATTTAAACAATTTCTCTATATAACTCACACATGACATAGAACAAGCTGCTAGATTGTATGTATGAAGTGTATTTGGAGGAAGTGAAGAGAGACATCGATGTAGCTGATTTGTTTCTCTGCAGGCCGATTAAACTACTGACATATATGTAATCAGTCTAAGTCAACTTGTCTTAATTTTGCGATATGTTCTCCTTTCGAACTCTCAACATTCCGAAGATAAGCTATGGCATTAGCGTAATTTTTACAAAAATCTTTTGTTTCCATTGACATACCAATATTTGATTAAACGTCTTAATAAAAATTCCTACTTCAAAAGGTTGAATTAATTAACTGATAATTAATATTAATTAAAATTGATTACGTACATGTCAGTAGTTTAATCGGTAATTGATTAAAATACAATTCTTAAATTAAATACGTTATTGATTCTGTGATGATATTCGTGCATTTGCACCTGGCACCACCAGGAAAAAATGTCATTAGCCGTCACTGCTGGTAGTTATCTTCTTTGCCGACTACAGGAGGAATCCAGTACGTTATCATTGCAGTATTGTTTTATCTTTTTAGGAAGAACTAAACCTCAGTATACCGATTACGCGTATTGCCTTCTCGTGTTTCAGGCCTACCACCTTTGCGGTAGCACCGGTTCCGTGCTGGCCTCGTACGTTTGTCCGAACGGCACTTTGTTCCATGGGCAATTCCAAGTGTGCGACCAATTCTACAACGTGCGATGTGGTTCGCCGTACGAAGACTTGTAAATGCTAATCTGCATGGAATTTCTCGGTTAAGATATGGTTACTACCAAACAACTGCTGTGAAAGATTCCGTTAGGAAAATATTTTGCAAAAGAAAATCGCGACAACTTGAGGAAAGTAAAACAGCTTCGTCGACATCTTTTTAATATGCGGTAAATTCTAAATTTAAATTCAAATAATTTCTTTTTTTTTTTGTTCGAAAATTGTTCGTGTAGACGCAAATAACTGAATTTTTTGTTGTTTGATATTAACTTTTAATACTTACAAAATTCTAAAAATTCTTTCATCTATTTAGAGGAGAACATTGATTTTTCAGATTTATTACTAGCAACAAAGATACACAGCACAAGCAATTCCTAGTAAGTGAGATTTTTGTCGTAGAAGTTAAGTCTCTTACATTGAGCTGATAATTGAATATACTTCTCAAATCCTTGGACTACATTCTTTAAGTCTATTACAAATATATTTATCAAAGTTTCGTCATTCTAGATCTAGACGAAAGAAATGTAACTGAACAAACTTTCAATCTCCTTTGTTAGTTCAATTTCGATGTATATATTAACGCACATAAGTTCCACAAGCACTATTCATGAAGTGAGTATCAGGAATTCATTCATTGTATTATTTATTTGAGAGTTATTTATTGAGATATTTATTTAATACAATTACTTTGTGCCAAACAATTCGAATAAAAATATTCCGAAAATGTTTTATTCTTTTTTACCTTTCCTTCGATTTTGTACTGAAATACTCAGATTCAGGTGAAGGTAAGTTGACATCAGACGATAATACTGTGCTGAGAAACACCTCCTCCTTCTGCTTCATGGTAAGCCATTGAAGGCCTGTTCCAACTCAGAGGTCACCCTGCCATCTTCTTCTTGCGCGTCCTAAATCCCGATATCCGAAGGGTTTGTAGTTATATACTATTTGTGTTAATCTTGATATTTCCATTCTATTGATATGATTCGCCCATTGGCATTTGTATTCTTTAATTTTGTCATTAGATTGAACATTTTTATGATGGACCTTATCTCTACCCTTGGAACGTGGTCTGCCAGAGTATATCCTGCTACACTTCTCAGGAAGCGCATTTCTGTGGATCCAATTCTCCGTTTCTCCGTTCAATGCCCAATTCTCATTACCATATATCAAGACTGGAACTGACATGGATTTATAAAGTCAACATTGAGAAACACTTCAAACCCTTATTTTTCTAATGTCAAAAGAAGAAAGAATTATTTAGTTAAACCAAACATAACCAAACATAAACTTTTTTATGAAATATTAAAAAAGAAAACGGGGAAATAACCCAAACAACTTTCATCTTCAGACAAGGTCTCTAAAAATCGTAAAGGGAAAAAACGTTAAAGAATTTTTAAGTTAAATGGGAGAGGAAACTACCTTGGTCCTAGAGATTTAGGTTTCACATGTTGAGGTAATTTAAACCTCTAATAGTAGATAAACTGGCCATTAGTGACACACACTAACTTGTAGTTAATGGGAGTTGCAGAGTTTTCTAGGAAAAAAAACAAAGCTGATTTTCATCCTAAGAAAGTATTTTGCTTCTACTACTTTTTTCTTCTCTACCCACTCTATTTTAATTTCACTATTTCATGATTAGAGTGCGGGTTTCGCCCTTTTTGCTTTTTTTATTCCTTTGCTCAGAATCATAGGCTGTCAATATATTAATTCGTTTCATTATCAATGCATTCACATAATGGAATTTTGTGGCGCCTCTTTTTGCCTGTTTTGAAAATAAGTGACTATTCTGAGATAAATGCCTATTTTCGCCTTACTTTTGCTTTTCGAGGACATGCTTTCCATTTCAATGTACTGTTTCGCCAACCGTAACTTAACACTCGCGCTACATAACAATATAGTTTTTAAGCATCAGCCCAACCGCTTCTCTTGAACGCAAATTTCCATTAAGAAGATGGTATAATTTAAAAAATACCTAAGAAATCCTAACGCGTTTGCTTTATTCAATTCACCATTTTTTCATGAAGTTCGCTCCCTCCTTCTTCCAGCCGGTGAGAACTTGTCATCTATACAGTCGCGTAGCACCCCGTGCACCCGAAACCATACTCAAGGTCGTTCGCGTGTTCGTAACTTGGTTGACCCTTACTGAAGGAATATCAGTGGATCAACCGTTTCGACTTACGCAGTAGTTATTCCTTCACCGACCGTGGTACGGTGCACATCGTTCCGCGGACACAGTTCTCGTATAGCAGCGATAGTGAACAGTCGTGTCCGTTTTGTGCGAGCAATGCAGTGCGAACCTACAGTAGTGAATGGCGTACGATGTTGACCCATCAACAAGCCGGGCAATAAACCAGGCCTTACAATCCCTCATCACTTCGGATTTTAACGATGATATCAACAGTGTCGTGAATCGTTTGGAACAAAACACCTCCGGCCCAGCCTCGAACCAGCAACGGATCGAGGACAGCGCGGCGGCTAACAACCCAGCTCTGCAAGGTCTCAACACACAGCAACTTCTGAATCAAGATGGAAGCAATCCAAAAAGGAGGTTAGTCAGTGACAATATAAACTCTCAAGATCCCAACAGATTCAATTCCGATCCCAGTGCAAATATTGATAAAGAATACAGTTACGGAGTTGATATCCAAAACAGATTCAGTAAACTCGCAAAACTAAGGTCCGTTCGCTCTAACTTTACTCAGCACATAAACAAATACACGTGGTCGTCACTTGTTCTCATTGGCTCATGGACACCACACTCCGCTTCAGGGCGTCGTGCGCCATAGGCGTTAGGTCCATTTCAAAATTGATTTATTTCCTGACTCTCTACAGAAACAGTCGAAATAATTTTCTCCTTTGCCTAGAAGTAAAATAAGACACCGTGCGTGACCTTAACTGCCAACCATCAGCTGCCAACGGACCTCTTTGAGATTACGTTCGTTCGCCAGGCCATCGGCGCCACTCCTGCCAAATTTTATCAGTAGCAGTTCCATTCTCGAATGAAAAAGTTCTAAAGAATGCTGTATTTTTGTTTGGTTAGTGGAAGGTGTGTATACTCATTGCGTTGATTTTTGTTTCCATGTCGAACACAATAAGTTAAGCAGTTCCCGGTATTATCCGGTTTGAAACATTCACAGGGAAAATGCCTCAGAAGTGGTGAGAAGTTTGTTATATTGATGTGTTTGAGTAATTAGCGGCTAAAACTCCGTCAATGACTTTGTGGCAGGTGGAAGAAATGACTGCTGAATTGCAGGTGAAAACTGTGTAATGAATTGTCATTGGAATGGTTCTCCACGTTAGAAGAGATGTAAAGCAAAAGAGGTGGAGGGCGAGTGCGATGAATTTGTTAATGAGCCATTCGTATTCATGTGCACATTTTTTCGTAGAAACGAATTTCCAACATAAAATAAAATTCTTGATGTGGTTAATGGAGATTCTGGACTGCCAAATTTTAAAAGAACGTCACTGTATGTTCTATTGAAATTCGTGCTTCGGGAGGGATTTCACTGCTACCTTGCAGCAAACATGTAAATGATAGTTCTGTGATATTAAACAAAAATCTGCATATTTTAGCTGGTATTTTGGGCGTATTAAAGAAGTACTAGTGAAAATAATATGGTATGACAGTTCTGGCTGTGACACGTGCCGGCATTTGCGTATGGTCGTGGCGCGCATGGCGTAGCCAATCACGAACTACAGAGCGGAGGGATACACTCAAAGTGTGTTTACATGCGGAGTGAAGTTATAGCGAACGGACCTTAGGCCAACACCTAGAGGAAAAAGTTTTGGATATGCAAAGGTATTTATTTATTTATTTACGTCAAAAACAGTTAAAAACTGCGTATGACGAGCTATGGGGAGAAGTGAATTTTGTGCACGTTTTCATAATTCTGTGGTCTCTATCCTAAACCATATTCTAGTCGAATTTTGAATACAGAAGAGAGAGTTTTTTTCGAGTTTTGTTGACAAAATATTCGCTCCTATATAATAAAATATATTTTCAAAGGTAAATTAGCTATAAATTTCTGCCCTGAACCCTCATGTTCTTCATGAAAGAATAATACTTTTTGCCGCGATAATATGAAAAACGATAATTTGAATAACTATATTTCCCACTGAAATTCAGAAGACGTGCACAAATAATGAAGTTACATTTATGTCCAGAAGCAAACAAGGGACCATCTCAGCATTTGCTCAAGGATCAGGGAAACTGGACGAAAAACCTGATCGAGATGGGGGCCATCAACCCAGAAACTGTGGTACAATACTTGTTACAGGTTCTTTAGAATTATACAGTCCAAATGATAAATAATTACATTAACTATCATTGTTAAAATTAATTCTACTTTCCTTTTTGATGCTCGGTATAGTCTCGAATTGTATAGAAACAGTTATGCAGCAGAAAAGATTTTACGTGGGACTTAAACTTTTCTATTGAATTTAATCGTTTAATGTCTTCTGGCAAAGTGTTGTAGAGTAATGTACATGAATTGTATGTGAATTTTTTGTAGTGAGCTGTTGATACTGCCACCTGGTGAATATGATTACTACGTCGTGTGTTATACTTATAGACATCGGCGTTTGCTGAAAATATATTCCCGTCCTTAAGTAAGTCATTTTTGACAAAAACTACTGATTCGTAAATCAGGAGACAAGGTAATGGTAAAATTCCTAGATTAATAAAGAGTGACTTACAAGAATCACGTGGGTTGGATTTGCTTATTATTCGTACAATTCTTTTTTGTAATCTGAAAGTCTGTGAACTATAAGATGTGTTTCCCCAAAATATTATGCCATATCTCAGGCGGGAGTGAACATTGGCAAAATATACACAACGAGCTGTATGAAGGCTGACGGAATTTGAAAGAATTCTGAACGCGTAGCATAATGAGCTTAATTTTGTGTTCAATTCATTTAAGTGGGCATTCCATTTGAGGTTTGACTGAATTGATAGACCTAAAAATTTTGTTACATTAACATCAGTCAATGGCACACCGTTCATTTTCAATGGAGTACAGAATTTTTTATTTGATATGGAAAACTGCATTGAAACTGTTTTATTTTCATTTACTTTTAATTTGTTATTACGGAACCAATTTGAAACGTCTGATATTGTACTATTTACGGTTTCTTTGTTGCAAAGAATATTTGTATCATCCGCAAAGAGAACTGTTCTTCCGTTTCGAATCGCTAAGGGCATGTCATTTACGTATAATAGGAAGAGAATAGGGCCTAAAATCGATCCTTGCGGGACTCCACGTACAATTGGCAAAGAACCGGAAAGGTGTGTACATAAAGTTCCATCATTCCAGTAAGGTATTTCTACTCTCTGAGATCGTTGTTTAAGGTACGAACATAGCCAATCTAGAGCAATACCACGGATTCCATACGAAGGTAATTTTGAAAGTAAAATGTAATGATCAATGACGTCAAAAGCTTTTGAAAGATCTAAAAATATTCCAATAGTTGCTTCGTTTTGATCCAATGATGAGGCAACATCCTTAAGAAAAGAAAAAATGGCTGTTTCCGTAGATTTTGATTTCCGGAATCCATGTTGGCAATTTGAAAACGCGTCGTGTTTATTCAGAAAGGTTTCCATTCGCACATAAAAAAGTCTCTCTAATATTTTTGAAAAAACTGACAAAAGAGAAATTGGCCGATAATTTTGAACTTCATTTTGTTGCCTTTTTTGAAGAGCGGCTTAATCTTAGCTGTTTTAAAAATATCTGGAAAAATTCCGGTGCATAAGGATGCATTAAATATGTGAGTTAACGGGTGTATAATGGCTGGCGCGCACGTCTTTAACAAACAATCCGGAAATTCATCTAAACCGGCCGAATATTTATTTTTTAATTTACCGATTATTTTGAGAATTTCATAGGAAGAGGTTTCGGAAACGAACATAGTGTCTAAGACTTTTGGGGAAACGTCAGATGTTGAATTTTGTGGCTGAAAACCCTTAGTGAGATCGACAGCAATTCTCGAAAAGTATTGGTTAAAGAGACTAGCCACTGTTGCCGGATCGTTCACATCTCTATCGTTATCTTTTAAAACAACATTCTCTATAAGGTTTCTAGTTGGTTTGGTCGCATTTTTTACTATATCCCACATTGATTTTGTTTTGTTATTTGAGTTCAAAATATCCTGATCGTGTTTCATGATTTTAGCCTGCCTTATGACTTTTCTTAACAATGATTTGTATTTTTTAAAGTACAGGAGGAAATCTTGAGATACGTTATGATGCTTAGAAATGAAAGAAAGAATTCGTTTGTTTTTACATTATGTTCTAATCCCTTGTGTTATCCAAGAATTGTTTTTGCGTGAAATATTTAATTTTCTTTTCTGAAGAGGAAAGCAAGTGTTAAAATGAAATGAAAGCGTTGAAAAAAAAGAATAATATTTATCGTTTGTATCAATAGTATTATAAACTGCGTCCCATGACTCCTGCAGCAAGTAATCAATGAATAATTTTATTTTACTTTTAGAAAACACTCTACTCATACGTGTATTATTTATTGTGTCATTGTTCGCATTTCGTATAATGGTAAGAATTTGTGCATCGTGGTCACTGTATCCTAAACCTTTTGTTTCAATTTCATGTCGAGTAGTGGTTTTGTTAATTATAATTTGATCGATTGCCTTCTTTGAATTTACTGTGATCCGTGTAGGTACTTTTATTGTAATATCTAAATTGAAGGAATTAATTAAGTTAAGAAACTGCTCTTTCTCGCAAGATTCGACCAGAAAATCAATGTTAAAATCTCCACATACAACAATGGATTCAAAAGAGCGATTGATGACTTTGATAAGTGTTATCTCTAGTTTTTCTAAGAACAAAATGTAATCTGCAGCTCTCTTTGTTGGAGGCCTGTAGATGCAAAGCAATATCATTTTTAGCACAGGAAGATGTACAACAGAAATTTCAAAAACATTTTCAACGGCATACTCATTGAATTCCGTCAAGGAGATAGAATCAATATTATTTTTAACGTAAATACAAGAACCTCCATATGCCGGACTTTTATGAGATTCTCTTTTTCTACAATAATAGCCTGCGAGGTAAAAGTTTGGAATTTGGAAAATGCTAAGTTCATTAGGAGATAACCAATGTTCTGTAAAGCAAAGAACATCCATTTGATTTAAATCGCTCTGTAGAGCTGCCTCGATAAACTCAGTTTTATTTGAAAGGGATTGAACATTATGGTGCAATATCTTTATTTTTTGCAAGTACCTACACGAATGTTTTTCTGCTGCATCTGACTGTAGTTGCTATATATTTACTCCATTTTTACCTCGAGTGCGTGGTCGAAGGTTGTAATGTGTCCCAGCAGTCACAGGTTGTGAGGAAATAGAGGCGTCATTGGTAGTGGGAATGGAAGAAACGGGAGTAGGTTCACAGGAGGGGGTAAGAGGGTTCAGAATAAGGGTGGGGGGTGGGGAACGTAAGGAAGGTGAAAGGGATGGATTTTTGGCAGGAGGCTGCGTAGGACTGGAGTTGATGATGTATTGTGCAAGCTTTTCACCGACTGCATGTTTTCCAGCAAGGTTCATGTGGAGACCGTGCCGGGTAACTTCTGACGTCCGTCAAACAATAACAGAAAAAGTTCCACCTGTATATGTAGCACAAACAACTAATCTCAAACAGTTTAAAATAGAACTCAAAACCAATGTTACCAATAATTTCGTAACAGATATGAAGCACAGTCAAATAAAAATAAGTGCAAACAACTCTACAGACCTTCGGAAAATAATTAAATATCTTATACAAACCCAACGAAAATTCCACTCATACAAGGACCCTGCTAGCGAAAAGATTACCGTCCTGTTAAAAATCTACATCAATCATTAACTGAACAGGATATACAGAATTTGCAGACCGAAAACAAGACAACCCTTCATTGTTAAATATCACCAAATTACAAAAAGAAGGAACACCAATATGAGTGGTCGCAGCCGAATTTAACGGCGCAGAAACACTTGAAACTATATTGCAAATAAACCAAATATGCAGCCGTCGAGTGACTACTGAGAAGCGGAAAAAACACGATGGTCTCATTCAATGTCAACGGTGTTTGGACTACGGACATACAAACATAACTGTAAGTACCCAATCAAATGTGCTTTTTGTGCCAGGAACTACTATTCTGTACTCAGTCAAAAAAATGAAAATACTGTGTGTGCAAACTGTCTCGACGGTGACAAGGCTGATGTAAGAAATCCAACGTGTAGTTCCTACAAGGACGTAATATACAGAAAAAACAAAGCTAGTATAAACAATATTGTCAACCCCTCCCAGTCAAACACAAATTCAATTCCCAGACTTGCCGCAGATCCTTCCACCAGAAAATTTCACTCACATTTCGGAAATAAATCCTTCCCCCCACTACTCCGACAAAATACCCGGAACGGAAATAATCATAGATCCCCCATAGCTGATGCTCAATCAAATAATCCTATTCTCTTCCCAATCATTAATTCCATCATAATTTGTATCATAAATTTCATATTTTCATTAACCTTCCAGCGAGCGCGAGTAAAATGTTCACACCAGCAGGCGCGTGTCGTAAATTTTACGACATTCAATGACTCTTGAAAAAATCAAAGAAATTGTAGAACAATCGAATTTTATGTCGCATTATAATATTTAAGAATGATATTTACTACCAAAAAACATATCCGTTGATAAACGTTCGAATTTAGTATCAAAAGGATCTTGTTCCGATCCAGTATCGTTCTGATGCTCGTCTGATTGGATAGTTTCAGCATTCGTTTACTGTCACTGTCACTATCCAATTCATGATCTTCCTCCGATCAGACAGCTCTTGAAGTATATTCTGTTTTTTGTTCACATGAATTCTATATCTGGACATTTTACAGAAAATTTCAATTAGGCCAAATTATTATACAATATTTTAGCACAACAGCCAGCGCGCAGCGTAAAGTTTACGTCACTATGCATTTATCCCGAATAGAGCGTTACAAAAACTGAATATAGCGTGTAAACTAAACAGTGGCTGCAGGAATGCATCACTAAAGATACCTGCAAGGAATACCAAGAACGCAGAAGTCTTTGTCAACAATGAGTTGACATCAAAACAAAAAAATCTGCTATTGCCGTAAAATTTACGACAGCGCGCCCGCTGGAGGGTTAATACCGTCAATCACTAGTACCATTCAAAGTTCGGTAGTGAAATACTTAAAAAACCATGGCAAATAAGAGTAATAATAAATATTATTAATAACACTAATAATAATAATAATAATAACAGTAATATCAACAATAATAAATTTGTCTTACTAAAGTGGAGCGCAAGTCTATCACAAATAAAAAACAGAACTATTTCGCTTTTTACATACTATAATATCGACATAGCCAGTTTTACCGAACACACATAAAAGCAACGAACTATCGTCTCCTGTATTATTTCAGTAGTATACCTTTGGGTTCCGGCTCTCACACGCAACCAATCTTTATAAATGAGGGCTCTAAAGAAAGAGAGTTTCACGGAGACTTGACGAATTCCACTTTGACTTTAAAAATATGGGTAATTTCTTAAAAAAACGCCTCGAAATATTCATGTAAAATACAACCCGCAACACATATCAATCTATATCGGCAAATAACTCATTAAAAAAAAGCGTTTTAGAGCCTTAAAAAGTAAGATTTTGAGGCCAAAGGCCTCAAAGAAACGTTTTTCACACCATAATCTACAAGATGATATTCCCCGATCCATTCAATTAACTTTTCGGTTCCACGCTTCAATGCTATCAAGGCCACCTCAATATTTCACCCCTTCCTGCTTGTAGCAATGTTTGTGGTGACACGCTTAGAAGGCTTAGATTCGACAATCTTTATTTACGCTTTCTGTTAACACCGTAGTTTGTGCAGTCTGACGTGGTTTATTTGCATAATCATTAATTCAAGATTTGCTCTCCAGCAACATCTACTTGGAAGTACTATTATAGTTGCTTGATACCTACGAAGATTGTTTCTTTGCGTGTAGTGAAACCAATCAATTAAAGTTTTACCGGTGTCTATAAGTGCTATGAACCTAATTGAGGAGGGATGTTTGTGCACAGAGAAGAGTGAAGACTGTGTTTTACCTGTACCAGTATTTTCGTTATCATTCGATGAAATTTTAAAGTCAGCGGGTTCAGACACATAGCTTTCTTAAAAGTAAAAAGCTTGTTTAATATTTTTGTGACTCACGAGAAGCTAAAAGCTAGCTGTCAAAGAATACTGTATAATTACTACAAATGTTGTCTTTAAGGAAGTGCAGCGAATTGTTCCAAGAAAACTTTTCATGATACTGAATAAATATTTATTGAAAATTTATTTTAAACATTTTGTTTGATATTGTGTTAGTACATTGCAAGTTACCTTTATATATTTTTAAATAAATAAACTCGTTTCGTTAACTACTTCCCCTCTTAAAATGGAAATATAAGGATAGGGATCTAACATAGGGTCTAACATGTGAGAGTTCTCGCACGGGTACGCGGAGGTAGTAGAAGAAAACTGGTGTATGGCACAACACAAAGAACAAACGTTTTAAATTAGCTAAAGTAAAATAGCTTGAAATAAATGAAAAACAAAAATCTAATCGCGCCGGCCTATAATACTACGTGAATTAATTAAAAAAGCAAGTAAATTAAAATTTATAGAAAGAATAGGAGAAGTCACTCGACAACTGCCAACATTCGCAGTCCAAAGGTACGATTTAAATATTGGTGGTGTCTGGAAGTATGTACATCAACGCCCAGCTGTGAACTCATATTGTAAATAATATACCGTTTGATATTAAACTCAAGGTGTCGGTTCGTTAAGATATTCAATATGCAAACATCGTTTGAGTAACATTCCCATGTACCGAAGTGAAGTCTAAGCCTACTAAATTGTTTCCAATGGTAACAAATTGTATTTAGTACTCAAAGGTGAAAATATTAATTTATTTTTTGGCTCGGAATTGCTTTTCTTGAGGTACGTAAGAACGCTGGAAAATAATCCAATACTCCACAAATAATTTTTCAATTTTCGCACCCCAGGAAGCTGGCACCCTGAACTCTCCAAACCCCCCCTCTGTTCTTCATAACAAATCAAGTAATTCAAATAATATTGCAAAGAGTAGGGTTGTACTTGCTCGATCGGTATTTATGCACTACTTTACTCTGCTTTGCTTTCTGAAGAGTAAAACCCTTTTCTATTATGTTTGTGACTATCAAGGAAAGCGAAAAGTTAACTCTCAAGGAGGAGTGAATAATTTGTTCAAAGTTGTTTTTAATTAATTGTTCCGAGAACATCTCTCTATAATGCTGAATAAACTTTTATTGAAAATTTGTTTCCAACATCAATTGTATTGTTATTTTTGTTTGATATACTGCAAGTACATTAGAAGTTACATTTATACATTAAAAAATAAACATTTTTCATTAACAACTTTCCTTCTTAATTGAACGGATAAGCAAATGGATAGGGAAAGGGTGGGTTTTAATATGCGAGAGTTCTCGCACGGGTACGCTAGTTTATTCCTAATTACACAATATACAGGACAGACAGGCAAGAAACCAAAGGAGGTGGAGTTCTCATAGCAATAAAATCGTATCACCTGCACAATTTAACAATACTCTCAAACACACCAGGATTAGAAACCGTAGCAATAGAAATAAACTTTAATAACGCCGTTTGGAAAATAATATATGCTTACAAATCTCCCACTACTAAAACAGTCAACACTAATACACAAAATCTATTCGATCCAAAAGAAAAAGATTTACTTTTAGGAGATATCAACGCTAAACACCCAAATTGGGGATGCCGAAACAAAAACCGTGACGGACAAGTATTAACACGTGAGAGCGTAGGCTTCCGCGGCCGGAGTCAATATTAAGTTGGCTGTCCGGGTGACGCCGCGTCCATGGCAAAGGTGCCGACGTTTCGGTCGCCATTCTGCGACCTTCCTCAGGGCGTAATGCACGGAGTTGTTGTTTACGCCCGTGCACAGTACAACTCCGTGCATTACGCCCTGAGGAAGGTCGCAGAATGGCGACCGAAACGTCGGCACCTTTGCCATGGACGCGGCGTCACCCGGACAGCCAACTTAATAAGTATTAACACAACTAATAAACAATCACAATATGAAAATCATATCGCTTGGTGAACCGAAGTTTTTTTCCATTAGATCGAACATGTAATCCTGACTTACTAGACATTGGCATAACCAACACCAACAATAACTTTTACACATCAGTAATATTTGAATTAGATTCTCCTCACATACCTGTTCTTGTCTCGTCACAACCACTAACATCACAACACACCCCAAGACCAATATCAACACACGTAAAATAAACTGGAAAAGTACACAGAGACAATCAAACAATACCCAGAATAAAAATCTTAAATAATCCATTCGAAATGGACCAGGCAGTAACAACATTCATCGAGCTAGTCAATAAATCTATTTTAGAAGTACAGTATCCCATTACACAACAAAACTGAAAGAAAATACAATAATCTGCCTCCCGACATAGTATACGCAATAAAAGTTAAAAACAAAACGAGAAGTCTATGGTTTAAACTCATCACACCTGAAATAAAAAAGAACTTAATATAATCACCAAATAAATAATAAATACCTACAACAATGAGCAATTTCATGAAGTTATAAATGCGTTAAGCAATTACAATAACTCTATATGTCAATTAACAAGAAAAATATTAAAGGAAAAACAAATACCCCCGCTAAACACACCCGCCGGTAAAGCCCTCACATCAATTCACAAAGCAGAAGAACTCGCCAAATATTTTGAAACAGCGTTTGTAGTGATCTTGTATGGTCGACTATTCAAAATATCCGTTAGACCCTGGTCACAAAAATCAAAGTTATTTTAAAAAACGTTTGTCTAACATATGACAATATGTGTATCATTGAATTCGTCTTTTTATGTTTGTCATGACGCACTGAAAAGATATGTATAGTTCTATTTGAAAAAACAAAGTTACCTCAAATGTCTCGTGAAAATACTTCCGTGAAAATTGCATTGCAATAACTTCAACCGTTGAAAAGTTACATGAGGTGCTAAAGTTACGTGACTCACCTGTATAACTCTAGATTCAGAATTAGTTATTTCCCCCATTCATGGAAACATGCAATAGTAATCCCCATAGCGAAACCACAAAAGAACGCAACAGAAATACTTATCGCCCCAGCTTGCTTATTTCCTTCTCAAACATTTTCGAAAAATTAATTCTAACTAGACTAAAAAACACCTGAAAGTAACCAATTCAATTTTCTAGGTACAATTTCGTTTCACAGAGAAAATATCTACCCAACACCAACTGTTAAGAGTGACTGAACATATCTACACAGCCTTCCAAATAAAATATCATATAACTCGACAAAGCGAAGAATGAAGGATGCGATTGCGGCGCGTCACAGAAATAAAAGTGTAAACAAGGGTCTGTACAGTCAGTTTCGCTAACAAAAGTCGCCAGGAGCGTGAAGCGAGTTCAGAGACTGCTTCTACGGAATCGCCATGGTCTCCTTCATAGAGGTTGTGAATCAGTTGATAAAATACAACTTCAGAGTCAGATCATGCAAGGTTTGCACAGACTGTTTTATTTTTGTTCCTTTACGTTGCTTTTTTTCTTTTCACCGTTCCTGTACAAGAATGTAATAAAAATTATATTTATATTGATTTTTTAATACCTAGCCTATTCGTTGAATTTAAGCATTTTTTATTCTTCTTCATTCATCTTTGTTTTACGTAAGCTTTAGATGGTTTGTTAGGTATGCAATAAAGTACCAAAACATTAATTATACTGTCATGTATCTAGAATATTCTTCATTATGGTGGTAATTACTTCTCAAATAAAAATAATTTTATTTGGTATTTATTCTGAGAAACTGCTTAAGTTAAAATAAACGATTTATATAAATATTACTGCTCCTCGAAGGAATTAGTTTCAAACTTTTAAATCGTTTTGCAGAGAAAAGTAAACTTTATTTCTTCCAATATGAAGTGCAGCATGAGGTGAGTCCAGATAAAGTTAAAATATTAATTGGGAAGATACTAGATTTGCAACAAAATAAATCGCGCTTTTTTCGCATTAGTTTGGCACGGTCCCATTTTAACTTTCAATTGAGTATCGTTACAGCTCCGTCTCTGTCGTTTCGGCTGTAAACACAGACGGTGCGCGCTCCTGTAAACATTCTCAACTTGGTCGAGCTATACCATAGCGCTCATTTTATACATAGTACAGTCGTTTGACAGCACATGGCACAAAGCACTCAGTTACAAACTCACCCAAATAGGCACACCTCACTACCTACACACCATTATCAAGAACTTCTTGAGTAATAGAACTTTCTCCGTCTATGTCAATAGCCACCCCTCTAACCCCTGATGTATTAAAGCAGGACTACCTCAAGAATCCCCCTTATCACCAACTCTGTTTAATCTTATGTAGCAGATATCCCTAAATCGAAAAACATTCATTTAGCTCATTTCGCAGCAGACACAGCGCTGTACATCTCTGGCAATCCATTAGCAGACATGAGAGCAAAAACCCAATTATACTTGCACACACTTGATAGCTGGACCGCGAAGTACAAAATACAGTTAAACCCCATCAAAACAGCAGCAAAAATATTCTCACTTAGACCGTATTCTCCCCCCACTCCTCTAACAATTAACATCTCTATAAAATGGTACCCTCCCAACAAACCAGTTAAACACTTAGGATTATATCTCCATACAAAATTAAACTGGCGCGATCTCATTGAATCAAAGATATTACAAACCAAGGTAAAACCCCGTCAGCTAAAACAGATAATAAACAGACACAGCTCACTATAATACAATACTGCCATAGCATTATATAAAACCATAATAAGATCCACAATTATATACGCCTGTCCCATAAGGATTAAAGTCGCCAAGACCAATATTCGCAAACTCCAAATCATTCAAAACCAATTTCTGAAATCCATTACTAAGGCCTTATTTAATTCATTTAAATCAGACCTGCACAGAATTTTGCACTTTCACTGACGTCAGGAGCTGCGCGCGGGCAACTCAGAGGCAAATGAGAAAATCGATGAAGGGTGAGGATGAGACCCAATCTAGGAGTGGGGACCACCAATCAGAATGCGCAATTCGAAAGATAGCGCGTAAATTTAAAGAGCAATCGGCAAGAACATGACGGTCATATACAGTTCAAGTAATATTGCCTTTTGTATTATATTGCAAATGTTTGTTCTCGGTATATGACAGGGCAAAATATGCAACTACAACGAATTATACATATTAGATTTCGACACCAAGTATTATAATTGCTTGTAGGGCTGATAATGTAATTCGCTTTGCTACGATATAATCACAAATTTAGTGTTGTGCTTAACACAAAATTTTGATACTGAATTGTTTTTGTCCGATGATGACAGCAATAAACTATTTTTTATTAACTATGTTTAATTGAATAAGACGGTTCTCTCAAAGCAAAAACATATTGTTCTTGAAAAAAAGTATGATTATTTTCTGTTCTAATTTCTGGCAAGAGTATAGAGTCGTTTACGACATCGTATAAAAATATAAAGCCCTTTGCATTCTATTTAACATTACCCTTGATTATCTTATGATTGTTCGTAACATATCGTCACAGAAGTTTGCTCGTTGATCTCTTTTGTTCAGTTTTATAACGGGGAAAATGGTCACAAATGTACTATTAAACATTACTCTTCTTGGAATTGCCACATATTCTATTTTTATGTCAATCTTGGTGTGAGAGATTGCTCTCATGATTTTGTTCATTTTTCTATGATTTGGAGATTATAACATCCTAGTGAACAATCAATTATTAAATTGCAATTTTTTGTTAGATAGAATTAAATAATATTTTTTCTTATACATATAAGCATATATTTTAAAGCAATAGCTTTAAAATGTTAGATAGAATTTAGAATTTGTTAGATAGAATTAAATAATATTTTTTCTTATACATATAAGCATATATTTTAAAGCTATTGCTTTAAAATAATGCTTAAGAGTCACAATGAGCATGTTATTTTCTTTAAAAAATTAGGAAATGAAAATACATACAGTGGTGGATAAAAAAGTGGATGTACAGCAGTGCACAGAACGTAAAGTGAATTATAACCTTGGTAACTTGAAATGCTAGATATAATCCATTTAAACAAATGGGCATATAATTTTGAAGCATGTAACATTGTATTAGACGCCCAGGCATTCAATCTACGCGCCGCGTCGTGCTACAGACGTCTCAGACTTCTCCCCTCCCCGCAAAGCTTCCTACTCCCCACTACTTGCACTTTCGACGCTGCCGCGGACAGGCGATCGGCTCGCAAGTGCAGATTGCCCGCGGGAGCAGGCTTTGTGCAGGTCTGATTTAAATCATTTCGTTCATTTATAATAATCAGCTTCACAAGGAATTCAATATAGAATCATTAGATCATCGCATCACGTACCTTGCCACAAATTTTTATTATAACGTCCATCAAATTCCAGCACTCTCCGAATTCAGACTCGCAAAAAAATCCAATCCATAGACCGAGAATCCAAAATAAATATCCATTCCATGTTTTCCAAATGAAATTTGCGAACATAGAACCAGATTAGAGTACCCATAGTGGGACACCTCCCCATTGTATGGTATGTAAGCTTAGAATAAGTTAGTATCAAAATTATATATGTTAAGTTTAAACAACTACCTATGTATCTACAATCAGGAAAAAATAAATAAAAAAACTTACGCGGTAGCTACAATTCGAAACCTTTGAACTGATTTAAGGCTAAACGTACCGAAAAATACTTGCAGGAAAATTCAATAGATCGCAGCATTATCAAAAGGAATTTACTTTACCGATAACATCTGAACAAATGGTCCGATTTTCGATCTGTAAACGGCATTTGACTCCTTTTTATTATAGAATTTATGCTACGAAACCCTTTTTTCAAAAAATCTAGCAGAAACACAAGTAGTATAAAACTATTAACTTATTGACATATTCCGACTTCCTTCGAATACCATCATAAGAATGTCTGAGGTCTCACTCAAAATACCGATTCCGATTTGGAACTGATTTCAAAACGAAAATTGAACTAATTGTGTAAATATCACCCATATTCCATCTCCTCACATCGTATTTGAGATATATTTTACTTTCGTTATCATTTCACTACTGGAAAGAACAAGCAGAGATAACGCAAGAGCTCTTTTATTCTACGACTCGATTTTTCATTTCAAAACGGCGTTTGTCATCTTGATAGAATTCACCTGGTTAATCCCTTTTTCCAAGTAAAATAGCCGAATCGAATTTTTAAAATGTTTTTGTACTTTCGGACAAATTTGAAAAAGTGGTAAAATAGCGCACTGGCGAGATGCACCCTGAATATAACGCCATATCATACACTGAAATCGGATTAATAAACTTCTCTAGTCATGTAAAAAACAGATCTTCAGTAACGTCAAAATTCTCTTTCACGGTACTGCTCGACAATCTCATGGCTAAAGCCCAGGTTCTATTGTAATTACATATGTTTTGTCTACTTTTCTGATTTTGTAATCTCGGCAAACTGTTGCAATCCTAACAAAATATCTACATTTTTCGTTACAAATTTTGTACTGTATTACGTATTTTATATATTTTGCTGATCATTTAATATCTGCTTATTATTATGCTTATTATTTGCTAATTATTATGATATTTTCACAAATCTACCAAATTTTCTTGAAATTATTTCCGAAAATACATTTAATTAATTTTGAAAAATAGTTTTTATTTAAATGTGTGTTTATATTTTAGCAATGAGCATATTTTGTCTTATACTAATTCAGAAATGCTAACATCCCTGCGTGGAGGGGCGATTTCGTCGTGGCACTCGTGCCACGGACTCCTGCCCGTGGCATCGACCTTGACACCACTGGTTTAGGCACTAGCGTTGACCACGGACGGAAGGACGGACGGGCATATAAAGAATGCACCTTTTAAACACATTCTTGCCACCTGGCAAAAATATTTACACAAGGCTCAATCTAAAAAGAAAATAAACAAAATAGTAATTTATAGTAAAAAATGTAACCATCATTCAATTCTCGGATGTTTGATAGAACCAATCTGACAAATATCTTTTCGTATGTAGCCACTATTCCATGCCTCGCGCCTCTTCGGCTTGCTCGTGTACACCCCCTTCTGGATTTGGAGGGGAAATGAGGGAATTCAGGGGCAGTTGCCCGTGCTCGCAGGAGCGCCGGGCTTCCCAGGCGGGCAAAATCTCGTGGGGGCGCGATTTGACTCGTCTGCGCTAGAAGAATATTTTACTACATATAGGAACATAATGTATCCACTTTTTTGTTAATTCGTGTTCTGGCGCACGATTACAATACAATATTTACGAAATAAAATTGAGAAAGAAACGTAAACAAGTCAGTTATTTTACATGCTGGGAATCTAAATTGAGGACATGACGTGTGAATTTTATTCACAAGTGTTAAATATCTTGTTTACAGAACAGTAATAACTAAATCCAAACTGATACAATATTTTCATGTTATATAACTTCAACATTTTAGTAACCGTAAGGTCAAGGAAATCAAGATAGTGAAAAAAGTTATTAATATTCAATGCAAAATGACAAAGAAAAGGAATATCTCAAATGAAATGGAAATTGGATGATAATGAATGCATTGAGTGTACTTTGAATGGCTTCCTTCGACCGATTTTATCTAACCTTGGGGAGCCAACCCTCCACAACGCTAGCTTCTGTGCCCGTGTGCTCGTCGTTAGCCTTGCGAGGGCTGTCCAATTTCTCTGTAGAAACAAAAATATGTAGAAATTGGGGCTAGTTTGGGAAGTTTTTTAAAGTAATTTGTAGTATATAACAGCAACCAAAACTTTGAACATGGGGTAAAAACGACATAGTATACTTTCTATGAAAAAATATTAGGGCAAGTTTCAATTTGACACATCGTAGTATTCTATTTGATATTATTGTTTAGAGACTGTTTTGAAATCAAATAGACGGGATGATGGACGGGATAGGAAGGGAAGGGATGTTTTTAGTATTAATGTTAAATTTATGCACATTTCGTCTTCTGTAAATGCCTGCAATGTCTCAGTGCAGTGCAGTGCAATATTCTGCAGCGATGCTGCCTTGGAGTTCCTAGGGTTCATGTTCCGACGGTGGTGGATTTTTGACACTATTGGGTTAAATTGAATCAGTGGAGGAGAAATCTAGCTGTCAGCTGCTCTGATCAGTGGTTTCCCCTATCAATGCCAGGAGAATGTCGAACCAGTACAGTAACAAACGAGTCATATTTCCTTCATCATCCTTGCCCCCTTCATTCCCCATACATACTCGCACACTAACACGCACTACACAAGCACGCATGTCGGGAGCTTGTCGGCATGTTAGAGCTTGTTCAGGTTGAGGTGGTGTCCCGCGGGTGATGGCTAGGTCAGCGCTGGTTCTCATGTTCCTACGTGAGAGGAACACTGCCTCCCCCTGAGATATTACACAAATCACGCATAAGAAACTAATGATTTTATAGTAGCCAGAAAAAATAGATCGAAAATCAACGACTGTTGAAATAGTAGTTTTTTGTTCAATATCGATTTTATTTCTAACTAATTTTACGTTATACATTTTTAATTCAGGTCCCCCAATTCGATATCGATATTTGACTCAATACTATTCTTAAATTTTAAAATAAAAAACCACGTGAGTAAATTATTAAGAAGTCAAAAAGGTACAAGGTACAACACTTTTCCCGTATAACTCTGTGCTAGTTGGAGTGTCTATTAGGAATTATCAAATGAACGGTTAGAAATCACAGTTTTAAAAATGTGTGTGTTAGCGAAAACAATGAACATAGAAAATAAATTTGATTAGTTCTATTTGAGGGAATGCTGTAGGCATTCCTGAGTAAGTAAACTGACGCTGTAATTGCAATGTTTTCTAGCTGAAAGTAAGCCGAAAAGATAGAAAGTTATTACAAGTGGAGGAAATAATCAATAAAATTCACTCGTACACATTTTTGAAAAATGAATTTTGAGACAACTGAAATTTATTATTCATTGTCCTGCACACACGAAATCTTATTCAATGGGTAAGATGGTGTAAAAGAGAACCTATGTTATATTCATCATAATGCTAATTACTGTATTAAGTACTACAAATATTTTCCCTGTGGTGTGCGTAGTTTCATTTCAGTGATACTTCAATGGTACGAGAGAAATGTCAAATCCGTGGATCGAAAGAGTTCAGTGAAATTAAGCGGTTTATTTCTACACCTGATGACTGACACCGTAAATGCTGCATTCAAAACAACTCATTATTATTATTATTATTATTATTATTATTATTATTATTATTATTATTATACCACAAAAGGTAGGAAAATTTCCTCTTCGTATGAAGCAGCTTCAAAATTCAATCCGAAATGCTTACTTGAAACAGGTTTTTTTATCTTAAGAACATAATGTTTTATCTGAAGCGTCATTTGTGCACTACTTGTACAAAATTATTTACCGAACCAACAAAAAAATTTGTTTATATCCTGGAATCGAAAGTCATTCTTATGGAACACGCTGATCTTAAAAAACAATTATTAAAATATCATTTGATATCGGTTTGAACAATATTCGAATGTTTATTAGTTGAAATGTGTGAAATCTCATACTGAACTATGCATGATAATTCCTATTAAAATACGACAAAATTTTATGATTATGCTTCGTATGAGTTAAAAATATCTTAGCTGGAAAATGCATACCTATGCAAAAATGCCAACATAGACTCGAGGGGGAAAGTTTGTTTAAAAATGCTACTTTCTGTAACACAGGCCTGCACTACGCCTGCTCCCGCGGGCATTCTGCACTTACGAGCCAGCCGTCTGCCCGCGAGAGCTACGAAAGTACAAGTAGTGGGGAGAGGGCAGCTTTAGGGTAGAAGCGGGAGCGGGGTCGACGCGGAGCGTAGATTGAATGCCTGGGTGTCTAATGCAATGATCCATGGTGTAAAATGATTTGCCCACTTATTTAAATAGGTAATTTACCGTGGTTCTAGCTTCAAGTGCTGTATTTCACTGTTTATATTCTTCTATGCACTGCTGTGTATCAACATATTTTTATTTTTTTATTTTTTACTTTATGCTCATTGTAGCTCATAACATCAAATGTTTTCCAACCTTTCTCACTAATCTGCTTTTTACAATGATCCTTAAGTAGCTTTATCAGTTTTAGATTTAATAAATAAAAAGAAGAGTTTTGTAAGTAGGACAGAAATCGTGTAGGAAGTAAGGGGCGAAAAGTAAATTATGTTTTACTTCTATATATTCTCTGTTTTTGAGGCAATCACGATTTCAAATTTGTAACCTTTTCAGAATCGACTTACTAACATTTACCAATCTCGCAAAGAATATTCACAAATGCACAAGAGACGAATGTAATGCATGGCTTTTAGAAATGAAGAATAGAAATGAAAAATACAAAGTTTTCTCTTCTGTTAGTTTTATTTTATATTGTTATATTGCGTTCGTATTGTAACGAGCTACATTTATGTAATATAAAAAGTTAATTTTATTTTGATTTTAGCACATATTTCTATTTACGCGTAACCTCTATTTAGTATTTTATTTATTTCATTCTATTTCATAATTATTCTCATGAGCGAATATCGAAATTATTCCCTTATAGGCAAGATAACATTCCCCATTATCGTCACGCTTTTCGTATACTACGGAAATCTACGTGAAGGGAAAATTAAGAGATATTTATATGTTGGTTACTAAAAACTTTTTAAAATTTCACATGCTTTTAAATGTGTCATGCAATTTGTCAAGTAATAAGATACATAAATATTTTGTATTTTCTCCCTCTGAAACAGGTTTTTCGTCTTCGTTCTTTTCATCAATTGTGCTAATCATAAGATGTCACTCGTTTTATTTCTATACAGTAAATATAGCTTTACTTACCCCCATATTGCACGAGGTTATTGTTCTTGGCCCAAAATAAATATGTAAAGATATTATAATTTATTTTTTTGTTTCATGGGAAAACGTTTTAGCAACTTAGCTATGCGGTAAATGGGTTGCGAGTCCTATGGAATCATGTTAATAAGTGGCATTGGATACTATTTATAATCATAAGTATATCATTAGGGGCGGATTTTCATGACTTAAAACATAGCCAAAAATGATAATTAAAATGCTCTTAACATGTTTTTAAAATGCCTTAAAAGCAAAGGAAAATTACGTAAAAAAATGTGATCAAATCCAGTTCGAATGAACAACTCAAGAAGTTTGATGCGTGACTGATGCAATCGAGAATTCTTCTGTTCGTTCAAGAGCTTGCAAACTTTTGGTTTGGACTGTTCTTTACCAGGAAATCTCTGGCTTTAGTTATCCCAAAATCGGCCTAACCGACAATGACGCTGGCAGGCGTCACAGAAACCTTAGATTGCATACTAAGGCTAACATTACAATTTCCGAGCGAATAAATCGAATAGGCGACTCAGAAATTCTGTGGAGAACATTTGTTGCATCTTGTAAATGCTATGTGATGCAAGTACCATTAAATTGATATTATAATCGACGAAATCACCAAAAACACGTTAAAAATTACGAAAAAGGGAAAACATTATTGACTTATTAGTTGAAATTGAGGAAAAATGCAAAAAAGAGACTTAAAAATGGGCAATTTCCTTTTGTAATAACGTAAAATTAATTCCTATACTAAACTGCAGAACTAATGTGAAAGAAAAACAATTTCATGAAAATCCTCCCCCTATGATTATTTTGTAGGAATGGCGAAAGGGCGTCTTCCATTGGTTTCCAAGATATTACTACTAGCGCTATCTACCAGCAATGGTACGCGCTGCTTTCTACAGCTGCTTCGTTCATGGTGGAAACATTTCGTTCACCAACCGCGCGACTTATCGACGTTAATATTCGATGCCAATTTGCTCACCAGGACGGTGAGGTAATTTAAGGATCTAACATGCAACACTCCCATGACGGACATTCAGACTTTTATCGGACTACACCAGCAGATCATGTGTAATTCAAAACATAGAAGACAAATTTTTAATTGCTTTCGATTATTAGAAGAGGAATGAATAGAGGAGTGAACAGCCTAAAACACGAGGGGAGCAAACAACTTTCCCCCTTGTCCAATGTTTTTTATTTTCATTTAGCATTTTTAGTAGTAAAAAAACGTAAATTTTTGAATTTTTAAAATGTATTTTTAGCGGATTGTAGAAGGGATCACCTCTGACGTAGCTGTATTTTTTGGAGAGTAGTTTGGTAGGTTTTGCACCTTTTTTTTTAGCTGTTTTAGGCCGATTTTTCATTTCTCGACGTATTTTTAGGGGTTCTGTGGGGGATTTTAGAGTCCAAATTTCCCACTTTTCAAGGATAGAATTGTATGTTTCTTCGTGTTTTTGCCTTCGAAATGTGACATTATTTGCAATTTGAGGCATTTATGTACTATAATGTAAAAATTAAAACTGTTTATATAAACATGAAACAAATTGAAAAATAGCGATTTAACGTGTTAATGACTACAGCATAAAAATGTTCGTATTAAAACTATATAAAACGCCGTTTTTTTTCAAATATTATATCCTTAGGTAATAATACTTTTCAAATATACGGTAATAATATACTAGTAGGCTAATATGCCCGTTTAAAATAAAGAGTGTTTTTTTATCGTTCGCCGAAGATTCCGGCCGCGTCGCCCGGGCAGTCGAGGGCTCATTCGGCCGGCAAACCGCTGACTCAACTCCCGTGCTATCCGAGAACTATCGCTGCGCCGCTTAACGTATCTTAAAGAAGATGCTGAAAGTGGTGTCCTTCGGCTCGAATGCATTCTTGGCACCTCCGAAACACATTCTGATTTGCCCTTTGAAGTAAGTCCCGAGGAATTGCTGCGATTTTCTCTTTAATAGAGCGCCGGAGCTCTTCCTTCGAATGCGGGTTTTCTGCATACACCTGATCTTTCAAATACCCCCACAGAAAAAAATCACAAGGAGATAGATCAGTTGATCTAGGAGGCCATAACCCACGACTAATTATACAATCGTCACAATAAACATTATTTTAAAAGTTCATGGATCGAACAGCGGTGTGAGCAGTTGCCGAATCCTGTTGAAAGTAACCATAGTGCCTTTCTTCTGGTGTCAATTGTTCGAAGAATAATGCCAATATTTGATGTATGAAACGTCAGCAGTAACGGTGGTGTTGAAAAAATAGGTCCAATAATTCTTGTGGAACTCAACGCACACCACACTCCGATCTTTATGTCGTGAAGTGGTTGTTCGTGAAGCGGTTGTTCGTGAAGCTCTATTGAAGAGAAAATCGCAGCAATTCCTCGATACTTACTTCAAAGGACAATTCAGAAGTTGTTTCAGAGGTGCCAAGAATGTATTCGAGCCGAGGGACACTACTTTCAGCATCTTCTTAAAGCTACGTTAAGCGGCGCAACGAAAGTTCTCGGATAGCACGGGAGTTGAGTCAGCGGTTTGCCGGGCGAATGAGCCCTCGACTGCCCGGGCGACGCGGCCGGAATCTTCGGCGAAAGATAAAAAAAACACCCGGTATAACCAGGTTATAACAATTTTGTACAAAATGCATGTATCCTGGCAAAGTCCCGGGCATTATAATCGAAAGTAAAGGTTAGAAAACTTCGCTAGAAAGGTACGTTGAATCGCGTCTGTCCTCGTGAGAGGTCTTTCCCATCGGTTTCTTTTCTCTTGCTGTGTCATCCAATTATGTCAACTCTTCTCCCCCGTACAGGGACGGAGATCGGGAATCTGGGTGATGAGAAAAAGGATTATTTTGTTTAAGGTTCACCTGGGAGGTGCGTGAAGGAGACGAATGAGGGTGATTTTGGTGAGGATGTTCGATGGGTTGAGTGAGAGGTGAGTGTGAGGCTGGAAATGGGGTAGGAAGAGTTGCGAAAAAGCTGTCGTCGACGGCGTGCGTTTTTTGAGTAGTTGTGTCTTTTGCTTGTCTAGTTGCGTTCGTTGGTCAGTTTTCTGTCTGTTTTTTCTAAGCGTGTTTTATCTTTCTCATTGCTCCCTGGCTTAGAGTATAGGAGGAGGTTGTTACAGGATATCAAGTGGATGTTCTCTGCGGGAGTGTCCGGGTGGATTTCTTAGAATGTGGTAGTGGGGTAGCATTAGTTTGCGGAAAAGTGGGTTATTGATGTATTTTCGCTTAATACTATCGGGGAGTTATGGAAGTGTTTCAGGATACGTGAGATAGCATTTTTAAGTTTATGGTGTTAAATGGGGTATACATGGTGGGATGGAATGTCAGAGGAAAGACTTGGTTTTCTGTTCTGATGAGTTTCTTGCAGGTTTCTATGGGAAGTGGCGAACCAGATAGGATATTGTTTTAATTTAACCAGGGAGGATATTGTTTTAATAGGCTTGATGTTTCTTTTTGATTCCAGTGACTTTGGTAGAGGTTTGTTGGAGAGGGTTAGGCTAAGGTAGTACTTAACTTGGGGTTTCCACGGAAAAGGTGTGAGCGTACTGTGGTTAGATGAGAGTTGGATGTAAAGGTCTTTTTGAGAAAAGGATAGCTTGGGATTTGGATGGGTTAGAGGGTGATAGAGTTTTGAGACACTAGTGGTTAAGTTATTTTTACAGTTATCAGAGGTATCGTTTTAGAAAGCGGAAGGATGCGACTAAAGCAAAGCCATCAGCATACAGAAAGATTTTTCAAACAATTATTTCTCAAAAAACGGAACGAATTTTTTTTCTTTATTTTTTTCTCATATTTAGCAAAAGGCGATAAAAAAAGGTGGTGCTGGTTCAATTTTCGGCGAACTCTGACTTTTAGAAAATTGCAAAAAATTAACACTACCATTTTACGTGGATCTATGGTTATGTGGGCCTTACTAGAAAATTCGGTTACTGCAAAACGTATCTGTCCGTCATTCCGTGAATTCCGAACGATCTGGCCGATCTCGACTTGCAAATTTGAAACACATATTTTGATATTTGGGATTTTTGGAAATTTTTACTTTACATAAAGATTTAACAACATTTTCAAAATAATCGCAATAATTACTTTCAAAATTTTCTCAAAATATTTTAATTATGTTTTCTCGCATTTGGGCGATGGGCTCTTAAGAAAGACGCAGGTTTCATATTTGACGAACTCTCTGAATTTTCGGAAATTGCACAAGTTTAATATTTTTTCGGTGTCTTTGTAGAACTTAAATGTTGAAGGGAGAGGCGTTTTCCTGATTGAAGTCTGTCCTTCAAAGACAGACCTTCACATAAGGTTATGTCTAATTTTTCCCAACCGAATTTGTTTGAATGATTAGCGAGTCTAGGCGCGTCAACGGCTAAGATCTTTAGTCCCGTAAGTTTAGTGCATGATTTGTGCTCCGGAGGTGGCGGTGATCTTCCCACGCTGAATAGTGAGATCCGGCGCCGACATACCGTCGGCTACCGGGGTTTTCAAATATATCTATTTATATACAGGGTGAGTCACGTAACTTTAGCACCTCCTGTAACTTTTGAAAGGTTAAAGTTATTGCAATGCAGTTTTCACGGAAGTGCATGAGGGGAAGGGGCTAATAGATACGTGCATTAATTTCTCTTTTATCACTTGTATTTTACGAGATATTTGAGGTAACTTTGTTTTTTCAAATAGAACTATACATATTTTTTCAGTTCATCATGACGAGCGTAAACAGACGAATCCAATGATGTACATATTGTCATATGTTAGATAAGCATTTTTTTGATTAATTTTGATTTTTGCGACTGGGGTTTAACGGACATTTGAATAGTCTACCACACAAAGTCACGCAGCGCTCCACCAGCAACGCGCGCCCGAGCAAGGGAAGGGAGATTTGAAGAAACGAAACATGTTCCAAATATTCACAAAACCATTGCAGTTTTTTCCTGAACTGTGCTTTCCATCCTTCCGCATTTTCAGATTTTCGATTTTCTTTGATTGAAGGAATTAAAGGATGGAAAATAAGGATTTGTCATTAGTTTGTATCGTATTAAGATTGTTTATAACTTCAACTCCATTTAATGGGGTTTCATAAGATACGTATTAATGGGATCTTGAAACAAAGCACAATAAGAATAAATAATTAAAACTGTACAAAAAATATTGCGTATTTTGAGCAAACAATTTCAATGTTAATAAGAATATAATAATAACTTAGGGATAGAAATAATCTTATTTCAATGAATACTACTTAAGACAAATCCGTATTTTCAATCCCTAAGAAACACAAAATATCTGAAAATGGATCAGGATGGAAAGGAGGGTTCAGGAAAAAATGCAACAGTTTTGTGAATATTTTTCGTATCCTAAAGTACTAAAATCCCTTCCCTTTTCCGACCCCGCGTTTGCTGGGCGAGCGCTGCATGACCTTGTGGGGCTGACAGTTACAATGAAAATATCCGTTAAACACTAGTCGCAAAAAAATCACAATTACTCAAAAAAATGCTTATCTAACATACAACAATATTTATATCTTTGGATTCGTCTGTTTACGCTTGTCATGATAGACTGAAAAAATATGTATAGTCCCATTTGAAAAAACAAAGTTACCTCAAATATCTCGTAAAATACAAGTGATAAAGAGAAATCAATACACATATCAATTAGCCCCATTCCCTCATTTACTTCCGTGAAAACTGCATTGCAATATCTTCAACCGTTCAAAAGTTACAGGAGGTGCTAAAGTTACGTGACTCACCCTGTATATATATATATATATATATATATATATATATATATATATATATAACAAATATATCTATTTGTGGTAGTGCATGTAAGTGTGTGTGTAAAAAATGGTGTAGGATAGGACAAGGAATGGGAAGAAAAGATCGCACGTGGTCCTTGGCTCGTTTGTTAAGGTACTGCTCCGGCATTCGCCAGGTATTAATCGGAGAAACCACTGAAAACTACCGTCCAGAGCAGCCGGCCGCTAGAATTCTCTTCCAGACAGTGACAAAATTCGACCTAGCTAGTGTCAAAAATCCTGCCACCGTCGAGACTTACACCTTGGACCTCCCAGGCTGTCAGCCGGAAGAAGCTCATGCGTGTATGAGTGTATGTAAGGAGAGAGGATGGGACGATAATAAGCATAGAAAAATCCTGCGCTGTTCGTTTCTTACATTATTGCTTCGGCACTCGCCTGATATTGACAGGAAATCAACGGAATACTACCGATTAGAGCTGATAAAAATTCTTATTTAGACTAAGTACGAGTAGCTTGTCGAAATTCACCACAGTCGGTTCTTGAGTACTATTATATATAATATCTATAGTACATCCCAGGAAATCATACAGAGCTAACGACGTTGCCGTCCAGCTATCGCAGCCAATTTTCTTTGGGTGGAATAGCAAATAAAAAGGATAAAACCGAAGATGATATGGCCTGGAATGATGGAGATGGCAACACCGAGGTTGCTGATGTTTTTTGTCCGCCACGTATATCTTATTTCGCTGATATGGAGTGCGGAAATAGATACTATGTCTCGCGTATGTCGCGAATAAATTACCAAGGGACGTGTGTGAATAAACGTGAAACGTTTGCAAGGTAAGGTTCATAAATTTGAAGAAAATAGCCTTACATGAATGATGGTCTGATGAAATCTGTGTTGGTGAAAAGTACCATAAAACTATTATTTGAGTAGCAAATATAGCAATATATTAGCAAATCATAAAACGATAATCAATTCTGCCAAAATAAAAAAAAACACGTATCATCGCTTTCTCTGAACGGAGACAAACTGGTAAGTTTGAAGTGTATATTATTATTATTATTAGAGTTATTATTTATATTATAGAGCTATTATTTGAGTAGCAAATATAGCAATATATTAGCAAATCATAAAACGATAATCAATTCTGCCAAAATAAAAAAAAACACGTATCATCGCTTTCTCTGAACGGAGACAAACTGGTAAGTTTGAAGTGTATATTACTTGTCTACTGTCATTTACCTGGGGAAATTACGTGTCCATCGAGGTCCAATTACAGAGAGATTGCTACGCGCGGCATCATTAGGAAGGCGTCCAACGACCGGGCGTCAAGATCGCATAGCATATCACTAGTAACACTAGTTCACACTAAGGTAACACTAGTTAACAGCATTTTTCTAACAACGAATGGGAATGGTTTTCTTAGCTAACGCTTGTGCACTGAATTCGAATATGCAATAAGTTTTTGCATAACGGGCTCAGTTTTCTTGTTACACACTACTCTGTATTTATGGAAATACTTGAAAACGCTGCATAGAGGTTATTTTGCGGTAGCTTTATTTAACAATTCTGCAGATATGATTGTTCAGAAACAATGGAAATGTGTACAAGAAATGTATATACTTGACACTGAATTCAGAGAATTTACCTTTAGGAAATGAAAAAGGATTAGAAACATTGCTGATAAGTCATGCTCGAACAGTAGAAACAACCAACTGGCAGTTTCGTCCCAGCATTGAAAAATCTGACAACATGGAAATCGTCTTGGATGTTACTACTTTTTCTAAGTTCGTGAAGGTTTTTGCTTTGTATTCAGAAGAAGAAATGCCTCATAACTGTGTAGATAGCCCAAATAACTTATGTTCTATCTATGAAGAATTAACTCCATCGCAAAAACCAAACTTTAGTTCTCTGAGAAGGTAGTGTTATGAACTTTATTTCGGGTGTAAGGTAAGCAACCAGGACAAGAAATTGGCCTCCTGTATGTTCTGTGTGTCGTTTGTTACTCTTGACATGCCGGTTAAAAGGTTCACAACATTCAGGGTTTAATTACAATAACTGAACCATCATTATACTCTGAGAGGTAGGTATTTTATGAGGCCAGAAAAATAGTTAAGGAAAAGAGTCTAGCTGCAGTATGGATGCGGAGAGGAATCACTTTTGTTAAACAATTACCTGACTCTGTTCCTACCATAATTACTTCTGGTACTGATTTACAGAAACTGTCCCAATTGTGACTGCATTGTCCTAGTTCTACCATCCCAAACAAACGAACTAATTATGTTACCAGTACTGCTGCTTCTGAGTTTTTTATTGCTCATCTTAATGCCCGATCGTTAATGGCACATTTATCTGATCTGCGTAACTGCATGAACTTATATGACTTTGATGTGTTCACTATGTCTGAAACCTGGTTAAGCGAGAATATTCCTGACTAATATTCAGATAAATGGATATCATCTTATTCGTTGTGATCGTCCTCTAAGTAGAGGAGGTGGTGTATGTGTCTACCTCAAATCTCAACGGAATTATTCAGTGCTAGATTTAGCTTCTAGCTCCTCAGATTCAATCGCGCATATTGATGCTGTTGGCATGTTGATAGATGGTCTGAGATGCTCGTGCGACAACTTGCCTTTAGCAATTGTCACTGCATATAGGCCGCCTGGCTACATGCCCTCAGTCTTTTTTTCAACGTTAGAGTCTAGAGTCTATAATATCCAATATTGTGATAATGACATCTTCCATAGTTTGCTTAGGCGATTTTAATGTTGATATAGGTATCACATGGACGCAATTATCGTCTGCTAATGGTCTTGTCGCTGATTTTCAAAAAGTCTTTAATTTCTCACAATTTATATCAGAACCCACTCGTGTGACTGCTATGTCATCGTCAATTATTGACTTGTTATTTGTATCTGATTCCCTGGAAGTGACTTAGGTTGATGTATTGACTCAGCGGGCATTAGTGACCATCAACTAATTTCCTGTAAAATTAAATGTCTTCCTAAGCAAAAGTTGCGACACAGTGACACAGTTCAGAGATCTACGATCGATACCGTTTGATAATTTTAATGATGTGGCTACCAATGTTAGCTGGGATGATATTTTTGACGGTCAATCTATAGATGAGAAGGTATCTATCCTAGCTTCTCTTATTGTACAGCTTATTGATACTTTTGCCCCTGTTAAAACTGTTTCTTTTAGACGTTCTTTGGCGCCATGGGTAACAAAGAATGTTCGATGTATGACACGCAAACGCAATCTGATGAAAAAGAAGATGAAAACATCTTACTCAACTCGTGAAAGAGAATATTATAAGGATAAATATCAAATGCTTCGACATGAAACATTGCGTTTATTACGTTCTGAAGAAAAAGCATACTTTGACTCATTATCATCCTTGATATCGGATATTCTATGGAAGAAACTTAAGCTAGCTAACGTTCATCGATGTGACAATTTGGTTCCTACAACTCCTTTGCTTTCTGATCGTGATTCCATAAATAGCCACTTTGTTGATTCCATCCCTGATGCACGTTGTTCAACTCAAGTCTTCTCTTCTCCAAGAAACCACGTTTGTGAATTCACTTCCCTCTTTTTCATTCAAGCCAATCTCTGAAGAAGATCTATTTAATGTTGTACGCTCACTTAAACTGACAAGTGCTGCTTCGGATGGCATTTCTGGAAACATGGTTTTACTGTGCCTGCCATTTTGCTTCGTTCATCTTACCCATATAGTCAACTATTCATTAGAGAAATCTGAGTTTCCGTCTGCGTGGAAACACCATCTCGTGATTCCAATACCTAAAGTTAATAACCCGTCTAGTTACTCTGATTTTCGGCCAATAACATTAGTTCCTTTTCTGTCAAAGATTGTTGAGAAGTGTGTTGAGACACAAATTCAGAGATTTCTGAAAACACATTCTCTTTTACCTCACAATCAGTCTGGATTCAGACGCGGTTACAGCACTACTTCCTCACTAACTCTACTGTCTGATATAGGTTTGACAGCGTTCGATCGAGATTTGGTATCTGTTGTTTGTCTATTGGACTTCTCCAAGGCATTTGATACGTTAAGTCATGACCGTCTATTATCTAAACTGCGCTTCCTTAATTCCTCAGGACCTGCAATTGGATGGTTCAGTTCTTACCTATCAGATCGCTCTCAGTCAACGGTCGTACGCACCCTGGATGCTACAAAAACGTCATCTGTACGTTTCTTATCTCGAGGGGTACCTCAAGGCTCCATTCTAGGTCCCCTTCTGTTCAACATCTATGAAGCAGATTTAATGCATCTATCCTTCAACTCCGTGATTCAGATGTATGCAGACGATACTCAATTACTTTATTCCTTTCACCCATCTAATCGTCCATTGGCTGTTGATTGCTTAAATGTGGATCTTGTTAATATTCATAAATGGTCTATGGAGAATGGATTAATTTTAAATCCTAATAAATCTCTTTTTAGACCCTACAAATCGCCTAAGAAATGCAAATACAAATAATCTTCAGCTGTTAATTGACGGTCATTCTATTGGTCATGTTGATCTTGCTAAAAATCTTGGTTTATGGATGGACAGTGGATGGAATTTTGATCATCATGTGTTAATCAAATGTAGAGCAGCATATTTGAGATTAGGGTCCCTATATCAATATCGTAACCAATTAACACAGTCAACCATTAACACAGTAAGCTAATGTTGTGTAATACTCGCATACTGTCGTTATTTAATTACAGTGATACTGTGTATAGCCCTGTACTATCCCAAAGAAATTTTGCTAGAGTTCATTATATTCAGAATGCGTGTTTGAGGTTCTGTTTCAATGTTCAGAAATGTGAGCATATATCACCATTCATGTGTAAGTTAGACTGGTTGACCATGAGACAGAGATGGATATTTCACCTCTGTTTACTGGTACACTCTGCTCTCCTCTAATTCTCCCAGTTATCTTCGGGATCGACTTAAACTTTTTTCACAATTTAATGAGTCTGCTTCACGTACAATCCGATTTGCCAATTTCCTACTTGTTATTCCCGTTCACCGTATGTAACGTTCAAGATATTGACACAACTTTGATTTTTTTAATGCAAATATATTTTTTCTCCATCATTCTAAAGATCTTTCAAAATGCAAAGCAATGATATAAATATTATTAACATTTGAAAAGTATTTGTTGCAAAAACAGTGCAATTATAACTTGGTAAATGCCATGCTGGAGCGCGCAAGGATAGCTGACCTTGCTGATAACGTATACGTGAGTCGACGCACCTTGTCGGAAAACGAGAATGTTCGTCGATTTCGAGACTTCTGGTAGCCTATGCCCTTACTGGTAGCAGTAACCCAGGGCTGGAAAGCAGTATACGCCACTGTTAGCTACCACAGGATGCCCTCTGAAAGAGTCCACTACTATCACTCGCTAGCTCCTCCATGACTCTAGACCGTACAGTTATCGTCCGAATGTGGTAAATGATGGCATTTTCTTATAATTTATTAAATTTCGAAATAAGTTTTTGTCTTCAGAAATGAAATATTGTGCATGTTTTTAAATATATAAGCTTTTTCGGCCAATTCATTTACGTCTTAAAATATGGCAAAATTCAACGACCCCCATCGTACCAGTGCTTTAGCACAAATTTAACAGTCAATACACAGGTAAAAACCAAATTTCGTTCAGTTGCTTTGTTTGCCAGTAATTCGCGAATAACCTACATGAAAAATGTCACTTTCCACAAATACGTCATTTTTCGCAAACATGCTTTCGTAATGTTTTTCCAGTTTAGGTAGATTAAAAATTCTGTCTAAACTACAAAATAGGGAGTGACATAGTGATAATCGGTCCTGTAAATCTCGGCGTTGTTCCCCACCTGTTGAATTTCGTAATTTTCGCCATGTGACAGATTCTTCTCAAAACCAGTACCCTATGAAAATTAATGGTGAATACACTGATTGAAACCATATTACCTTCAGATTCTTCGTTGCCAGGAATTCGCTAATAACCTACGTCATTTTTCACAAAACGTCATTTTCCTCAAGCATGCTTTCGTCATGTACACCAATTTTGGTTGAATAAAGTGTCTGCCTAAAGTACAAGATAAAGAATGATGTGCTGAAAATCAGCCTTGTAAATCTCGTTGTAGTGGATCAAATCGTTTAGGAGATAGAGCGAGTCAAAAATGATCATGATTTTCGAACTCTGAAAATTTTGAGTTTGAGAAAAAAATGTCTCTGGAGAGCATATTTATTCTGCGAATGTGGGAAATGATGGCATTTTCTTAAATTGTATTTAATTTTAAAACTATTTTTTTCTCCGAAAATGAAATAATTTCTACAGTTTTGGAGATACGGACATTTTCTGCCAATTCTTTTGTCCTGAAATATGGCAAAATTCAGCGACCGTACTTGTTGAATTTTGTAATTTCCGACATGTGCCAGATTATTCTCAAAACCAGTGCCCTAGCACCAAATTTGATAGTGAATACGCTGTTAAAAACTAAATTTCCTCCAGATCTTCGTTTGCCAGGAATTCGCGAATTATCTACGTGAAAAACGTCATTTTCCGCAAACATACTCTCGCCATGTTTTACCAGTTTAGGTGTAAACCTTAGAGCAGACAGCAGTGTAAACCTTAGAGCTGTATGGCCAATATTTTAAGAGCTAGAGCGTGTCAGTTATGACCGTTTTCTTCGTACTCTGAAAAACTCGAATATAAACCCCCCTAATGGGCCCATTTACGAACAGAATATTGGAAATGATGTATTTTCTGAAACTATGTTAAATTTTGAATGCAGTGTATGCCAATTAAATTTTCATAATTCTGGAGATAAGGGGATTTTCTTCCATTTCTTTAATGTCATGACGTGTAAAAATTCAACACCCCCGTCCTATTGAATTTTGCGATTTTTTTAAATGCCAGAACCTTTTTAAAACCGGTGTGCAAGTACGAAATTCAATGTTCAATCCAACGATGAAAGGCAAATTCCTTTCTGATTCTTAGTTTTTAATCCATTTGCGAATTATTTACGTGAAAGACGTCATTTTCCATAAAAATGCATTCTAAGACTTGGCCGAGTTTCACCAGTTTATATGGATTGAAATTCGGTCTAAACTTCAAGATAAATTGTAATGTACTGATAATCACCAGTGTATATCTCAGAGCTCTGAATACTTTAGAAGTTGCAGCTTGTCAAATATGACCGTTATCTTCGTACTCTTTAAAAAACTCGAGTTTCGGAAAACGCCTCTTGAGAGCACAATTTCCGGCCGAATGTGGCACATGTAGGCATTTTAATGAAACTATATTAAATTTTGAAACTAGTTTGTGCAACGAGAATTGAAATGCTTTCCATAGTTTTGGAGATATGGGTATTTTCTGCATTTCTTTTTTGTCGTGACATTTGTAAAAATTCAACGACCTCTAACCTGTTGAATTTTGCGATTGTCGACATGTGCCATATTTTTCTCAAAACTAGTGTTTTAGTACGAAATAGAATGCTTAATCTAATGGGGAAAAGCAAATTTCTTTCTTATGCTTCGTTTTTAACGTACAGAAGAAAGTATTATGCAGAGTAAATAAAATATGCGATATGATTATCAACGCAAAAACATATCTGCAATTAACACATTGGCCATTCCTGTGGCAACCTACACTTTCGGAGTGATTAAATGAACAGATACCTCTTTACAAGCTTTCGACAGGAAATTGAGAACGGTGTTTACGAAACATCGACTCCACCATCCACACTGTTCAATACAGAGATTTTATCTGCCTGGAATTAATGCAGACAAAGGAAAGGACTGCTGAAATTGGAAGCACTATGTGGTCAGCATGAAGAGAAATTACGAAAATAAATTATTTTTTGTTAGTTGATACTCCACTTCATAAAGCAGTTTGCTCTATGAATAACAATATCGGCCCATTAAGTTTAGCCGAAGAGAACAGAAATTGCCTCTATTTAACAGCTCGAGATTGAATTCATGTCTGGAAGACTAGAGTATTGCATGACCGATTTTGTTGTACACATTGTACACATTGACTTCTGATGATGTTGATCTGAAATGGTCTACGGAATGGCTGCAAACGGTGGATTTTTATGTGAAACGAGAGGGATTTCTCTTCCCTATACAAGATCAAGTGATTAAAACAAGAGCCAAAAATATTTTTAGGCCAAAAGATTGATGACAAATGCCGAGTATGTATTAATGAATCAATCCAACATATATGCAATGGATGTCATTGTTTGACACAAACTGAATATTTGCAGCGCCATAATATCGTATACAATGTAATTCATCATTGTACTTACAATGAAATATCAACTTGCAGAATAAGAGCGACCGTATTACAAGTATAAGCCTTAGTAAGCAATCAGTAAAGTACCTAGCACGAATACTGTGGGACAGTGCAATTATAACTGACAGGACCTTTGACGCAAACAGACCAGACATAGTTTTATTCGATAAAATGTCTAGAACAGCTATGGTTATTGATTGCAGTACCTAAATATGACAACCTAGTGTCAACTGTTGCTGAGAAAAAACGAAAATACCAGCCTGTAGCTGCTGAATTGAAGGATATGTACAGATTGCAGAGTTGAGACAGTACTTGTTACAGTATTAGCAAACGAGGTAGACACGAAGGGATGGCAGAAGGCTGGAAAAAAGTTTGCAGTTACGGGGAAAACATTCTTTTAACTACGCAGAATCCCGCTTTTGTGGGTACGGCGAGCATCGTCAAAAAGTGTTTTAGTCTTGAGTGAGGTAGAATGAAGGGTAATGGAAGTGAAGACATCACCACATCCAACAATACTGGATGACTATGAAGGTTGTTTAGAATACAGATAGAAACAGTTTTTTTCTCTGTAGCCCCATTCACAGTATTTGTACAGATAAGTTATGTCTTCGGCAGAAAGGCTCCGATATTTCTTGAGGAGAAAAGGAATAACAAAAGTACAATAATATCTTTAAAACCAAAAGCGATTCATTCAGTTCCTGTGCCAACAATATAATTAATTAAAAATTACGATTTTTGTTTCGGTCTCGCTATTGAAACGCTGTTAACAATTTCGGTTTGTTGCCTTGTTTCGAAAGCAATATTAAATGCTTAAGAAATAATTTAAAGTGAATATTATCACTCCAAAATCTTAAAAAAGTCATCGAATTTATTCATTGATATAAATCAAATTTTCATTTTTTATCGCTGTGGTGAACGATTACGTCAGTTTTCTTAATTTTAGGAAGAAAATTCAAATCGACCGCCAAACTTTTTCCACCATAATGGAAGGAGGAGGGTACAACGCTCTCGTTTAAACAATGTAGCCAATGAACATACTCCATCCTCAGTAAGCGGGAATTTTAAAAGTGGTTAAAAGAAAAATTTATCGTCATTATTTTAAATATGGGTTTCTAGGTAAAATTTATGTTTCTTGTATGAAACTTAATAATCGATAACTGTTTCACTCGCCGAATAGTAACACTCACCACGCTGGACATTCGGATTCATGTGAAATTTCAGTAGGTAGTCAATACTATACAAAACTCATATCCAGGTTTTAAAGTGATATGGAATAATAGAAATAGGATTTCAGGAATGTTTTGCATCAGAACCTTCCCTGACCTCAGCGCTTTCCACTGGCGAACTGTTGCATCGGCAGTTACGAGACGTCTATCAACCGACGTTAGATTTTGTAGCACGTTCGTTCGTTCAAGTCAAAGGACGAAGATGATATCTTCTGGTCCCTAGAAGTGTACAGTGTCACACTTTCTTTCTTTTACTTTTCTTTCTTTGTTTATGATCACTGAAACCATACTGTAACCTTGAAATTTTATTCTAATAGAAAGAGGATCATTTCAGAAGCTTGTCTTCGCAATAAACAGTATTTTAAGATTTGAAGAGTGTGTTTGATTATCCCTTCTTTCCAGACCTGGTCCAACACAACCGTTCTTGTCACCTGATATGCCTTCCGAGGCAACTGAGGTCTCACGGTAGACCACAGAGAACACACGCATGCGGCACACATTTGTCTATGCGGTAGATTAACTAACAGTACCGGCGCGCGGTGATTTCCGCGCAGCAGCAGGCAGTGAGGTCACGAAGATCCGAATACTAATTGTCTCAACAACGCTATCAGAACTTCATAGTTCTTAAAAAATTAAGTTATATACATACCCTACCCTTCGACGATTGTGAACAAGCTGGTAAAATTTCATGTCAATCCGAGTATCCAGCATGATGGGCGTCTAGGAGTTACGTTCGTATTAACCCGCCAATTTATTCACATGACTGATGACGTTTCTAGTCATTCTAGTCCTGCGCTGACCAATGGAGAATACACCCACTACACCAGAGAATACAATTTTGCCTCTGCAAATATGTCAAAACGTTTTCGATGCTCATTTGTTCATCTCGACTGTAGTTGTTAGCGGACATATCGATTCTGTTAAAGGGACGGGAAATTGTCAAATTTTGACAACACGTTCATGGTTATGACAATCGTAGTCATGTGTTGATGGTTTTGTTGTTCCGTAAATTAAATTATGTTAAGTTTGTGAATCCAAATGTAAATACTATAAGTGTGCGTTGCTCATCAATATGATTAAGGCAATTTTGGTTTTCAATAACCATGGAAAACCTCGCATGTCGAAGTTCTACCAATATTTTGTAAGTTAATTGTATTTTTGCTATCATTTCGAATTTTCTTTAAAAATCAGTTTTTTGATTCCAAATGAATGTGCATATGTTTTAAAACAGTTTAATGTGTGCTTTAAAGAATGAAGACATGCAACAACAAATTATTAAGGAAACATTTCAACTCGTTTCAAAAAGAGATGACAATGTTTGCAACTTTCTGGAAGGTGGCAGGTAAGCGATTTCTGAAACGTAAGACGAAAATGCCAAGTTGTGGTTTCATTTACTATATCAATACTAACTTCGTTCATGTTTATTTCCAGTTTAATCGGAGGATCAGATTACAAATTAATATACCGTCACTATGCAACATTGTATTTTGTTTTCTGTGTGGATTCGTCTGAATCAGAACTTGGCATTTTAGACCTTATTCAAGTGTTTGTGGAAACATTGGATAAATGTTTTGAAAATGTTTGTGAATTGGACTTGATATTTCATGTTGACAAGGTAAGCAGACCAATGTTCAGTTACAAGATACACTCAGTTTTGTTAGTAATGGTTAATTTTCAGTCAAATTAAGTGGTTTTTATTTAATTTTTTTATTGGTTAATTATAGGAAAAATTGTAATAAAATAGTTATTAAAATGATGCAGTTCATTATGAAGATAATTGTTTCACAAAAACACCCTGAATTTCAAGAAATGAGAAAGTATTGCAAGTTCATGTGTATATACAACCCATTGCATCGCGTTTCATACAAGATCTGGAACACATTACTTATAATTGTTGTTTTATTATATACAGTGCATTACCATCTTGGCATTTTGCAATTGGGGCCTGCGTTATACACTTATTAATTTATAAAGATGCACTAAATAGTCAGAAATGTGTAACTTTGACGTGAGCCTTGCGTGTTCAAATTTCATTAGAAAGTCAGTAGCTTTCATATTTAGTTAACTGAAAATATTGGTGTTGATTCCATTTTATTGGTATAGGCATGTGATTATTAACAAGTGTATAAGAAACTGATATTTCCTTTGTTTCGAATACTTTTATTTACTCTATTTCATATTTTTAATAGTAGTTTTGAAGGCTCAGACATTAGATCCTTCGAAAAGTGAAATGTATGCAATAGCCTTTGATGGAGTCTACGCCTACCAGTTGCGTTCCTGCCTTGCAGCCATGGGTTTAAGGGGTACATCTGGTTAGCACATAGACATCCCTAAGACGTATTCTGGTATTTTCAACCTGAGAAGCGAGCGTTCTCATCGTCACACAGCAACATATACTGGGACATTGCAAGGAAAGCACACACTACAATCTTGCCCGACCGAGAATTGAACCTGAGTTTGCATCATGGAAAGCAAGCATGCTGACCAATGCGTTACTTGTGAGGGTGAAAAGTGAAATAATGATCCTTGAATAATGTAAATTACAATAAGCCATACACAAGTTTGATGAGAAATGAAATGGTCTTTTCCAATATTTTTTCATGCAGTTAATGGATGACATCCTTATCCATCGCACTGGCATGACTAAACAAGTTGACCTATATACAGACTTCCTAGACAGTCTACATTTAAGTAAACTATTTGCAACATAACTGCAGAAAGAAGACACGTCCATTAACTTTTGAGGGTTTTAATATCTGCTGGGTGGCCACTTACTGGAAAATATGAAAAACCAAGAAAAATCAGAGTATTTCATTGCTCTGGAAAAGTCAGGCAAAAATCAAGGAATGTATAGAATCGGTAGAGGTCATGGAAAATTTTGAGAGGGTTATAAAACTAGATATTATACCTTAAAAACATTAGTACAGTGTTATTTTTTGCTCCGTTTGTATGTGGTGAGAAAATATTGTTGATTTGAGCTTAAATTGTGAAAACAGAGCTGACCAATTAATGGCTTTAATATTTTCTTTAAGTAATGTGAAATTACAAATCTTATAAGGGGGGGGGAGCACTGGAAAACTGAGAGAAGTAAGGGAAATTTATTCCAGGAAATGAGTGTCCATCCTGACCCAAAATTAATACACATATTTTTAACATCTTAAGAAAACCAAAACACACACTCACAAGATGCTTCATAACATTCAACTTTTCCCAAACATGCTACCTTTCACTCAATAATTAAACAAATAAATCACACAAATAATTAAAATATGTCTCTCATTGAATCTGTAATCATGAAATGAACCTTACTACCGGGTGAAAACCAACCAATGCCTAAGTGAGAAATCTAGAGAGCAGTTGTTATGACAAGCAATTTCCCATTATCAGTTCTATGTGGATTCCAGGCCATATACCAAATGTGATTCTTCCATCTCCATCCTGTTGCACTCTCATTCTAAGAGCAAGGAATCTCCATTAGAAAGAAAAATTCAATGCAATTAAATGTGTGATGCGGGGGTAGTTATCCTCCTCTAAATTTTGATTTTTCAAAGAAAATCAGTAACAGATAATGTTCAACATTAGTACATAATGCTTTTGTGACTCACAGGTTTTAATATTGCAAAAGTATATCAGTCATAATCTCACCTCTAAATTGAGAAGTTCAGTGAGAGATACTCGTAAACCACACTTGTGCAGTTTTGAGATATTGCTTATTTAATGTTTGGCAATTGCATACAAATCAATGGAGAGCAAAGACAGTCAGTTCGATGTTGTACTGCAATACAGCTAAAAAATGGAAATCTCTAATATGGAATGCGATGACGGTTGCTTGAAGAAAATAGTGATATGGTTGACATGAAAAACTTGAAATTGTGGCTTATGATTCTCACACATGCCCAATTAAATACCTATTTTCCATCAATTTCTATTTTGAAGTGTTCTAAATATGAACACCAACTCTTTCTTCCAAACGGAACATATTTTTATTTTCATCATTTTTGTAAATTTATGTTTTGAATAGGATGTAGGATATAGATAATTATTGGTTGTGGCTGATAGTTAATTTTTAAAATCTTTTGCATGAATATTTCTAAAATCTTATGTGAAACTGTGAAACTTGTTATCTGTTATTACATTCATAACATTTTACTGTGAAATATAGAGTACTGAAATTAAATTATTATAATTGAAAAATAACATTATACATCAATTGTGTATTAGGTGCACTACATTTTGAACGAGCTAGTAATGGGAGGTATGGTGCTGGAAACAAACATGACTGAAATTCTCACAAGAATAGAAGATCAAAACAAACTTGAGAAACAGGAGGTACGATATTATGTTGTTGCCATTTTCAACTTAACATTTTTTACGCTTCTTAAGTGTAAGAAACCTGTTACATCAAATTACAGACTATTCAGAATATCTTCTCTTTTCTTAATTTTTTCCTTCCCTGCGTTGCCCTGCTCCACCATTTCACCTTGCCGCCCTACTTTGCTCTGCCTTGCCTTGCCTTGCCTTGCCTTGCCTTGCCTTGCCTTGCCTTGTCTTGCCTTGCCTTGCCTTGCCTTGCCTTGCCAATATCATCTTGTTCTGTCATGCCTCATCCTGCTAAACACAGGCTACAGACTTCACTGCGATGCCTGACTTCGTTCTTCACTGAAAAACTGAGGGTTCTAAAAGTGTAGTTTCTGAGGGAAATGGAACCTTATTTGCATGCTTCCCATTTGCTTTATACTATTTGCAATAGTTGTAGTGAACATCTTGCTCTTTGCTACAAAATTGTTCATTTATGAATTACAAAGAAGTGACAATAATAAACTGGAGTCATTCATAATACAGTACTACTTTACCATGTGTATGTATACATCGAGGTAATGAAGGACATAAATTTCATGGCAAGTAATTATTTAGTTTTGACTTGAATTATTAAACAGTGTCTGATTTCTGGTAGACAGTTCCATTGAACATCTGTCAAACAAAAAATTATTGTAGGAGTTCCTATGGAAACAATCCTTATTCATTTTATACTGGTGGCATCTCAGTGAAATGATTTGTTTGAAGATTACTTGCAATGAGAATTCATTTGTGTCATAATAGATATTGATGATTTTGAATGTTTCAATTAAGTCCCCTTGCAGCCATCTCTATTGCAAATTTGGTAGATTCAATGAAGCAAGCCTTGCTTTTTAGTGGAGTACTCATGTTTTTGCTGCTCCTCTTAATATTCTTCCTACTATTCCAACATAAATGTCATATAAATATGAAACATCTGTGTTGAAACTGTAGTGGGATTGGTCTCATAATTATGGTGTTTCAGTTTCAAGGAAACATTCTTGAAGCATTTATTCTCTTAATATATCAGAATTTGCCTTTTTTCTCATATCTTTGGTATGGCCACTCATTCTAAGGTTAGATGATTTATGCATGCCTGTTTTTGATTGTACTGTAGTTGGTATTATGTTATGGTACAATGAGTAGTTGGTGTCAGGTTGTTTTTGTCAACATGAATCACTGAACTCCAGGGTTAATAGATAGAAACCAAGTGTCCAGTCAGTGATTTTATCTAGATTATTTTGGAATACAGAGAGACAGGAACTTATCCTGTGTGTGTAATAGATACTAAATAGGGAGCGGATTTCTATGATATTGCATATTTTGGTCCTTTGCTTAAGGGCGTAGGTAAATGAAATTTCTTGACATTTGGTCATATTGGATGCTATGTTGAGTAGCATGTTATTGCATATTTGGCTGATTCTTCCTGTTGGTGCAGATTTGTGTAATTATAAGTGCATGTTTTGCATATTTCGTTAAAGTCGGGACTTACCTCTAAAATGTTTCATCTTTTCATAGAATCTACTGTTTATTTGTGAGTGTTGGTTGATTAGAATGAGCTTGGCACAATTTGCTTTTTTCTTCTTTCTTTTTCTATAGATGATAAAATACTTGTGCAAATATTGGATATTTCTTGATATCCTATTTTTTTAAACCAGGCAGAAAAAATGCAACAAGATGTACAATGTACTTCACTAAAGTGAATATTTACTTCAGTTATTTCTCCTGCAAAGTAAAGTGGACTGTATTATGTTTGCACAAAAATATATATTTTCATTCCAAGCATGCTGCTTCTAAATTTTATCACGAACATATATGTGAAATGATATATTGCCTATAATGATATATTAAATGAAATTTTTATTGCCTATTAAAGTGCATTTTTCAGAATTTTTAGGTCATAAATGCATATTTTTAATAGCATATTTCAAGATTTTTTAGGGCGTAAAAATGCTCTCGCTAATAATAAATATCTTTTGTCTAATTTGATTTGCAGAGCCTAGCTGAAAGAGCAACACTTGACTGTGATAACTTCGTTCCTTAAAATTTTGAGAAATGACATTAACTGATCATATATTCATCGTCAAATATCATTGTCAGTACCACATTAAATTTTTATAAGCACCTTATTCATATATACATTTTTACAATTTTACCTCAATGGATGTTTCTGATCAACTTGCATTCATAGCAAATGATAACTAGAGTCAACAAATTCACTGCTAATTATCCTGAGAGATTGATATATTTGCTGATTCTGTAAATGTATTATGCAGCTAGACCACGAAATAAGTTTCCACCATTACTAATTAAGTTAAGCTGTTGGATGTCTGAAACCTATAATTGGGTTTAACCTACTGACTTTATATGTGGTAAAATAAATCAATAATTTTATAGGGTATCTATTAGGGGGTTTCCATAACATTTTGCAAAAACAGTAAACCAGGTATTTTCCACGTCCATAAGAATGGGTAGGTCATTTGTCTACAGGACATGTAGTAGGGACCCCTGCTTTACTTTTCTGTGCATCATTCTAGTTGACAATTCATACATGTTTACACTGGCCTTGATGATCCTATTATCTAGGTAGGCATCAATGAAACCTAGTAATTTTCCCTTAATACCAGTATCTTCTAATTTCTATAGTAAGCGTTGGTGGAATACTTTGTCAAAGGCCTTTTCGAAGTTCAGGTTGATATAATTGATTGGTAATCTTGAAGTGAAGTACCTTTTTGAAACATATCCATACTTATTTTTGGGAAAAATTCAGATTTCACTGCAGAAGTTTCATAAGTACTTGGGTATCACTCTTTCTATAACTTTTCCAGTATGCAACACATTAGTGATATCGAGTTCAATGGTTGGAGTCTGTTCCCTTTTTTATGTATCGGGACAATTCAGAAAAAATCATATCGCTAAAGCATTTTTTTTATAGAGTTTTGTTTTGTCCTCAGGCTGGGTTGGCAGCAGCCCCAGCAAGAGCTGTCTCTGCTGTCAAGAACATGAATATTCCTCAACAGATCAAGGACATGAAATTACCCGATCTTCCTCAGGCCATCAAAGATCTGAAATTCTGACCTCGGGGAACCATGGCTGCTGACCTTAGCTGACCGCCCTTAGGCGATCGAGCGGAGGAGGCAGCTCTGGTTCAGCATCCATATTGTTCCTAGCACACAAAATGACACTTAGTGTGACGGTATTCTTATACTCATTCACAAAGAATCTGTGAACCAAATACTAATCAAAAGTATACTTTTTTATTTTAATTTCTATATTTTCTATTTTGTATTATTTATTTAGTTACTTTGTAAAGAAATATCTCATGTTATTTATTGATGTTGAAAACTATTAATGAAAAAGTTACGGTTATTTTTTAAAATGTTTGTCTTCTTTGTGAAAGCATTGTTAAAGAGTGATCTCTAGATTGTAAGTGCAATTATGCAAGTTATATTTTGGTATTGAATGAAGTATTATATTGTGGAGATACATTTTTAATAGGTGGGTTAATTTTGTTTTCTTGTTCTTCCTTTCACAGTTAAAGCCCAAAAGTTTGTATTTTAATGTTCAGTTTCATGTCTTTCATGTCTTGTTTGAAATTGTAGCCATATGAAGTTGGTTTGCATTGAAAATCATCTACCTACCTCAAATTGCAGACAAAAGACAAGTACCTAGAATGTACTCGTCAAAATTAATTCTTTCTTGGATTGTGATATCACCAACAGTGTAGTTGCTTGTTGATTTCAATAAAAAGGATTTCTGAAATATAAGATTGTTAACCGTTACTGTAATTTTAATCGTTCATGACATGAGAAATTATTTATTTACTTCTTTGTTGTTCATATTGGTTAATTTGCTCATAAAGAGGAGCATTGTTGAACATCGATATAATATTATGGAATATATTTCTGTTTCTAAATGACAGGAAACAAAGCTACTAACTTGCTTGAAAAATGAAATTATTCAATTTTTCAGTTTTTTGAAGAAACTTATGAAGCTTAGATCTTTACATTGAATTACATGTAAGTAAAATTTTTGTCATAAAATTTCTTTAACATTAATGTGTAAAATATAAAGATTAGTAATATCGTTTAGTTAACAAATAAAAGCAGAATCCCCTAAATGAAGAAATTAATTAAATTAATTCATTTAAATTTATAAAAGCAAATCTTTTGTGTGTGCATAAAAGAATTTGTTAAGAGAATTAGAGAAGATGATTATCATCTACATCTAACTGTTGTAATAATTCTCAATCCACATTTATAGAATCTTCAATATACTGAATTGATATAAACTCTGTTTTGACTGATAAAGATGTGAACACCAAAAGAAAGGAACTGAAAAAGAATAAATTCTTAATACTTTATAATTTCATTGGTTGTTGATGTGCCATTGCTATATTTGCTCTGAATGTTTCACTGATTATATCAGATACAGTAGAGTAAGACATTTTAAAAAGTGTTGTTCTTCTCTATAGTTGGTTCAGAGAATGTTATGTAGTATCATCTAACTGATCAGTAATAGGGCAGAGAACACTTTTGAAACTAATTAATTCTTCTATAGGTGAACTCTGCATTGAAAAGAGCCTTTCATTGTGCATGCACTAAATTTTGATCCCCTCCATTGTTCAACATAATATTGTCATATGTTTGGTATTGGTGACAGTTGGTGATATTTGAGCATGATTGTTTCATAGGTATATGGCTCCATTTGCATCCCATCAGTTGACTATTGCTTATCTGCAGGAAGTCATGCTGGGAAGCACAGGTGGTTCCTTTGTCTCAAAATACAAACTCTGCCCTGAAGGTCATATTCTAAATGGTACATCTGTAGTACTAGTTTCTTGTGTGTGGTTATAGAATTTTTTATTGAAAGATTAGTATATGATTATATTTCCATAGTATTTTCTTTAGAAATGATAAAGACAGAATTTTCAAGCACTATCATGCCCTAAAATATGCATCCAATCCTGTGCTAAAAAATAGCCATAATATGAAATTGCTCGATTAAGGGTAAAAATTAATGAAATATGGACTACAAAATTTAAGTATTTTACTCATTTTCTATTTTAGAGCTTTTTGTAGCAGTGCACAATTGAACAGTTTTTGAAAATTTTCTTTTGTGACATTCATCTCGCAAAAAAGAGCTGGGAATGAAGGGTGAAATTTGCCATTTCTCCAGTTCACACATCCAAAGCTAGAACAATATTAACTCATCTGCATGGAATGTGTTCTTTGCAAACAACACTCATGGGATTTTCTGTCACTTTGTGGAGTGCTGTGACAAGAAGCCATGTCTAAGCATTTTTGAGTATATGCTCTTCCGGCAGCGTGAACCTAGTTTATCCATATACCTGTCTCTGATTTGTTGGCTGGCTCGTAGAAACCTGCTACAAACGTTTCACCATCCATTGTAATGTGACTGCATATTGATCAATTACAACTGATTACAAGCATGGAATAAATATTTGAAATGTGTATTTCATTTTACAAAAAAATCAGTGTGAAGTTCCTTTTCTTCAAAATTTCCCAGAATTTTAAAATACAGCAGCTTAGCAATAATAGGAGTAAAGACATCTTTCCATTGTCAGATTCTAGGTAATATGCTGTTTATGCATTACTTTTGTTGTTAAGATATATGCAAAAATTTAATACACTAAAAGTGTGATTATGCAATATTATTCATAAAAGTATAAACATGCATTTTGCATGAATTTCATCAAAAAAGCCCTGAAACATGAAAACATGCAGGAAAAAATGTCTATTTTGTAAATGATCTTATCATGAAACACATAAGCACAAAGCTAAAAAACTACATAGCAACATGGTTTTGCCTGAAAATCCTGTCTTGATAAGGACTCGTTTTACATCTTGTCCTTTTGCGATGGTTGCATTTGCTGTACAGTTTGAACGAATGTAAATTAAAGTCATACACGTTGAAACGGCAATTTTTGAACTTCACTTACATTAAATATATGAAGGTCAGTTTGTGTTTATCAGGGACTCTTTCTTTTATATCTTTTAAAATGTTAATATTGCTAGAGAAATTGAAAACTTGTTCTGTTTCATGTTACCTTCAAATTGCTTTTGCATTTGTTGAATCAGTGTGTAATTCATGTATGCTTTCTTGAGCTCTCATTTCGCTAAATGTGAGAGGAATGGGGGGTTGTTTATTTTGATGGCGGGAGTATTATATCAGATCTGTTGCTTGTTTCTCAATGCAAATAACTTCTGGTACATCAGAGTAAAATTTCTGGTTATCAGATGTTAACAGCGCTTCTTGCTATCTTTTGTCTAAAATTCAATTAAATGTAAAGGAGTGGAGTAGGGATTCCGGACCTCAAGAAAACGTATGTGTATATGTTATATGGAAACCTTTGCATGAATTACATGCAAATTTTAGGAAGCCTATTGTTCATGTGTAAATTTTTGCCCACTATCTATTGCAAAAAGTAACTGATTGCTACATGTGCTGTATATTGTGATAAATAGATTTCATAAAAATAAATACAGAATATATTATATACTTGATAAATAATATGTGAGAAAGCTGTGTACTACTTCATATTATTCTCTGCTCCTCAAAAATGTGAATGACATTATTTACTTGCCGTATTCAGTGGCAAAGAAGAATTCAATAACTTTTTATGCTGTGGAAGATATAAAAATCTTGAACTGAGGTGATACAAAACTATACAAAATACTGCATCTGTGTGTGTCTGCTCACCTGCGTGCCGGTAATGAAATTGCTGAGTTGAAAGTGATATAACTTCATCAATCCAAGTTACCAATGTATAAACTTGAAGAATCTGTTCTAAAAACAAAGACTTATTCAACATTTTGATAATCTCTGATGTATTTTTAATTATTCCTCCTCTGTTTTTATGGAAGTGTGTTATCAAATAAATATTGATTATATTTGAATTCATTTGTTTGTCCTCTTTATTAAAAAATTTATTTTCCAATGAGAAATATTAATGGTTGCAGATCAAGTACCTTTATCTGTTAAATTATTTCTGTGCATCCCAAATCATGATTGTTATTATCCATTTTTAATTGGTTGTGTTGTATTTCGTTTTTCTGTTATCTCTATTCCTTCTTATGTTGTATGTGTGTTAACAGTTTTCTTTCCAGACGTCCCTCTTTTCGTATCTATTTTTTCCGAAATCTTTATATTTTTCATATGCATTTCAGATAGTTAATGAAATGGCTTTTTTAATAATAATAATAATAATAATAATAGTAATAATAATAATAATAATAATATTTTGTTGCTTATAGACTTACAAAAAGTATTAAGCAAAGTCTGTCTAGCAATTAAATTAAATTTTAGTAAGAATTACATTATTTTAAACTACATTAACTTACTGCAATAAATTAGTAAGTTTACATTAACTTGATAAATTAAATGTTAAAAATATATGTAAATGATTTTAATGAACATTTAATTAATTTAAATTATAGTAGGAATTCAATGGAATTACATCATCTTACAGTAATAATTCAAATAGTTGACTGGATAAATAACATGATTCATGAAACATGTAAATTTGTACAATAAACATTAAAATAATTTACATTTAAACAACACAAGTCTCATTTTCATATTAAAAATAACATTAACAATTCATTACATTAATAAATTGCAGCAAACTTAATATATAGTTACTGACTGACATGTGATAGAAAATGTAATAGATTGAATATTTTGAATTATTTTATTAGATTTAACTACCAACATACTTATCATCACTTTTTAGGTAATGCTTATTCTCAGAAATTAAAGGAAGAAAAGTCTGTGTAATAAGTAATAGATTCCTGCAACAGGATGAAAGTGAAGCCGTTAATAGGATAAACAAATTACATGGATAATTATTTAAGGTAGGGTGTAATGCATGAATGAATCTTCAGGTTATCAAGAGTACAAAAGCAGTTGTTGTTTTTTTGACATTCTATGTGAACAATTTGCAGTTAATGAATATCATGTTTGGATACAAATCTTACCAACAAATCATTAATTTGTATTTTGCAGAAAAAAATATGACCTGTTTTCAACATTTACAAATGCAATAAATTACAACTTTAAGTTAAGTGTCCCATTTATGTATTAACATTTTTCAACAAAATAAAACATTAATAAATGAATTTTCACTTAAATTTACGTTGTAATACCTAAATACTTTCATTATTGTAGTAAAAGTTTATTTATGGTAATATATAATTTATAGGAGGCCTTTGCCCTTAACAGGATTCAACTGACGCAGAATTAAATAAAAGATTTAATTTAATAGAATTAAATTTTGAGGCTGTAGTTACTAACAGTCCAGAACACATTGGGCTTGTGAATAATTTCTTTTGGAGTTAATTACAATACACGAAAGCACTGGACTCGAGAAGAATTTCATTTGGAATTAATTATGATATGCTGAAGAATTTTCACGCGTAAAAGGAAACAATTGATTTCAGAAATTAGTTTGAGAATGTTTCCGAGCTTCTGTGTTTGCACTCGTGCATGCAACATTACGTTAAGAGCAATGTACTTATTCAAGTTTGTTTTAAAATTTATAACGCATCAAACACATACGCCGCAATACATTTTCTGGGAAAGTTCATGTCATGAAGACGTAGTGTCAATAATGTAGTTATTTTCGTAAACAGGAGTTGGTAATGCCGTTTACTATACGGTATGAAAGGTAGGGCCAGGTGACGAGCGGTGACGATTTTACGGCTATAGCACGGTTATAGCTCTGCACAGCACCACTGCGCGCACACGCAGTCCCATACAGTGGCTTGTCCCGCTAGCCTGGTGCTGTGACATCGAAAATTTCAACATCAAGTGTGTTCGCGTGATACATGTGTTAAACTGTAGAAATATATTTACAATGTTCCGCATACAGAAATGTGCGATGTTCATGGGAGCTTCCATGGTGGAATACAAGAGAGGCATATCTGGTGCCTTAATGATTACGAATAAACAGAGGTCGGCGACGGGCTCCAATGTAACTAAACAGAACAATTCCTTGAAAAGCACCTGCATAAAGCCGAATTCTTCACCAAGAAGGTAAATGCTTGTTTTGTATTGTCAGCGTGATTATTATTAGCACTTGCCATGCTTAATTATTCAGTTGACGTACAACAACCCTTACAAGCTTGGCATGGGAATGTATCGCCGTTTTAGGCTTTTATTTATTTTTGTCGCGGTTGACACAATTTCATTATGCTTTTGGGCTTTATAAGTGCACGTTAAATTAAATTACATGTACATTCTGTTAAGTTTCTTCAATACCCGATTTTATAGATTGAAATAAATCAAAAAAAAATGCGCCCAAAGGTTTTTTTTAAATTTACTTTATTTTTCAATGATTTTTTTGTTGTGTAAAAGAAAAGATTCCAAAATATTTTATTATGCATGCAGAAGATCATTGCATGTAAGCATTTGACTTTATTTGAAATTCGAAATGTCAGAAATTCTTAAGAGTTGACATCAGTGACACATTTTAAATGTTTTTCTTAAAAGGTAAAATATAAATTGATGTTCGTTGTTCTGGTCACATTCTCATATTTTTCCAAGATTAATAATAATAATAATAATATTAAAAAATTTCTTTGAATGCTAGAAGGCAAAGTTACTTTTCTTTTTTAAGTTTTGTTTGGGTATTTGCCAATAAAATGCATCGCTTTCTGTTTGTGTAAATATATTAATATTTTACCTGTTAAAAGCTTACATTTTGTGCAGATGGCTTCTGTGCATTTTGTGCAGATAGCAGTAGTTGAGACAACAAATGTTCAAGCAGTAAATGTGTGTCAAATGAATCCCAAATATTAGCTCCCAAAATACTTGAATTTCAGCTTTTACAATATTCCGATTGAATTATTTTATATTTTAGACTGATTTGTCAGTGTATTGCTAGGTCTTAAAGAAAAACATTTTTATAATTGATTCATGATTTAGAAAATATTTCTTTAAGATGCATACTTTTGTGTTGGCTTCTAGAGCTCAGTCTACTGGGAACAACGTCCCAACTGTTCCTTTAGCAGCTGTCAATACTGCAGCCAGTAAAGATGAGAGTAGAGAGTTTATGGCAGTTTTCCCAGATGTTGTTCGAGATTTAACTGATGCAGGGAAACATTTGGATATTCCTGAAGCTACCAAATGGTTTGCAAAGGTGTGTCTCAGTTAATTGTTTGTACACATCATTCTCTTCCCTTTTGTATAAACCAGACATGCATAGAACTTTCAGGATAATTTCACAATTTTTCTTGTAATGTAAATAAGTGTCAAGAAAGCACATTTCACTGAAATTTAGAAAGTGTGGTTATAAATAAACACTGTTGACTGTAAAGTTTCTAATGTCCTACTTCTTGTTAGTCAAAAGTTGCCACTTCATTCATATGCAGATGTTGGAAAGGAGCAAAGTTCATGGTAGTGATTTGCATTTCTTAAATCTTGATTTTTATCAGAATATAAACAGCTTTTCAGAGTTTGCAAGAGGCATTAGCATATTTTCTACAAAAAGAAAAGACCATTTGAAAAAATTATACTAAGGTCATTCAGAAAAATAGAACATCTTTATGCTTTTTATTAGTTTTTGCCCAATAGGTAATGGTAATTGCATATAATTAATTATAATCTAAATAACTATATGATCAGCATTTTTATCAGTTGCAAATACATTGGATTATTTTTTCACTAAGAAAGTCATATCATTCAAATTTCTTAAATTGAAAGTTAAGATTTTACTTTAGATATCTGAAGTAATCTATCTAGTAATCCTTCATGTACTATTTGCCATGTTCCTGCTGCTGCTACTCTGCAAATCTTGAAATATTTGCACTTATTTGTAATATTTGTAAGTCAATTTCTATTTTAAATCTAGATTTACTTTGGTCAGGTTTATAAACCTCTGCTGTATTATGTAAGAAAGAAAGTTGCTTGGTGGCGTGGGGTATGACCTTACTGTAGGTGTATTAGGTTCCTTATGAAATTGTCCAAGAACAGTAATTATTACTTGGGAAGACTTTACAGGGTCCAAACTAGGAAAGTTCCATATAGACCTGAGTAGTCTTAAGGAAAAACATCTGTGCTGGTAATGTTTAGATATTGCGATTTCTGGAAAAATGTATGTACACTTCATTATCCTTGTTGAGTAAAATGGTTGCACTCTGTGTAGTTTTGGTGCATAATAATTAATACTTATTTAATTAAAAAAGTTAACATTTATCAACAACCTCACAACTTGGTGTTTAATTTTTGGCAATATAGTGTAATGATGGTCTCAAAAAGTTGTAATTCAAGAAAGTAGCTACTGCTTTTTTATTAAAGATCAAGAAGAACAAATGTTTTTTTGAATATTTTACTCATTCCTAGATAAATATTGTCAAATTCTTGTGTTTCATATTGAGCCAATGAATTTGTACTTGATATTATTTTGGACAAAGAATGATTGGAACAGATGTTAACAGAATTCAAAATTAGTTTCATGATTTCATATCTCAAGCAAATGAGTTTTTAGTGGTGTATAACATATATTGGTGTTCTATTAAAATATCCATATAATAGGGCTGGAAAAAATCATGTTTTTTTTAAAAAAAAATTAAAAAATCAGCTTTTTTTATTTAAATCAGATTTATTTGAATTAAATAGGATTTTTTAAAATTGTATTAGATAATTAACTTTTATTTGTGAGGGGTCCGGTGCAAAATCACCCTAACCAATAAAATCTTTAAATTTGATTTACTTTTCCTGCATAGAAATTTTATCATTTTTAATGCAATACTGCCCCAATCAAAAAGCATTTTTTTGTTGAAAACAACTGAATTCATCGAAAAACTTATAACAATATTAGTTTTTGAATCACTAAATTCTATCTAACAGTTGTCCTGTTATCAAAAAGTTTGGTTGTTACTTGCGCACTGTCCCTTAACCCTTTAACAGTCAGTGGAAAATATGCCTCCCATGGAATTTTATCCGTATACAGTAAAGCAAATGAATAATATTATTAAAACTAGTAAGATTAACTACTGTTTTCATTAGTTTTAACAATATTGATTTTGTTCTTTAAATGAGTATTAATAAAATCCCATTTTTCACACATTTTAATACAAATCTAGAATTATAGACACTGTTGAAGCTTTAAATGTGATTTTCTAGAAACGAGTTTGTGTGTGTTAGGGCAGTATTACTTTTAAATTAGTGTGTGTTTTTAAATTAACTATGTCAAATATTGTCTAAGAAATATAATATATTCTTTACATAAACTTTCTCGTCTCTTTGTCTGACTAACTTTTATTTTACTAATATTTAAAATGCTAATATATTTGCAAATATTACAAATAAATCATGTGATTTAAATCAAATGATTTGATTTAAACCAATATTTATTAATTTATAACAGCCTTAGTACATAATATAAAATTCCATATAATATAATATTGTTATTAATTTTATTTAATTGTGTGGTAATATAATCAGTTGTGAAGTTCAGAAAGTATTACAGTTGTATGAAGTTAATGTTGTTTACAGTGGTGGATTAATTCTCAGTGGGGCCCTAGGCGATTGCCAATGAGAAGTTTTTGTTGACCATCTTCCTCTTTCCCATATAAAATACAAATTAATATTCAGATACAATTTGTTAATATTAAAAATAATGTTTGCCATTAACAATACGAAACGAAAGCTCTTACTATTACTTCTACGACTGGCCTTGATTCATTTCAAATCTGAAAAAGAACATTGTACAGAACAATTTGTTATCATCATTGTCAAGAAAATTCAAAGTGCTATTTCGAGCTATTAGGGTATGCATTCTGAATTTATACATTAACATCTTAAAAAAATTTCGATGCATGAGTTTATTTTATTACACTTTTGAAGTCCCAGAAAATGTGTAAACAAAAACGTGACTGTGTTATAGTGATTTAAAACGTACTCACTTTTCGCTTTCGTTATATGCTCTCATTGAATTTGATAACAGCATATATGAGCTCAAAATGTCATGAAAATTTAATACGTGGGTACAAAAATAAAGTGATTGTTTAATTTATAAAAAAAAAAAAAAATTTTCAAGTCATCAGTGCCCCCTGTCCATTGGGGGACCCTAGGCAAATTGCCTAGTACTGCCTGTTGGTTAATCCACCACAGGTTGTGTAGTTCTTTCAATATTTTATCTTCTGTTTATGAATCATCATAACTTTTTTAATACATTTCTCACCAGAAAAATATAATTAAAATCTTTTACTCCTTTCCAAAATTATTATTTTTGTTGTTATTATTAATATTGATATTACTGTCTGGGCTCTACCAGACAATGCAATTTAGTATGTGTTTGCCTTATATTGCTTACCTTTATTGCTTTTATTCTTGTAGAATGTGCTTTTTTTCTTTTATCATACAGTTATCCTAGTCTTGTGAATTTTGTGCATATAAGCATTTGTATTTTGTTCTTAATGTTCTATGAATTTATTGCACATGCTTTTACAAAATACAAAACCTAGAACATTCACATGTCATGTTTTATGCATTGATATCATTAGTCATTTATTAATTTTACCTAATTCTTGAAAATCCTCGTATAAAACATCTTTTGTCAAAAAGTTATTTCCTACTATTACTCCATCCCATGTATCATTCTTTTATTAAAAGTATTTAAACCTCCCCCATCTCTATTAAAATCTTTCACTCTTTCCCTAAAATCCTCCCAATTCTTTTCTTCCATTCCCCTTTTGCTATTCAGTACATGTTCCCAGTTCTCTACTGCAGATCCAAATTTCCTACATAATTTATTATTCTCATCCAACCAGTACTCAGCCAGGCTAAATCTGATACATCTGGTACAGAGGCTAAATCTGCCAGTATACAGCCAGGCTAAATCTGGTACATCATTTGCCATTGTTTTTTTCCTTATTAAATATTCTGTGATCTGATCTCCATAGGAATTACATTATATTATAATTTTTTCATATCCTTGTTCCAATAATTCTTTTTCTACTATGACCTTGTTCATTTCAACTTCTGTCTTCCTTCATCTTTGGTACCCCCCTTAGAACAACATCTTCTGAAATATTTTCCTGATCTTTTCTCAACTTGATATTTTTAATTTCTCATGCTTTGTCCCTAGCTAGTTGAAACCCCTCTCCTTTGTAAATATTTCTCGCATCTGATTGCTAATTTCCCTGCCCTCACTTTTATTTGATATTTTCCTCTCCTTATCATGCAATAAGGGATACAAAAAATTAGTTTCAGGTTCCACTTTATGAACTTGTCCTGAATTCTTTTAATTTGCTTTTTCTTTTGTCCCTCTCACCTCAGTCCCTAAAAGCCGTGCTCATCAAGCTGTCAATTTCATCAGCCTTCTCCATTTGTTCTAAATCTTATTTTAAAATTCCCAAAACTTATCTTGTATTTACATTGTGTACTGTATTATAATGTATTGAAGGTGTGACAGCGAATTATAATGTATTGAAGGTTATTCACATAATTTTGAAAAACTTAGGACATCAGTGCATAAAATAATTGTTTCTCAGCATGATTATAAATTCTTTTGTTAAATAGAAAAGTCACCCTGCTCTGCCACATCCATTATGCCTTCCCCCACTCCCAAAGGAGCTACAAAACAGCTAAAAAAGTTCTTTTGGAGAGATGTATACAAGTGTCGCAAATAGACTGTGAACCTGAAAAGAAAGCCTTATCTCTTGGCATAAAGATTAATTATTGAAAGGAGGAGGAGAATTGGAATACTTTCTTGTTTTAAGTTTAAGTTATTGAACATTTTTATTCACTTGGATTCCAAAGTGTCCTTTGCTAAAGGATTTCTTTGAAATTTTCGTAAGGATCTCTCTCACCCTCTCTCTCTTTTAACATTGAGCAATGAAAATAAAAAATGTCAAATTTCTTCTTTCAAGGGCAAAAAATTTCAATGAATCAGAAAATATCTAATATTCTGAATGTAGTTGAAGACAAACATGGATTTGTTTGTAAATATAGCAATAAACTTGCATGTGATTTTTTGTAAGTGATAGAAAGCTTCTGATACTTCATTTTAAGGGGATTTTCTTCAATACTTGGCATGCTATTATTTTATGCAGTTGTGCATCACAGTGCATGCTCGCTAGTTTAGTTCATAAAATGCCTCGTCAGTTAACAAGTTTCATTGATATCTTCAAAAGTAAAAGGTGATTTAAATTGGAATAGAAAAGTAAAAGATATATTAATTTGGAGTTAATACCTTATGTTAAACATATTTATTAGTGAATCATTGCACATTGTTTTTAGAGCCAAGTTTAGGTCAAGGAAAGAACTAAAAAAATCTTTTGTAAAATCTTAACGTATGCATTTGAACTCGGATCACTAGAATGTTATAAATATGCAAGTTATTTACTCTTGGAATGTGTTTAAAGTGATGGTGGATGCTATTATTCAAATACAAATTATTTATTAACTAGGCATTTTTGAAAACAAAATTAGAAAGTGTTCTTTTCAAGAAGGCAACATGTGAGAACAATCTCTTAAATGTTGTATGAAACCTGAATCTATCAATCTGTGGTGTGTGTGTGTGTGTGTGTTTTTGAAATAAAATTTAAAATTGTTTGCTTTGTTTTTTTTTTATATTAAGGAATGGATTTCAGACCAACTTTATGCACATTAGTGTATTCAATTTACAAAACTTAATTTGAAAAACCTGGTTGGTACTTATGAAAAAAGGGTATTACCCAGAAAATGTCTCATTTGTTTCTTCAGTGAAAGGACCCACATTTCAAATGTGTTCAGTACACTCACATTTTATTTCTTATACAGACCTGTTTTAATGAAAGAAAAATATCAAGAAGTACCCCAAATCAAGTAATTGGGTTAATATTGTTTAATTCTCTGAAAATCTTTAATTTTCCTTCATTTTTCTATTTTAATTATAATGGGATGGGGAGGTGGATTGCCAAAATAATGGTTACTTTAGTTCATGTACATTTTTCATTGTATGTGTTTGAAGAAAGAAAGAAAGGGAAAAAAACAAACGGAAACAAATTTTGTCATCATGATTTATATTGTGATTGCATTTTATCATTGTTATAGCATTTGTAGGTAAAGAATTGCTGAACTTATTGACACAGGTTACAAGATTCTGCTTCTTTTTACATACAGGTTCTGCAGTACAACGTTCCTGGAGGAAAAAGAACCGTGGATTGGCCACAGTCTTTGCATATCGCATGTTATCACCTGCAGATCAGCTAACACCTGAGAATTTGAGATTGGCCCACATTATTGGTTGGTGTGTTGAGATGGTAGGTGCTGTCAAACTGCATGTTTTCCAGAAAAGGTTTTAAATTGAAAGAAATTTTCTATTTACAGCTTCAAGCTTTCTTTTTGGTTGTTGATGATGTAATGGACAATGCAACTACTCGGCGAGGCAGGCCTTGCTGGTACCGTCACAAAGATATTGGAGTTGCTGCAGTAAATGACGGCATTCTTTTGGAGAGTGGATTGTATCAGCTTCTGAGACGCTATTTCCAAGATAAGCCATACTATACAGCAATTCTCGAGTTATTTCATGATGTGAGTGTTTTCATGTCTTAATATAAGTGTAGCATGCACACTGCTCAAGAGTAACAAATATAATACTCTCGCATAACAGTACTGTAAATTAAATATTTTAATAATAGCAGTCTCCACAAAAACAGCAATTGCGTAGTGTAGTATACAATTCAGTAGTGTTTTCCATGCCAAGATTAAAGTTGCTGGTTCATAACACATGTAAATACCAAATATTTAAAGGCAGATGGGGTCTTTCTCAAAACCTTGCTGTCACATGTTGTCAGCTGTCTTAAGCAGGGCTTGGATCTGATGACATGTCATCTTTTCATTGGTGCATTCTGGAGGTAGTTAGAATGTACGTAAATTAATGAAATTTGTAAATGAATGTTTTGATATGTAATTGATAGAAATGTATAGTTATAGTTTTTGTCATTTTTTGCCATCTTTCAATTTTTAGGTCCTTTTTTCTGGATGCTTTACATCATTTTTGCGATTTTTATGCATTTTATTTCCTTTTCATGTATTTTGTTTGTGATTGTTTCATGAATTTACAATGACTCACTAAAACAAAGTTTTTATTGTATCATGAGTTCATGAGGAAATTCACCACTGCAGTGTACTGTTTATCGAACTCTCAAAATTAAAACAAATTTGGCAGTTGAAAGGTTGCAGCTAAGTGTTACAGTTCCTCCTAAAATAAAGCCTTTATATTAAATATAATGTTATATAAATAAATTTTAATTAAAATTATAAAATTCATTGAATAAGTGAACTTTCTTACAATTTTTTTTGGAGTATTTTTAAAAAATTAGGTCATTTTCGTTGTATTTTTAAGTCATTTTATAGGTCATTTTTAAAGAATATTTAAGTCGTCAGAATCCGAGCCCTGGTCATAAGCAATAAGTGTGAAAATTAAATTGAGACACACAGGATGAGAATAGGCAGAAACACACAAGTATTTTGCATTTTTCAGTCAAACTTAAAACTGCTGAGGCTTCATAGTTCTTTCAATTTCAGCACATATAGGAAATGAGTGATACACAAGTTATTTTTGCTTGAGATTTTGCTGATTCATTCTTTTTAAATCTGATTAATTGTATAAAAAAAGAAAGTTATAATTTATTTAGAATGTAGTTCTGAAAAGGATGATGATGATATATTTATTGTTTGTGCTCTTTATTAATTGTATTATGGGAATGTAAATGATCTTTGCCAATTTAAATTTGTCTCTCCCCCTACCTTCTCCCCCATTGCTAGACTGATTAAAACAAAGCCATCGAAAGCCAGCTTCCAAAATAAATTCAAGTTGACAATGATGACTTCTATTATTTCATTCACTGAATTAATTGTGCTCTTGAAAATGTACAAGTTATTTATTATCATATAATTAAGTAAACTAAACTCGGCCACTTTGGTCCTTTTCCAAGTACATTTTTTGCAGTTTGCATATATATATAAACTGATTGTTCTTAATTATCTAGAGTTTTTAAGAAACAAACTGAATGAACTTTACCTGCTGTGGAGTCGATCCTTCTCTTTTCTTCAATTTTTCTAAATATTCTTCTGCTAACTTGCAAGTAATTGAATTTTTCTTGAACAAAATAAATGTCATTCGATAACAAATTAATTTATTGTTTATCAGAGAATGAAGTTATTAGACCAGAGGTTACAATACTTTGAATGTATTGGCATTTGGCAGTGATTTATGGTAATTCCATTGTTCATTTTCCATGAAGATAAAATGTTCATTTCAGACTTTCATGCATTGCCTACTGAATTATGGCAAGTTTTTTCATCTTTGTTGACATTTTGAATTTATTTTCTAGGTTACCTTCAAAACTACCCTCGGCCAGTATTTGGATCTTTTATCCTCAGAATTTGGTCGTAAACCAAATTTGGATAATTTCACGATGACAAGATACACAGCAATTGTTAAATATAAGACTGCATATTATTCCTTCTATTTACCTGTGGCTTTGGCTATGCACATGGTGAGTAAAATAACTGTTAGTGTATAAAAATTTTCACTTTCAACCTTCAGTAAATTATTAATGTTTAATGTTATCAGGCTGGTTTTCAAGATGAAGAAATGCATCGTCAAGCAAAAACTATTTTATTGGAGATGGGACACTTTTTCCAAGTACAGGTTAGAAAAAAAGTTACTTTTCAATTTGCTATTTAATCCTTTCACTGCCACTGCAATTAGGCCCTTTGCTGCAGGGAATTTAAGGAAAATGCTAATGTATTTCTTAATCTCTGTAATGGTCTAATGTTTGATGATATTTTCAAAAAACCTTTTTGGAGAGGAGGAATATCATGTCTTCTCAAGTCCGTCTAGGATTTAAGGTACAATTAAATTGTATCTTTTTGAAGAAATTAGTAACAATACATTTTAAGAATTTACCATTTGAAAAATTGATTTTTGTCTATGTAATTATATTTTTGGTTTCTGAAAACATATATATGTATATATTAAAACTGTAACCAACAATATAAAGTCACGCTATCATCTCTTTTGCTGTAAATATAAAGCACTTGTAAAGGTGCCATTGATTATGATTCGCAGCCTTGATGTGTACAAAGCATTGCTTTGAATCGGCTATTGGCAGTGAAATTTTTGAAAACAGAAAAGTAAATAATATTGTTATTTATATGGTATATTTTTGTCTAGGATGACTTCTTAGATTGCTTTGGCGATCCTGAAATCACTGGGAAAATTGGAACTGATATACAGGATGGAAAATGTTCATGGCTAGTTGTGGTTGCATTGCAAAGGGTCACTCCAGAACAGCGAGCCATATTAGAGGTAATGAATTGATAAATCCCAAAAGTATGAGCTGGATTTTGTGGTTGTTAAAATGTTCTTATCAAATTGTCAGTTGAAATGTTTAGCCAATCATGTATTTATAGATTCCTGGGAAATGCTCTGACCTGCCTCTAATTAAAAGAATACGAAATCTATGTCCCATAGAGAAACCTTGGCTTCTGCTGAGTGAAGTGCAAAATTTGCCCTATAAATGTGTCTGAATATATGATCCACTCAGGCCCGTATAAGATTCTTTTGATAGGTTCTAAAATTGCTGAGTAGAGATGGTCAAATCAGTGTTCAGTCTCCCTTGTTTCTCCAAGGAGCTTCGAGTCCTTGCTGGTCCAAGAAGGGAGAAGGGTAGTGGAGGGGGAACCGCCAACGTAAGGTCAAGATAGTGCACTATGAATTAGATTCTCTTTCTTGTGAGGAGGCAATAAGAGCCACCAATCACGAGATTCTCATAGTCTCAAGAATTCCAGCCCCACAAAAGTCAAGGGGATCTTCTCTGGTATCATAAGTTTCACACAATTATATATAATAACATATTATATGTATACATATACTTCATGTCTATGTATGTCTCAAAGACACAATTATAGATAGACATATACATGTCTATGGTTTCGAGTCTAAATAAGCAGTCATTCTTCTTTCCTCAATGCACCATGCAGATACAGAAGTCCAAGGTAATAAACCGGAAATAATACTTCATGGTGCATTGGAATACTCTCACTCGTGGAGTACTCTCACTCATACTCATGTCAAAGAACAACAAACGTGGCCATTCACGTTTATCATGGACTGTCTGGATGTTGCTATAGGGGCAGCATTTGTCATCTGCTGAAATGTGCAGCCAACATGGAATATGCAGAAACATGCTTGAAATTTATTCTTGTGTGAGATATCAGAAGACCTCATTCAACTACACATTGAAATACTATGGAACTCCAGCAAAATACACTTTCAGCTCTAGAAGAAGTTAGGCAAAAACTAAATTTTACTGCGTCTTCCCAGATGAATAGTTCTACACCATGCTCAACAGGAAGGAAAAAGGATGTCACTTGTGTCCCTACTTGTCTTGTATACTAGCAACATGCCTGACGGTATGCATTCTCATTTCAAGATGTATGCAGACAATACTAAATTCTGTTCCAACCCACTGGCGAATCATCAACAATTTCAAGATGACTTGGATAGAGTTTGTGAATGGTCAAGATCGTGGATGTTACCTTTGAATGAATCAAAATGTATGGTCATGCGTATCGGAAGATCGAGCCCTAATTGAAATTACCAAATAGGTGGAAGGAATCTGGCTGAAACAGAAGTAATGATGGATTTAGGGATCATGATCACTAAAAATCTCAATTGCAAAAATCACGCGAGTTACTCTCCAAAAAAGGTTAAAAAGGCTATATTCATACTTCGTAAAGCTTTCAACACTATAAGAAGCAACATCTATATCGCTATATAAGACCTACGTTCTCATGATAATTGAATTTGGTATTGTGATTTGGAATCCTTATTTCCTTAAAGATATAAACCTGTTGGAAAATGTACGAAGAAGAGCCATGCGTATTCCTCCAGTCCTCAAAACTATGACTTACGATCAGCGACTAACGATACCAGGGCTTTTGATCAGCAACTGACAATTCTTGGACTTCTGACTCAGTCACAAGCCAACACAGTGTGGGAAGAGGACCAAGATAAAAGACACATGATACATGTGAAGATGAAGTGGTTAATGACAAAAATCATGATTGTGATGATTTTAAGGAGTATTGATTACTAGTTACATAAATACATTGAAATGCAAGCATTCTCCAATTAATGGAATGCCAAGAATAATATGGAGTAAACCGGCTCAAGTTCAAGTTAACCTAAGTCAGTCATATAATCATGAATCATTTCTGTGTTAACCCATACATGCCCAGTGTTGTTTTCACAAGGTGCAATGTATGTGTGTTCACAAAACAAGCATGTATTTAATTTTGAACAATTTCTGTGTGGGGCAACATTGCATTCTATGTTATGCGCTTGAATTTAAAGGTTTGGAGAACAAATTGGTAAAATGTTTTGGTCGTTATTTATGTAATCGTTGCTTCAGGGTTAATTCTATTATTAATGACTTTGAAGATGGAGGGAAAGAGACGCCATCCAAGTGAACAAAGGTAATATTTTCTGAATGTAATGACATATTTTTTATTAGCTGAATGATTGGAAGAATGTGAAGATGAAGTGGTTAATGACAAAAATCATGATGTGATGATTTTAAGGAGTATTGATTACTAGTTACATAAATATATTGAAATGCAAGCATTCTCCCATTAATGGAATGCCAAGAATAATATGGAGTAAATTTGTCTATTTTAACACGTGAATATTATTAGTTGCTTCATCTACAATTGTACGAAAATTATTGGGCTTGCATTATGAATGTTGTGAAAACGCAACACTGGGCATATATGACACCTCTTACCAGTAGCAACTTTTTTTTTCTCTCTCTCCAAGAAACTTGCTACTGACAAAATTTTGGCATATTCTGGAAGATAATTTGAAGGCATATGAAAATTATAATACATTTGATGTTTTTTTTTTGCTCCTCTCCTGACATTAGGATAGAGGACAGATAAAAGTTCTGATGAAGATCTTGGTGGGAAATATAATTTGACAGGTAAAAAGTTAATTGCAGAAGGAGAGTTGATAATAATAGTAATAGTAAATAAATAGAAGTATCAGATTGTTTTCAAGTCATCAGCACTTCAGCTTCTCACAAAATGAAAGTGAAGGAAGAAAAACCCAAATCGGTGTTGTAGAAAATGGAAGAAAGAAGATACTACAAATAAAAATGAAACAAGGAATAAAGTAAATGGAAAGGAGTCAATGATATTGAGACCAATGTTTATTGATTACCCTCAAACTCTACTGGAGCTCTTCAGTCTATTTTTTCAGGTGATCAACTACAATTTATAATAAGGCAGAGTGTAATACACGCCATTCGAAAAAAAAAATCAGTTTGTGGTAAGTTTTTTGTAGCATACTATTTAGGAGAAAGCCTTGTTGTGACAAAGCGATGGTTCCCTACTATGGCCAAAATGGTCTGAAACACATCAAGCGCAAACCAGTTCGCTCTGGTTATAAAATTCAGTGTTGTATTGTGAGATTACGTTGATGGATTGAAAGTTATTCCAGGTGCATCAAGAGCTTTAGTCCTGTAAGTGTAGGGCACGTTTTTTCCTTTGGATGTGTTGTGATCTCCCAATGGATGGCTAAATCCAGCGCAAACCTACCGTTGGCTAGAGGGATTTTTCCAACCAGATATCTCCCACTAGCAGGGCACCGCCCCAGCTGAGATAAGCTCTAAACTCCCGACCAGCCTCCCAGCAAGTGTGGTAGTATAGTGTGCGTTATTGTAAGTGTGTGTAAGTAATGTGAGAACAGGACGAGGAAGGGGAAGGAAACATTGGGCGTGGTCCGTGACTCATTTGTAAGAGTACTGCTGTAGCATTCACCTGGTGTTGATCGGAGAAACTATGAAAAACTATCAATTAGAGCAGCCACCCGCTAGAATTCTCCTCCATATAGCTACTGAATTTGACCTAACTGACAAGCTAGTATCGAAAATACAGCCACTGTCGGGACTTGAACCTAGGACCTCCCGATCAGATGCATTGTTTTTTAATGATAACTTAAGTTTCGTACTATTTAATAATGTTTATTGCTTATTTCTTAGGCCACAACAACACTAAATGAAACATGTTTATTTGCAGCAGCAGTCACTTTATTAAATAAGAAGTTTAAAAGTGCTAATATGTGTCCAGTGTTGCGTTTTTGCAACATTAAATTTTTGACCAATAGAAACACTTGTCTTGTATATTGTTATTCTACACATTTATAATCATTATAGTATCGTGTTCTGTAAATATGAAATATTTTGGCAGCAAAAGAAGTTCTGAGCATATATGGGTTAATCACCCACTATACCCCTCAGTTTGGTTTGGCATCAATGATTTTCAAAAAAATCACTCTCCTGACTGAACAGACATCACCGTTTACAAAAAAAACAACAAAAAACAACCAACCAATTTTCTTTTCTGAATACTCCTTAGTTCCAAGTGTACTTAAGATTTTCTGTGTAAATCTTCGGTAAAATGTTGGCCTCCTGTTCAGTGAAAAGGAAACAGTAAGAGATCTCATTGGTTTTGCATATAATATTGTGTATTTTTTCAATGATTGTGCTCATGACCTCAGTTGTGCATCTGGAGCAGGCTTCATCTGCAGTGTAAACTTGGTCTTCCAAAATTAAATAGCTAGTTAGATTGTAATTAAATTAGCTGATTAATATATATACGCGTGTATGTATGTTTTTATAAGAACTTTTTCAATAGATCTGTCATATGGTTAATAAATAATTATCTACCTTTGACCCAGTGAATAATTGTGAGGTCCGAAGCTTCAGTGCTTACCAGAGGATTCTGCCCTTGCCACCTTAATATGCATTGTGTCACTGTTAATTTTAAGAAAAATTAAGTAAGTTTAGCAGACCACAAAGAACAATTTTATCACCTTTGACCATTCTGTAGTTAAACGTTCTTGTGAAAAACTGATACATATTGAATGCTATTTTAGGAATTTTCTCCACCTTTGGCATATGTAGTTTTCTAACAATAAATTTGTTCCACATCTCCATATTTATAAGTGGAGTGCATTTTTTCACAATTCTTTCTTGATTTAAGTGTGTCAGTTATAGATTGCACTCTTCAATCCTTTGTAAGAGGAATGTATTGCAATAATGATTTCAATCTTATTTGCCTAGGAGTGTTATGGCTCAAAAGATCCAGAACATGTGGCTGCAGTGAAAGAACTATATAAACTTATTGGACTTCCTGCTACCTACTCTATATATGAAGAGGAGAATTATAAATTAATAAGTACTCATATTCAACAAATGTCTCGAGGAATGCCTCATAAGTTGTTCTTCAAATTTTTGGAGAAAATTTACCGAAGAGAACGCTGAGCCCATTCAGTCATGGAGATATTTTGGTAATAGTATTAATTTGTATTCAGTCATTTATTAATTTCATACGCTGAAAATTTGATGGTATAGTACAATCAAGGAATGTAATCCTGTGTGTTCAACATCCTTCTGTTGTTCTGTATTTTTTATTTTATAATGTATGTGTTCATGTATTATGCTCTGGCAGAACAAGCCATCTGGTAAGAACAGGATTGTTGGAGAAAATACTGAGAAAATTATATTTTTCTAGGTGAAATATTTATTTTCCTGGATAGTACAAGATTTACATCTTTTACAATTTACGTCTTTTATATCGTGACATCAAATGAACAGTTCATTACACTAGTTGATCTTGAAACTACTTAGATGATAGTAAAGTAATAGATTGAGGGAAGGCCATAAGTCATGTAGGCTTCCATTAGAATGGTGCTCGAGAGGCTTTTAATGCCTAGGTATAAATATATATGTATATCACAGCTATCATTTATCTTGGCTGCATAATAACTATATAAAATGTATATTATTTTATATTAATGCATATACAGTGAAATTATGAAACATTTAAATTATTTAAAACTTTATGAATATTAAATTAAGAATCACTTGAGGGAAGTGTTTCTACTTCTAAAATTGTGAGAGTTGAGAGAATTAAGTTTGATGTAGACAGAATCTTGCAAATCGTAGTTGATGATGGAGAACCTTATACGTGATGGAATTGACGATTTTTACATTTTGGTATCAATGTGTCAAAATTTTGCTCTTAAGTTGGATAAAAAAATTTTCAAAGAAAACTAGAAATTGTGGTCTTAAAATAGAAAATAAAAAACCTCCATGCGACATTTACAATTTATTGATGATAGAATATCTCGTATGTGGTAAGAGCCACATGGGAGGGTTTTGTAAGATGCTTTCAGAAAAATTTTACAATAAATAAATATTTAATACTGTTATATAGAAAGTGTAGAATGCCTAAACCTAGCCAACTGTATGTTATTAACATCAAAAAGTGTTTTTACTTTCTCCTGTAAAATTTTGTGTGTTTTTTCACATAGGAAGTTGATATTGACAATGACAAAATATTCTATTGCGGTAATGCCTCCTATAAATTTCAAGAAACTATAAATAATCAATATTTTTATTGTAACAAATGACATGAGAGAAATTACTAAATTGTCATCAGTTTCTCAGGAATAACTGGTTAGTTGGCAGTGCCTACCCGAATCTCCAGCTAGCTCTTGAGATTAGATTGTTGATCATCTTTTTGTCATAAATTAAATGTTGTTTTCAGTGTTTTATGGTAAATTGGTTATGTTCTTCAGGAAACCAAACTAAAATTTCTGAAGCAATATAAAGTGTGGAATGATAAATTCAGATTCATTGATCCAATCAATAATTTTGTCATTAATTTTTTAATAAATAAATTTAAAGAAGTTCAGGAGAACTTAATAGAATTTCCAAGCTGGAAGTATTTCACAATACCAAATATAGATTACTACTACGTAGATTCTTCTTTGTTGATATTAAATGTTTCAGTTACAGCAAGTCAATTTTTTACATCTAATTGAGATTAGATGTACATGTAACTTGTTGCTATGGAAAAAACTCATTATCGCATTTCAAGAACTGTTTTTTTAAAATTATTTATATTAATGCTCTGTAATTAAATACAGTATTATTATTATTATTATTATTATTATTATTATTATTATTATTATTATTATTATTATTGGTGGCTCATCCCTTATCGTAACTAAAGAGAGAATTGGTTCACTTCCTTGACAACGTGGGCAAACGACACCATGCCACCACCACCACCACCACCACCACCACCACCACCACCACCACCACCACCACCACCACCACCACCACCACCACCACCACCACCACCACCACCACCACCACCACCAATGTGCTGTGCCAGCACAAGCCAGAACGATGTCATATGTATGCCCTCATTCTTGAAAGGCACAGTGGCACTTAACTATGCATGTCCAGTGTCATGCTATGTGTAGATGCACTGTCCAGTGCAAGGCTGTGGCCTTTGGCCTACACAATTATCATAAAACATTCTTGAGTCTGTCCAATACATTTTATGCCAAAGTAATTTCTTGCCAAATACTTTTAACTTATCATTTTGACACTTGCAATGCTTCTCGAAGTTGGCTGACAAAGCACTAGCCTTTGGCTGCATGATTAATATGAATCTTTATTGAGCTTGTGCAATGCATAATTTTCAATTCATTGAACTATGTAAACAGAATGACCTCCTTCCAACCACTGAAAATTTTCTTTTAACACTGATGTAACGATATCACACTCAACTTGTTACGATAAAGGATAAGACCATTATAATAATAATAATAATTATTATTATTATTAATATTATTTATTATTATTATTATTAATAATATTTATTATTATTATTAATAATATTTATTATTATTATTAATAATATTTATTATTATTATTATTATTAATTATGATTATTGTTTCATCTTGCACTGTTGACTGATACATAAACAGAAATCACACACATATCTATCAGACCTACCAAATCATTAATATATACTAAATTATTAACTTACCTTATAAATTAATTCTATATCTATAAACAACATTAATAATTATCATAGAGATGACAAACATGATATTTATGTGTACAATACAGAATATTTACGTTGATGAATATAGAACCTAAAAACGTCCATTACTTCCCTGAAATTTCCTGATGTTTTCATTATTATTAATATTATTATTATTATTATTATTGTAATGATCATTATGATGATGATGATGATCATCATCATCATCAATTTTCTTTCTCTGAAGAAACTGAACCTAGGGAATCTGTCTTTTGGTGTCTTAGAACCAAATTGAATTAGTATGAAAAGAGGTTTCATCCTATCCCAGTTGAGCTTGCTATGAGAACTTTCAAACACTCTGACAAGTCTGAAGTAAAACTAGCTTTTGTCCAACAGTTTGGTATTTTATTGGCAGTTCCAAATATATCAAAACCTTTTTTAAAAGTACATAAATGGACATACATACAGTAAAACCCCTTTATAAGAGACACCTGGGGGAATGGAACTTTGTCTCTTATAAGCGGGAACTCTCATAAGTGGGAAATACATTTTTGACGTGTTTAATGAGATGTTACCATATTTTTAGTGGATTAGTATGATTTGTACACTTATTTTAAACTTGAGGAAACAAATTAGTTGATTCCAGAGCCCATTTAACCAGATCTATTGAGTGAACTTTATGACATTTAAAGCACATGTGCTCATAAATGTATTATGTGAACAAATAGCCTCTAATGTAAATATTGACACGAGAGTTATAAAAAAATTACATTTGTGTAATTTTTGAAAAAACAAATGAATAGAGCAAAATGATGTTAAGAGTCTTATAAAGTATCCTTATAATTGACACTACCAAAAGTTTAAAGAAAAAATTTGGAGCCATTTTTGAGAAAATCTTGTTTTTGTAAATGTTTATTATTGCACTCGATATTACGTGAAAACTTTTTTTCAGTACATAACGTTAATGAAAAACCTAATTATAGAGAAACATTTTTATTATAAGAAAAAATGTCTATCTTCAATTTGGTAGCTGTAGAAAAACCTTGAAAAAACTGCAAACTTTTTCAATTTTCGAAAATTTAAGAGTTAACAGTGACAATCCTAACAAGGTCACCTCTATCAGTGAATTTCACTCTATTCTTACAAGAAATTTAAAGAAAAAATTTGAAGCCATTTTTGGGGAAATTTTGAAAATGTCCCACAGGCTTCATGTACAGTACCCACAAAAATTTAGAATGTTTTTCAAAACCGCAGAGTTCCGAGGGGAAACATCGATCGCCGAATATTCATTTTGGAAAAAATTGTACCAATAGTTTTGGCGCTAGTGTTATTCACGGACGGACGAAGGGAAGTTTTGAAAGAAAAAACAAATCTTTTTTGGTATCAGGGGACCCCAAAACATGCATTCTGTTAAAATCTCGAAGTCGATTTTCCGCAGCGTTACATTACTTTCTCTCTCTCTCTCTCTGTGTGTATATATATATATATATATATATATATATATATATATATATATATATATATATATAGACACACACACACACACGTCTACGAGAAAGTAACAATTGGAAACACAGGTCAAAACACTAAAAGTAAAATGTGATTTATTCAACTCTACCTCTGGCAAGTATCAGCTGCTGACGGTTTCATCTAATCGGGAGCTAGAAAGTCACCATCGTGTCGTCACTAGTGACACAGAAGCTTTCGATTGGATGAAACCGTAAACAGCTGATACCTTCTAGAGACGCGGTTACAAAAGTCGCACTATAGACATCTTTCTTGTTGCCAAAAGACACGAAGCTTACCGAATGAGCTTTCTTCACGAGAACTTCGCACACCTCCCCCCCCTCCACCGGTGGCACTGGTGTTGCGAACCCCTGCTCTAGCCTCTTTTAAGCACGTGTCCCAACCCTTACCACGCTGAGGAAATTCCTGAGTCACCTGGAGGAAAATTTCGCGCTTTGTCTCTTACAAGCGAGAAGAAACGCATGGCGGGGAATAAAATCTTGTCCACTATACGCGGGAATATCTTATAACGGGGTCTCTTAAAAGCGGGAAATAAATGCATTGTTTATATACAACTGACCTCGGGACCGTGAATTTTGTCTCCTATAAGCGGGATTCTCTTATAACGGGGTCTCTTATAGCGGGGTTTTACTGTATATGGCACATATATGGACTTTCTCCAGTCACTAGATTTGTTTCAATCGCATTGCAAACTCCTCACACTTCCCGATTTTTTCTAATTCTGTTTTTCTGATATTGTAGACCAGAGGAACTGCAAGAGGCTATCTTGTTAGTTTTATCAATGAGGAGAATATCAGGCTTGTTATAATTCCCTGTTTTGTTCATGATATCAGATCCAAGTATATCACATGCTTCTGTATCTCCTGTACCCGGACTGGACCGTATTTGTAATGTGGACTAGGACTAATGTGTATAAAGTAGCCTGTGTTTATCATCAATTTCTTGGTGTACCTGTTCGGCAAGTTGATTATGGCTTCCAAGATTGGCATTGACTGTTGTCCGACAGCCTGCCATAACGGGTTCAATGGATTTGCCATGTATCACATTTTCTACATTTCTCTACAACTTTCGTCTTCATTACATTTGTAGTTTTTGGTTTGCAGTATCCTCTATTGGATTACAAACCTTTCAATCTCTGAGTATAAATATCCACTTATTCAGAACTATTATTATTTATGTTGTTGTTGTTATTATTATTATTATTATTATTATTATTATTTAGCTGCTAATGGAGGTGATAATCACATGTTACTGCATCTTGATTATCAGCCAAGTAATACTTTTTTAGCCTTTTGGTTATCCTTATCCATTCTGAAAATTAGGATAGAATTGAGGGGTGATGTTAAGAATGATGTAGTAAGTTCATTTTTTATGAGTCCTGATACCTTCTGGAGATGATTTATTTATATATCACACTTGCTTAATTGATTTAGGGGTCGTCCATAAATTATGTAATGCCAAACATTGGGGGAGGGAGTTTGAGACAGCTTTATGCTGTTACAATAGAAGTAGGGGACATTAGCTTAGTGTTACGTAACTTTTTTCTTTCTTTCTTTTTTTTCTTTCTTTCTTTTTTCTTTACTTTTTCGACCTTTAGCAAAATGAAATCAATGAAATTAATGTACGTTTTAAAAAGAAATTTATTGTCCTCTAAAGTAATATGTTACAAAAACGTAGGCATGCTAATGGTTTGCAATTCCAGCATGTGTTGAATCATAATGTGCTTAGAATTTATGTTCTCTGAGTGACACTTGCTCTCTGAGAACAACTGTGCTGCGTTGTGTAAATCGGTTATTAAATCAGAACTGCTAGTACTTTGACTTAAAATATTGTATTAAGTGTAATGTGTATTTGGAGTGTAAACAGTTTAAAATGGATGAAAAACAAGAAATTAATATATTCCTAAATTTCCAGACAAGGTTTTTTTTCAACTGTTTGAGGGTTCTGGTGTTATTGTTCTGAATCAGTTTTCCAAGAGGCATTTTTATATTTGAGCCATGCTGTTTTGTTTTGTTTTTTCCTTTTCAAGATCAACTAGTATAATTTACTGAACAACAGTGGCAGCCTCTTCAGGAGAGTCAGGGAGCCATGACACTAATAGTTAATAAGGCCAACGAGCTTATTTCTAGTATTAACAAGTGCATCTTGCTTTGAGAATTGTGCCTTTACTCGTAGAAGGTTGCTTTGTTACTGAGCACTTCTTCTGGCTACTTGTTGAAGGTTGGTTTTGTTACCTAAAATTCTGCTGGCTACTATGTTACACGAGGTGCTACACTAAATTTGGCTCTTTTAATATTTTAAATTTGACTTAAATAGATGCATGGCATGCATGAAAATCTTGCTTAAATACAGAGTATTAGACCCGTTAAATTTAGCACTCATTCCCAATTATTTAATTGAAAATGCTTGTGTGTGCTTTCCAGTCACAAATAAATACAAAGATAATACTTTAGCATTAGAATGCGATTTTTCTAACTCTTAACTATCAAGGCCTGCCTTCACGATGGAATGTCACAGTATTTAGTGTATTTCTGACTAGATATCACTTGATCAGGACCTATCAACCAGTGCTTGCAATCATGCGACATCTAGTGGCAGGAGAAAGATGCGAAATGCCTAATAGTCCTATACCATGACCAAAATACCACATTTAGGCCTTGATGTAAATATAAATACAACATCTAGCAAATTCATAGCATAATCCTGTCTGTGTTGGCATATATTATGTTAATCATTTATCTAAGTGTATAATATTTAAGTTTACTCGTATAAACCAAGTATGCTACTGTGCCCAAAATAGTACAAAATTTCCTTTTGTTTTTTTTACATATAATAAAAAGCCCTCTGTGTAAAGTGGCTTTAGTAGTTGTAATCTACCAATTTACAAATCCATGATATTGATTCTAGCTAAGGGTAAACTTATTTTATCAATCTAGGTCCATTTACAATAAAATATTGGGGGGGGGGGCAAAGCTCATGCGGAAATAATACTTGCCTTTATTAATTGCAAATGAGATCTTTCCTAGTGTCTATTTTTATCTGGCACTCTCTCTTCGTGAAGTCTTGAGTTGCTACTGCTGTTGGAATTGGAAATGTCATGAGATGTGCAATTTTTATTTCTTCTATAAAGGTTACAGGATGTTCTTGGCACAATGTTACAAAACAATGTTCCCTTTTTTGTGGAGCAGTTGAGTCAGTATTATGAAGTCCTCAGCTGTTTTGCCCTTCAGTTTTGGCAAATTGACTTAAACTCTACGAGTTCCTTTTCACTTTTACTTAGAAATGTGTTTAAAGAAACATTTTCTAAAAACATTCCATGTTGCTAGGGGCCGGATTTCTATGCAAATGCATATTTTTCCTCTGTAGTAAGAAAGTTTGCTCACTTGATATGTGCATGAAACATCCAATTTCCAATTATTCAAACATGATTTTATAATGCATATTTTGCTCCTTTTTGTAATATCATATTTGTGGAAATTGCCAATTATCTGGATATTTTGGATGAAAACTTTTAACATTACTCACTATTTGCTATATTTATTTTAATAATTTTAGTTGTGTAATTTGTTTCTATATACATATTCATTGTACCTACTATCACTTTCCTTTAACTGAATTTTGCATGAAATTTAATAGGAAAAATCACCATAGTTTGAGGATTGTGTGTCATCAAGTACATCTGAAAATTGATGAACTAATACACATGATGTGAACTCCTGTAAGTTACAGATGGTCTTGCTTTACAAATGTGACCAAACAAAGGTTTGAAAAAGGAACTTTGCATTGTATGAAGGTGTCTGCTAGAAGGTTCTCAGAATTATGTTCAAGCCTGGTTTTAATGCTAATTGTTAAATGTATTTAGCAGCAGACATTTAAAGTGGAAACTGATGCTACTCTTTGAAATTTCAAAGAGGGCATATAAATCTGGTCCCTGCTTACTGCATTTGGGTTAAGAGTGTGAATTTGTTTTTTGCCTTGTGTTCTTTGCCAGATAATGCTTGTGTTAGCTTTTAATATTATTTACTGAATATATTTAATACCTTGTGATATATTGCTCTATAGCTGTGTAACACAGCAGTTTTACAGCAATTAAACATCCAATGAAATTACTTATTTAATCTTTCAAATTTCTTAACACTAATAATCTGTTTAACATGCTATCTCGCTCACTTCATTGTTGTTTATTATTGTTTTCTTAATTACCATATTATTACTGTTGTTTTTAGTTTCATGAGCAGAAATATACCCTGCTGAAATTTATGCATACAGAATAAGTGAATCAAGATTGTTTAAATATATTTCTATTTACATCCTATTCGACATATCTTATTGAATATATTTGTTGTATTGATAAGATGAAACGGAAGCATCTGAGAGTAATTCGTTTCTTTAATCTGTAATTCAATGAGTGTCTTAATGTTTTTTGTTCTATTTTAAGATCAAATTGGTAGTCATATGATGGTGCATTTCTGTAGTATAATGGGACTTGTTATTTTGTACTAATGAAGTAGCATTTATTACATTTTTTATCTTATTTTACTTGCAAATTAAGTTTTGTGTTCTTTCCCAGATAATGGATTATTATCCATAGTGTCCTTTGAATTTCCTTGTATTTTCTGGAACGGTATTCATAATAATTTTCATTGTTATCTTCTGGGAAATTTCATTGGACGGCCTTACATTGAGACTGCAAACTGGTTCTTACTGATTGAATCAGAGGTTTGTTTGGGCAAAATGTTATGATACAGAATAGTTGCAGAGTAAAAGATGTGTAGTTGTTCAGTTTATAGTAGTGCAAATTGGAACATAGGTAGTTTCAATGTATGTAAAGGGATGGATGACTGTAAGAATCGGTGCTAATTGCAAAAAACTAATATTTTTTTCATTTTTGTGTGGAATAGTGTAATGCACAAACAACAACAATTTTGCATCTTCCTTTGCTATTCTTTTCTATCTGTTGATAATTTGTGTAAGTTTTGATCCTTGGAACACAAAAGATTATGATAATGTGCATTGTAATAGAAGCATTCTCTTTCTGTGGGAAAGTTTCCTTTTTTTCTTTGTAACATTGATGTATATTTATCTCATAGAAAGTTATAATTTCATACTTCTGCCGGACAGACTTTTGTGAACATAATTTCCTTCAGCTTTTGTATTGTGATTTTGTCGCTTCTGATAAGCATGGAGTATTCATATTAGATGAAAATCATTTGATAAAAAAATCAATTCTTAACGTATTATATTATATGAACATTTTCATAAATAATGAACTTTTAACTCAACTCGTTAAATTGTGATGGAAAAATAAAAATTTCTATGAGACAATTTAATTGCTTGCCTATGAATCATTGCAAAATTGGAGCTGTATGTGCATAAAAATGCAGCTTCCAGGTCCTTGAAAGCACCAAATCTTTTTCTTTTGAGGGGAAAAATACTTGTGCCATGTGCTTTCTTGAAATTGGGATGCTCTTGTGGTGATCTTCCCCAGTCAGAACTTCATACTTCTTAGAACAGCACATTGTAGGTGCCTACTTCCATCATGCAAAACCTGGTCAGAAAAGTAATTGATTTTCCATCGACGGTTTTTGCTAGAGCTCAATCTTCAGCGTACCAAATGTCTCGTTACAAAATATATTCCTGTATAAGATGAAATTTTCTTTTGAGGCAGCAAATTGGCTGCACTGATCAGGGTTTTAATGAAAAAATGGCTGAAAGAAAAGTTTATTTTCTCTGAAACTGATGTATCACAAAACGTTTATAATCTTCCTAATCACACTAGGATGCAACACTGGTGGGTTTTTTTTTGTACAAAACACAAGTGTTTGTAGTGAAATCCGAATATTTACTGTTGGCAAGACTCCTTTATCGTTGTGTTATTTCCACTCCATGTCACTCAGACTCACACTTTTCCATTTCTTGTCATAGTACTGTTCAAAATCACATGAGGTGACCACTTAATAAAGGATGTTCCATGAAATGTGTCTGGCCTCTGGACACCTAGGCAGGTGGGGAAAACGGAATATTTACGTGTCTTATGGAAAAATCAAGTCAGTTCCATGAAAAATGCTTGATTATGGACGTGACCTTTAATCAATGTAGCTGTTTGAACTGGTTTCACTGTATTTAAAAAATGGTAAATTAATGTTCCATAGTTTTATAATTTTTTTGAGTTCTACTTTCTAAACTTTCTACCTTCATACATATGAATTAATTAATTAATAAATGAACTAAAATGACCAGATAATGAATTTAGGGAAGAAATAAGAGTTATTGCAAAATTCAGTGATGTTAAAAGATAGAATTTAATGAAGTTGGAGTGTCACATTACCGGAGTGTGACGTACTGGAGTGTCACATTACCGGAGTGTGACGTACTGGAGTGTCACATTACCGGAGTGTGACGTACTGGAGTGTCACATTACCGGAGTGTGACGTACTGGAGTGTCACATTACCGGAGTGTGACGTACTGGAGTGTCACATTACCGGAGTGTGACGTACTGGAGTGTCACATTACCGGAGTGTGACGTACTGGAGTGTCACATTACCGGAGTGTGACGTACTGGAGTGTCACATTACCGGAGTGTGACGTACTGGAGTGTCACATTACCGGAGTGTGACGTACTGGAGTGTCACATTACGGGAGTGTGACGTACTGGAGTGTCACAGTACCGGTGTGTGACATGTTGGAATGTCACGTTACCGGTGTGTGACATGTTGGAGTGGCACGTTACCCCAGTGTGACATGTTGGAGTGGCACGTTACCCCAGTGTGACATGTTGGAGTGGCACGTTACCCCAGTGTGACATGTTGGAGTGGCACGTTACCCCAGTGTGACATGTTGGAGTGGCACGTTACCCCAGTATGACATTTGTGCAGTAAGATTGCATCAGTGATTGTGTAGGGTTAATATTAAATGTCGATGGAAAAAACAAGAATATTTCCTGTATCTGGTTTGAACTTTTAACCTTAAAAGCTTCATTTTCTTAATTCGTCTTTCTGTTCAAATTTTCTAAAAATTGAAGTTCAAATGGCATTTAGAAATGGCTTGAATTGTGTTTGACCATGTTCAAGGAAAGTTAATGAGAAACATGGTCAACCTTTTCCGATTGGCAGTACACAAAAAATTCTCTTTTGAAACAATAAAAATAATGGTTACAGATTTTTATAGTTTTTAATAACTAGTTACATTTCTTATACAAAGTGTATGAATAAATTACGTAAGCTGTAATATGCTGACATATTGTGTGAATTTTTGTCCGTTATAAAGTTTAAAAAATAGAAGAAGAAAGTAGGATTACTTTTGAAAATTATTTAACTGACCACTTTGAACAGAGAGAGGAATTATTTTAATCACATGTGGATTGTGTAGGCATCCCTGGCCAGTCATTGTTCTCAGCTGTTCGTGTAATGCTGTTTGCTAATTACAATATTGGTTACATAGATTTAATGCAAGGCATTACTCTCAACAGCTGATTAATAGGAAGTATGTAGTTTGAATTAAACATTTTTTGCTCATGATAAAAACTATTGTTGTATCAGTAGTTTTAACAAAAGCTTGCCTAATCTTGAACTTGATTGGAGAAGCCCATCTGCTCAAAGTTCATTTGTGGCTGTGTATTTCTGCAGCTGAAATCCTACTTGCCATGTTCTGTAGGAATGATTATACTCAGTTCTCTCTTTGAATGTAGTTGTTTCAAAGAGGGAAGAGAGCTGCTGATTCCATGGGCTGGAAAAATAGACCAGGGACATAAATTGTACATTTAGAAAATTTTCAACATATTTTTTTAATATTCCGTATATCCTTATTGTTAAAGTATCTCGTTTTGAGTTACTTTGTTCAGTGAGGTTAGGTTTGTGTACTGATCCCTGGTCTTTGTGTTAAAGTTTAGAAAATTTCTTCTTGTTATTCCATTTTATGGATTTGAGTCTTAACCTGAAGATCAATAAATACTTACTAAAAGTATTTGTACTGTGCATTTTGTATGTCTTTGTTACTGAACATTTTGTATGTTGAACTGGTTTTAATAAAAGAGCTCTTGTATAAATACTTTCCATTTACTCTTTTCCCTCTTTCATGTTTTTAAAATAGAATTATTTTTATTCATAAGTAGTTAATGATGTAAGAGGGGGGGGGAAGTGGATGTTGAGGATATGCAATGGTATTCGTAGTATAAATTCAAGAACTTATCCTTTATTATTATAACATACCAATGTCATTAACAAAAAATGTGAATCCCTGCATGTATAGAGAGATTGCAAATGCAGTACTACTTCGAACATATAGGACTTGATCTGTTGCAAATATAATAGTAGTGATGGGGAGTGATGATAATGTAAGGAGGTAGTTTTGACAGCAAATGCCTCACTAGATAAACACAAAATTAATATTTCTGGACACCCCCCCCCCCCGGGTGTCCAGAAATATTAATTTTGTGTTTATCTAGTGAGGCATTTGCTGTCAAAACTACCTCCTTACATTATTTACCAAACTTTATTTTTCTTTTCTTTTTATTATTATTATTCCTCTAATTCACGAGTAGAGATGTTATGTGTCGGTTGATTACAAACTACTCCGGGATGCAACCAGCTTCCTAAGGAGTAGATTTAGGGACTATCGGTGCCTCTAGAATACTTCGCGCAAAATGTGGGCTGTACCAAATACAACGATTTCTTGCACTTCCCAGTCTTTTGCATTACCTGGGAGTTTAGCCGAGTTCTTACACAAATTTTGCGGAACAAATCCCAGAGCTCCGATGACTATCGGTACGACCTGTGCTTTTACGCTCCACATTCGGCTGATCTCGATTTCCAAACTTGTATTTAACACATTTCTCCGCATCTTTGGTAATGACGTTTTGAACGCGTGGCACAGGAACGACTACAAATAGACACGACTTTTTCTCCAAATCCCGGATAACTATATCCGGTTTGTTTGCCGGTATCGTGCGATCAGTTTGGATTTGTTGGTCGTACAATATCGTACACAATCCAACAGACGTCACCGGTTTTGGTGAGTGTTCGTACCACTTGGGGCAGAGGCGGGATTCAGGGGGGGGGGGAACTGCCCCCCCCCCAATCTTGGGACAAATTTAAAAAATATATTTCATTTCATTTCGCAGATCTTCAAATTTATACAGAAAAGATTTGTTTGTTTCTGTATTTTGAGAAGAAATGTAATAATAATTAAGCGAACAATAATTTTATTAAGCTGAGCGAATAATATACATTAATAAATTGGTTAACTTAAGTTCAGTATTATAGAACGCGCGGGATAGTGTAGAGCGTTATTTTGAATTTATCCCTTATTAATAAATCCTCTTTCAATTATATATTGCTTTTAAACGTTATTTACTTGGAAATTAGCAGTTTAATGCCTAAAATCATGAGTCATAACTAGACATCTGATTTTAGGACAAATGCCTGTTTAGGATGTGAAAAGTATTTGCAGATATTTATGAATCATGAGAAAATAGATGTACTGAAAGCATCTAATATGCCTAAAATGTCCTAAAGAGGGCGTTTAATTTAGTATATTTTAGGAGTCTATTTTAATATGTTTTTGCCTAAAACAAGTGATTTTCAAGAACGATCGTATTTAAATGCTAAATTTTGAAATTCGTTTTACGGAAACGCAAAAAATTTTCCGAAATGCAAATGTTGTGTGATCGAACAACGCACCGACCCTGGCGAAAATCCGTGTTGTGAGGGTCTGTATAGCAGCTGTGTTGTACGTGTTTTTTCATTTCGTGCCTTGTTCCTGTAGTGTAGCATACTGTGTGCCTACTGTGCACCGTCCCTGCTCTGCAGTAGTCCATATCTCTTGTACGCTTAGTTTGAAACCGTTTGTATAAGGTGTGCACAAACCGTATAAAGCGTACCGTTTGTATACAAAATAAGGTGTGCACAAACAAAGTTGGTTAGTATTGGTTATATAATATTGGTTTCTAATTTCTTTGTGGATGTGTGTCCCATCGAATGTCTGCTCTTGAAATTACCAAACACCAGTATGTTTACTTGTGGCAAACAAACTCTCTTCGTATCGTCATCGATGGCCCGTAAAGAGTTAACGCATGAAATAATCCTAACACAATCATGTTTAATGGTAAGCAAATACGTTTCTTTAATTGTGACTAAATTTAATACACACATAATAATAGTATATTTATTGTTTCAGAAATAACCCCTAAAAACATTAGGGTTACCTTCACCAACGTGTCGAGTGGTCATAATCTGATTATTGATGAGGTAGAAAAGAAAACTAAATACAATGTATGATCTAGGATATTCAAATGCTGGCTGTTTATAAATTGACCACACTATGAAGATTAAGTTCCACCAGTTCATAGGCAGTGATTTGGTCAATTTCGAAAATTGCGTGTGTATTTCAATGAAACAACAACACATATATTGACACAGAGAAAATATGGTTTCATTCGTGTGATAGGTTGTTTTTTTTTAACTTATAGCAGATAAAATAATTTTGTTAGAAAGTGAAATAACTTGTTTGATTTTCAAGTGGTGTAGCAAAGTGTGCAAATTAGTGCTATAAAGTATAATATATTGTGTTGCTCCATAGCATTTATTTTTTTTAACTAATGATTTTCTTAAACTTAAATAAATTAAACTTAAGAATAATTTTCCTTGACTCTTTCAAGAAACCAAGATATATTTGAGTTATTATGACTAGTAAGCCTACATGTTAATTGAATTGTGCTACATGCAATACGTTACGACAGGTTTCCAATTGGATGTTTTTGATATTTTTTTAACTGAAGCATTTTACTTCACATTAGCTAATTTTTCAAGTTTTCATACTGAATGCCCAAAAATACTACACTATTAGTTAACATTCTTGCAATATGCAAATAAAATGTGCTATCATATGCTAATTTTTACACCAATTTGGTTAATGTTGTCTATTGTGTATAATTGAATGAATATAATTTCTTTCGATAGTTTTCAATATCTTATGTCTGAAGACAATCAGTAGTACTGCTTTATATGCAATCAGTATTTGATGTAATTCCAATTATAGAAATATCTTGTTTTTATTGGAAGCCCAATAAAAATAAGATATTTCTAACTATTTTCTAAAAACAAGATTTTCTTCATGTACATACATGTATGTACCTGAAGTAGTGAACAATTAGTTTGTGAAATGTGCTTCCAATAAAAACAAATATATTTCAATCATTGGAATTACATCAAATACAATTTACTGATTGCGTATTAAACAGTACTTTCTTTTTAACCTATTAAGCAGTAATTTCTCTTTATAGTTTTCAATATCTTATGTTTTAATACAATCAGAAGTACTGTTTAACATGCAATCAGTAAATTGTATTTGATGTAATACATGTATGTACCTGAAGTTTCAAACAATTAGTTTGTGAAACATTGTGCTTCCAATAAAAACAAGATATTTCTATAATTGGAATTACATCAAATACAATTCACTGATTGCGTAATAAACAGGACTACTGATTGTATTAAAACATAAGATTCTGAAAACTATAAAAATAAATTATCTTCAGGCATAAGTTCTGTAAATACTGCAAAATCATTTTAAAAATAACAGTTATATTTTTTAATGATAAAACTACCAGCAACACATGCAAATACAAAATACAATTATGGAGAGAGACTCATCTTAAGATGTTTTCAAAAAAATTTTGTGATTTATTTTATTTAAAGTAGTAAGTGGAATAGGAAGTGGTAAGAAGATTACCCTCTTGATTTGAATTTATTATTTTATTAATTTTGATAAATAACGTTTGGGAAATTAACCTGGCATATATTCTTGGTTTTTGTCTAAAATTGATAGATTTTCAAAATCAAATTTAAGTGAATGCTGAATTCTGTGCTTTGAAATTGTTTTTAATGAATTTCTCTAAGTTATTTTTATGCTCATGTATTCTTTGTTTTATTCTTCGTTTTGTTTGGCCAATACATGATTTGTTGGCAACGGATATAGTTTCCTTTTTCCACTTCAGAAGCTGGAATTACATCTTTAACATTTCTAATAAGATTGTTTGTTTGTTAATATATGTCTAGATATTATATTTTGTATTTTTTATTATTTTGTTAGTAATTTTAGGTACATATGGCAAAACTATAGTTTTGTTAACAGCTAAGGTTTTGGAATAGGGTTGATCAGGTATGATATTAAACATTCCACATAGCATTGCTCTCTTCTTCTTTATGTGCTTTTTTATATACTCAACAGGATTTTTTTAAAATAAATATATCATGTACTATTTTTATATGACATTCCTGGTGTATGGGATGGGATCATTTTATTGCTCTATCTACGAGGCCATAAACAATGCCTCTCTTAGCTGTATGGGATGTTTAGGTAAATAATTAAGGATACGATTAGCAGCATTACCTTTTCTGTACCAATTTGTTGATATTTTTCCGTTGTCATGTTTGATATAGATATCTAGGAAGTTTACAGATTGATTATTTTTTTTCTAAAGTGAACTGGATTCATCACAAGAATTAAACATATTGAGCAAATTTAATGTCATTTTCATCAACTATAATTAATAGGTCATCCACATATCTTTTGTACAAAACAATTTAACAGGCCAGGTAGGATTGATTCTTCAAGTCTACGCTTAACAATTTCTGGAAACACTGTACTAAGTTAACCACCAATTGGAGTTCCAGTCAATCATTGATAAATTACCTCATTAAATGAAAATTCTATGTTCATTAGAATACTTCTTACCACAAGAATTATTTCATGAATTGCAACTCAAGGTTTAAGTTGATTATGATGTTAAATGTTCCAAAATTCTCTTTATTTTTTTCCTGTATTCTCAGGTAAAAAGAATATAATATCACCAGAGTGAGTATATTATTCATCTCATCCTATTCCCAACTACCTTTAAAACAAGCAAATTTTAAGAGAACTATTACTGAGATTAAGGCCAGATACTGTAATTCATTCATCCGTGTGTTATAGGTAAACTTTTCCTAGCCCAAGAGCAGCAGACGAGGTTGTGAATAGCGATAAGAGTTAATAAAGGAAGTTTTTGTTTAAATTTAATTTTGGTTTTGTTTGATTCTTTCAATGCACCCAACCTGCGAGAAGCAATGTTTGATAGGAGGGCTGTAGTTAATTCAAGGTAATACGTTTACGAGCAAAACATTCTTCTGTTCCCAGCTACCACCAGTAATACAATCAATTTGTAAGACTGAGGTTACGAGATATTAAAATTCATTCATAGAAATGTGTTTATTTCTATTGTGTGACTGCTATTTTCGTAAGTATCAAACGTGTTCTGAAACATCTTCCATGATATATCACATTTGAATGTACTTGATGCAACATCAAACTAGTGAGTCCTTTACGCGGACAGTTTCAGTAGTGAATCTTTTGCACAATTCTGTTTGGATTTTTTTTTTTTTTTTTTGTGGAACCTTCAGTATAAAATGTATCTCTGAGAAACATTCGGTTCTCATGAGAATTTTTCCGGAAGAAAATCTAGGCAGAATCGTGAAAGATTTTCTACTGGAACGCATTCCACTGTAAATATGTTAGGTTAGGTTAGTTTTCGTAACCTAGGTGCACGCATCGATTGGTAATGGTACACGTACATCGTGTACACGTGACGTCGTGTACGTTCCAATTCAGCTCAAGCGTACATTCATTTGGGCCAAATTACACGTTCGGTACACAAAAACTCATATCGTGACAAGCTCTTGTACACATCCGTACATTGCAGATGCGCATTCCGTGCACGTTTGCCCTACATTGGCGTACGTTTAGCGTACACACCGATTTTCGCCAGGGGACATCTGGGTCATTCCATGCAAAAAGTAGGAAATCTGACACTACATCTCAGAATTTAAAAATATTTTGCCACCTTACTTATTATGATACCTGCATGAACCAGGTACAATATTTTTGTCTCATCATCCATTGTTTAGCAACAATGGGCATTTGAAATATTAGGTTAGCAGTCTGTAGACATTCCGTTATGATTTTTTTTCCGATGATACGCAAACAAGCAAAAAATATGAAAGTGACACCATTTGTAGAAGAAATGTAAAGGATAATTTTACGCTAAAGATTTTTTTTACCGTGAGTCTTTAACAATTAGGAAGTAAACAAATTCTAAAAAATGCAATAAATGGAAATATAATATTTTTAAATTCTTGAATTTTGGAAGAAAAATTGCTGAAAGTACTTTCAAGCTACTCGGTAAATTTCATCATGGAATCTTGAATGGTTTTAAAGTTAAGAATAAAAGTTTCTTACTGGCGCTCCATTAACGAACTCGTCTCAGCTGCTAGAGCCGCCGCGCCACAGCGCTCCTCGTCAGCGCTCGGCGTTACAGTTTTCCTCCGCCGCGCGATGGTGGATTTCGCAAAACTACTTCTCTAGGTGTTAATTTTGCCGTGGGAGCTACATGAAGAGATACGCCAAATTCGACCATTATTTTTTGTTCACTCCAACGTTTTGGTAACACGTTAAAATCATGTATTTCTCATTAGCTGTTTTTACGTTTGAAAATTTTTCTTTGAATTGTGTCAACATTTCTTCTCCATTATTGCTTTCTGTACTCACATGAAATAATTCAGAAACTGCTTTATTTACGGCACTCACCTTTCTCCTTGCGTACGATATCTCTCGGGTTTGTTTTCGCAATGACAATGGTGATTGACCCAGAGGATACAAAATGTTTACATTACTGATAGTGGCTTCCTCTGCAACTCCTGGGGCTACGTACTCCTCTTCACTTGACGTTTTCACTTCACTGTTTCAGTTGAGTCACTAAGATCTGCATTGGGCATTTTGGATATTTTGTGACGACACATCGCATATTGCTTCACCTACCACTAAATTCGATATTTTCTTCCGCATCGCCTCTGTAATCTTTCTCTTACCCACCCGACTTTTGTGCTTCTCGAGTCCGAATGGATTGCAGCATCAGAGCCTGTTAAACGTATTCACAATCTTTGGCATTTTCTATCACGATGTATCACTGAACAGTAACACGCGAAAACTAAGCCTGTAAACTGGTGTCAGGATCCCTTCGAAGGCATCGATGGATATCCCTAGGGAATGAACTTGGCGGTGCCTGCCTGCGACCTTGCGTCACCCCTCGCTTGGCAAAGGCACGCGACTTTCAACCTTAAGAGCAAAATGCGCGTATACTTTTTATTTAATAACTTACGCATTTTTTTGAGATTCCATCGCGACAGTTTGCAGAATGGTTATTTATTGGTTCTTCCTGCAGTGTGTAAAATATGAAAGAAAAGAAAATATTATTTTTGAAGAAAAATGTATTTGTTTAATTTATTAGCATTTTTTATTATAAACAAATGTCTCAATCCTTAATATATTATCAACTGCTTAAAATATGATCATTTATCTTCAAAATAGTGTGCCCGTTTTTAAAGTTTTATTCATTTTATGAACGTCATAATTATTATCATTATTGAGTACATTGTGTCATCGTCCACGTTTAACCCGTAATTGTTGCTAAACTGCTGAAGATATTAATTCCATAAATTGTCTTTTAACTGTTCATCATTAGTAGATTAATGTAATAAAATATGAAAAAAATCTGAGACTCACTGTCAGAAAACCTGAAATTTTGCATGGAATGACCCATCTTTCACTTAAAATACCGAACTAAAGGAGCCCTGCAAGTCAACATAATAAGGATGTTTCACGCTCGTCTCCGATCAGCACGCACTTCTTGGGCAATTGCACCCATTCCTGATGCAGCAGCGCTGTTGGCGACAGACAGGCCAGGCAAAAGCCTACGCTCGGACAGGCGTATATTACAAAATACTGTTCAGTGTTTAAATGGATCGTGTGATACAAGTTTTTTTCGGGGGTGGGGAGAAGGGGCAAGTGAAAACGTTCCAGGAGACGTGAGCATGAGAAATGTAACTAAATTTGTTTGCTCCTATAAATCCATGTCAGTAAAAAGTTCATTTTCAGCCTCAAAAATTATTTTAATAGACGAGAGACAGCCTTATTGTAGAAAATTTGGAGAAAATATTGATTATATACTAGACTGCTAATTATGAAAGTGAATAAAATATGCTTGTAGTCTCTCTCATAAATGTAACAATACTTTTTCCTGCATACTTTAATGGCTTAATTTAATCTTTTGAGATACGTTCTACATGCCAGAAATATAACTTTTTGATGCCTATTTTTTACCTGGCTTAGTCATTCTGTAACCTATTTTAAGTGCCTCAAACGTCGATTTTAATGCCTATTAGTGCCTAATTTCGTAATTTTGTTGCCTATTTTAGGTGCCTAAATCAAATCTTTTTTGTGAGAAAAATTCCGAGATCTTGTCATAACACTCGAAGTTTTACTCTCAGAAAGAAATAGTATTTCCCGTTTATTAGATGTATATAGAGTTAAAGGTGGTGATATGAACCATTTATATAATATGAGAGCCCCCTTGGTATCTTTTCATAAATCGCAAACATTCTAGCAGGACTAGAATTTAAAGGATTTTAACTAGTTTAATAACTCCTGTTGCCAATATTCAGTTGTATACGCGAGCTGATGTGAAACAGGTGTTCGTGTTTTCTCGGTTTTAAAAGCTTTGGAAGGTATGTCTTTGGCTTTTAATTAGAGTTGATTTTGCTTAGGCCGATTCTGATTTTTAAGGAAAGAAATACAACATGTTTTAAACGTTTTTTTTCTTTTTTTCATTTAATCTGTAATTTCGAACTATCATAGATCGATTTTAGTTTGCAGAATTTTAATATGGCGATGGTTGTAAAACGAGCCCCGAACTATGGTGCTGTAGCGTCATAGCACTGGGCGCGACCGACCGCACAAGTCGTGCAAGGGGGAGGGGTTGGTCCTCTCGTGCCGCGCAGGGGCGGATGGACCCCCGGGGTCTCTCGAGGGTCTCTCCGCTGGGGGCGTGTCTGAGAAGGCGGCTGTCCGTTCGCACAAGTGATGTGTGACGACAGAAATCGTCTGCAGGTGGACGGCAGGCTCCATCTGCAGCTGGCCCAAATCTCGAGCGGAAATGACGCTTTGTGCGTGGGAGTTCGGTCACGTGATGCCTCGCAAGGGAGGCGGGTGGAATGAGCTTCCTTGGCATTCGAGTTTGACCGTAGCGATGTGCGGAGGTATCGCGAGCAGCGTCTTGCGAGGCGTGGCTTTTCGCCACGGGACAAGAGACCAGGGGCGGCGCTAGTGTAGCGAGCTGGGATTCTCTTTTCAAATACTGAGGCGGCTCGTCTCAGGAGTCGGAGTGCTGTGGAGAGCAGCGTTCCTTGGGAGTGTTCCTTAGGAGTGTACATAGTGTAATAAACTATTGTAAATAAATATGTACAGTAAACTCCGTATCTGTGTTCTTCCTCATCTCATGACGATGTCACAGTGCATATACGAGCGTATATATACGTGTGAGCCCCAAACTTTAACTGGCTTGTAATACATACACTAAAACTTGTGTTCGTACTATTTTTGTTTTAGATGCCACCAAAAATTCTAGGGCCAAAAAAAAGGAACTAGTGGAGGTACAGAATGGCACAGATTTTCTCGTAGCTAGTTTCCTAATTTCTTTGGTCGGGGCTGACTTTTCGGTCGTGCCCCATTCTTATGCCAGCAACCGTCTATCGCCGCCCGAACATTTTTTCACATTTGCTCAATTTTTCGGTTTCCTAATGGCAGAACCGAAAAACTACTTTAAGAATATTATTGAAGAGTAAAACTTCGCCCTAAATGGAAATTTTCGTTGAAAAATTTGGTGCCATTTTTACGAAAATAGCGTTTAAGCGTTACGAAATGTGTTAATGCAAAAAGCTCTTTTTTACAGAAAACTATTTCGATTTCGAAAAGCTTTATTGGAAGTCGCTTATATCACTGCCACTCACAAATGCAATAATATATTCAAGTCGCCGATAATGTGCATATTAAAGACATGAGAGAAATTTCAACTAAATTACATTTGTGTAATTTTTGAAGAAACAAAATAATACAGCAAAATTGTATGTCATCTTAAACATTGCAATTAGCATTATCCGTGCAAAAAGTTAGAAGAAAATATTAGGAGCCGTTTTTGAGAAAACGGTGTTTGAGTGTTTCTGAAAATGCGGAAATTTGTGCTCGTTTTTACACAAAACTGTTGAGTTTTCAATAAACTTTATAAGACATAATTTAATGTACATGCGCACATTTTACAATGTACATGCGCACACAAGTCGAAATAAAAGTGGAGGCTCATATTATCATCTTGCACAGAGGATTGCATTTTAATTAAAATAATTTATTAATGTATATTTCAAAATATGTATCCTACAGTTATGTATAAACATTTTTGACCATAAATAATAAATATTTTCAATATATCGATGTATGATTCACTGAGAAAAATGCATTGTTGAATTTACAGTTCAGACCGTTCAAATAACAATGAGAATCGTCACCTCTGTGTTCAACTAATCTAATTAATAACATTCAATAATAATCAATTAAATAATTAACAAAATTGAAAACAGTGTATGTAGTTACAGCAAAATTAATTAAAACCATTCATATAAACGAATATTTTCGTGTTCACAATTGCGCCCAAATTTGCCCCCCCCCCAATGAAATATCCGAAATCCCGCCTCTGACTTGGGGCATGTGTTTGGAACTTCGAGGGCAGTACAGATCTGCCAGTGGAGGTAGCTACACATCCTGTCGTGTCTTTTCAAGTATTCCGTCTTTGCGAGGATTGGACAAGCTGAGACAATATGATCAATGGTTTCTACGTGTTCCTGACAAATGCGGCATTTATCATCTTTGGAAATTTTGAGAACCGCTTTATCATAATGTCGTGTTCTCAAGGCCTGATCTTTTGCAGCTATTACAAGTGCTTCCGATTCTGGCTTCATTCTTCCCCTTTTAAGCCACATAAATGATTGATCCTTATTTTCTGCACCTTGTCCATTCTTTTTAGATATTGTCCGTGGAGTGGTTTGTCTCTCCACGATTTCTTTAACATTTTCTGTGTCTCAAATTTCATGTTAAGTAGCATCAGAAGTTCAGTGTCGCTGTCATTCTGCGTATCTTGCATAGTCTTATTCGCAATGCTTTTTGCTACACTTACAGTGCCTCTGTTTCCCATTCTTCGGTCAGATTTCATGATCTGCCTTTTCGAGGATCATCTTGATGGCTGACTACATACTTTCCCATCCCGACTATTGCGTTGTGCCAGGAGGTCTCAATTTGTCTGAGCCCTATTCCTCCTTCCTTACGTGACACATTAAGTCTATGTACATCAGTTGGAGGGTGGGAAACATGATGCATTGTTAGCAGTTTTCTGGTTTTTCGATCCATGATGCGAATTTCTTGCTCAGTCCAGTCCACTAGTCCGAAACTGTATTCGGCTACAGGCACCGCCAAACTACCTATTGCTATTTTTTTCCTGGAATTCGGAGCGGACTGCAGGACCAGTCTCACTCTTCTGTAGTACTCCCTGCGAATTCTCTCTTTCATTGTGTCGATCGAGATGGTCTCACATTCTTCAATGCCCAGATGTTTGTAAGTTTTCCCTGGCTCAAGATCTTCAATCACAGTGTGCCTATCAACTTCAATGCTCTCTGACGTCAGTTTGCCTCTTTTTAAATTGATTTTTGCACATTTGTCAAGACCCAACTTCATGCAGATGTCATTGCTAAAGTCATTCACGACAGACAGCATTTGGGAGAGAATCGCTTCATTCTTTGCAAACACTTTCAGATCATCCATGTAAAACAAATGTGATACTGGCCTTTCATCACCATGGAGCTTAAAACCAAAGTCAGCTTGCGACAACTGTCTCGATAGTGGGATCAAACTAATGCAAAACAAAAGAGGGGATAGTGAATCTCCTTGAAAAATACCCCTGTTAATCTGAATATTTCTGGTTTCTACTGCTTCCTTTCCGCTGTGTATTAGTAACCTGGTACTCCACGACTTCATACTAGCCTTGCAAAATTCAATAAGTCTAGGATGAAATCGATAGATCTCCAGGGTCTTCAAAATCCAATCGTGTGGTACACTATGAAAGGCCTTTTGGTAGTCAATCCAAGCCATGCTCAAATTACGTATTCGTTTCTTTACGTCATCCAAGATTACTTTATTCAGTAGCAAGATTTCCTTACAGCCATAAGAACCTTTACGACATCCTTTTTGTTCAGCTGGCATCAAATTATTCTTCTGTAGATGTCTGTACATTTTGTGAGCTATGGCTGCAGTTATAACTTTGTACAGTACTGGCAGACAAGTGATTGGCCTGTAGTTCTTCGCCAAGGAGCTGTCTCCCGCTTTGGGTAGCAAGTACGTGATGCCGCGTTTGAGCCGTTCCGGAAGTTTCTTTGGGTTTTCTAAAATTTTATTAACAGCCTTTGCTAGATGAGAATGTATTGCTGTTAATTTCTTAATCCAATAAATCTGAATTTTTATCAACCCCAGGGGATTTCCAGTTTACCGTGTTCTTAATTCCTTGGAAGAGGTCCTCTTCCGAGAATTCGTGAATATCTTCCACTGTTTCCACAAGTTCATCGACAGCATCATCTTCAGATTGAATCCAATATGGGTCATTCCACGTAAAAAAACCTGAAGTGTTTCAAATTCTCTAATATTTTTTTACACTATTATGAAAAGTAAGAGACACGTATTTTTTTGTTTAGCCCAGAATACATTATTTTTGAAGTTACAATTATTGAAATATATTAATTTTTCTCCAATGCCGAGATGTTTAATAATTTTTAACTCCAAATGTATTGCTTGTAAAAACTTAAACTTGATCTCAAATTAAAGCTAAAGAAGCAATCTTTCAACAAGTGTTTATAAATAATTGCATATTTTATATTGTGTTTTTTAAATTGTTTATAATTTTTAAAACGAGTTTTTTTTAAGATGATCACCATGATTTTTTGTTTTAAACTCGACGGCAATAAATTCTTTAGACTTTCATCTCCATCTCTGCAAATTTTCAAAATGGCTTCTGTTTTAGAACTCACGTAAAAAATAATATTCAACGGAGCGCAGAGTATTTTCTTGGCCGCCGCGGCGCGCCGCCACCATATCGCTTTGTCAATGCTCCCTGTGTCTTCCTCCACTGGACTTGCGGCCTTGCGCAACACTGCCCACGCCCTTTCATCGATGTCAGCAGGTCGTTTACCACCCATGGCATTGGCAGGAAGTCGACCAAGCAATACAACATTGGGATCATTTTACACCTAAGAGTGTGTGACACAGTGCAAATAATATCCTCGTTTGTGACGCGTGTGTGAGTGCCCGTGCGCTTCTTTCTTTCTAGGAGAGTGACAAAAAATAATTGAAGATGTCAGGTACAATGAAGATACGCTTTGATTCATGTTTCAATCCTTTCAATCTAGAAAATTATGGTAGAACTGAATGTAAAAGTGTAAGACATGTAATACGAAGTAAGTTGTATTCATTCAAAAGTTGGGCACACAGTACTTATAAATTACGCCGAACTTGAAAATTTGTAACATATGCAGATGGAGAACTTCAAAATGTTTTATAACATGAATGTCAAACTTCTAAAGGTACCATTGAAACATTTTCCAGCAAACCAGGTACAAGTCATAAGAGTAGAAATTCAGAAGAAGACAATAATTCGTAATTGAACATTGAAATGAGAGATAATGGTGATCTATGTCCTAGTGAAGAATTTTGATATAGAAGAGGTAGATGAAGAACAAGAAAATGAATACATCATAAAAGAATTGAAAAAAAGATACGAAACTACTAATGATAAAAATTAAAATTTTAACGATTTTCGAAGATTGGTCTTTTTCCTAAAGGTAAAAAACATTTCGATGCATCTACTCACATGATAACTGTTTGCAATACAGGTAGCAACAAAGGAATATTGTCAACTCCACATGTGAAATCCAGAAGCGCTATCGTCGGTTCTGTACACCAATATGTTGTGGTTTTTTATTGTTCAGATGACATTAGCCGTATAATGAGTAAATAAAGAAAAAAAATAATTTTATTTCAGTAAGAGAGAATGGGGGATAGATTCACAAACAAAAGAGAATTATACTGAGCAACATGAAAGAAACCTACCGACATTTTAAAGACAAGTCTCCGCATCTAAAGAACAGATTTTCAAAGTTCGCTGAATTAAGACTGAAACACTGCATTTTACCAGGAGCTATCGGTACACATACAGTATGTGTTTGTGTATATCACGAAAACGTACGAGTAAAGTTAATGTTTGACGGAGGAGGTCTCGCAAAGGTAACAGATGATGTTAATGCATTGAAGGATGGTCGGTACTACCTAACAAAAGTTATTTTTGACACTCCAAGAGCTGTTACTTTAAAAAGTGTGACAAATGTCCTGGAATAGAACAACTTACAATGTTGCAGGAAAAGTTTGAAGATAGGATGATTGACAGAGTGACGTAACGGCAGTGGATTCACGTTGAACTATTAAAGTACATCATGATCCGATTACGACTCCCAAGAAGCTCTATGAGTGGGTACAAAAACATACAAAACATAGTGATATTCTTCTTCACCAATGAAGACCATGAAGAAGAAAGAATTCACTTAAAAGTCGTAGAAATGCAGCAAAATGGCTACGTGGTACACGTTCGTTACATTCCTTTGTTCCTATTTGTGAAGATAAAGAATTAATTAAAACGTGTTCCTTGAAAGAAGGTGCACATGTTGTCCAAGTTATATAAAGAAAACTTAAAAAGACATAAATCGGATACAACTTCATATTTTATGTTTGGAATATTAACAAGAACTTTAAAACTCATTTCTCAGTGAACATTTCTACTTATCTTCCTGTTCTGAACAGAGGCGGGATTTCGGATCTTTCAGGGGGGGGGGCAAATTTGGGCGCTATTAAAAACACGAAAATATTCGTTTATATTAATACTTTAAATTAATTGTGCTGTAATATATACATATATAATTTTCAATTTTGTTAATTATTGAATTTATTATTATTAAATGTTATTAATTAGATTAGTTGAACACAAAGGTGACGATCTTCAACATTGTTGAACTGTCCAAACTGTAAATTCAACGATGCATTTTTTCTCAGTGAAGCATATCGAAATTATTTATTATGATCACAAATGTTTATACATAACTGTGCCATTCTGTAGCATCACTACTTATTTTCTCGTTATGGAATGCTGCGAAAAATCGATTTCGAGATTTCAACCGAAATACACGTTTTGGAGGTCCCCTGACGCCGCAAAAGTTTTTTTTGAAAACATCGTCCGTCCGTCTGTTTGGTGTATGTGAACAACAAAAGCGCCTAAACTATGAGTACGATTTTCCCAAACTGAATAAACCCTGGTCAATCTGGCTTGACTCGAAGATCTGCGATTTTGAAAAACATTCATTAATTTTACTTTGGGGGTACTTTACATGAAGCTCTCGAGATATGTTCAAAATGTTTTCAAAAATGGCTCTTTAAAGTTCTTGTAAAAAGAGAGTGAAATACATTTACAAAGATGGCAAAGGTTCGATTTTCACTGTTAAATCTGAATTTTTGAAAGTTGCAAGATATTGAAATTTTTAGGCGTATTCTTACAACTACAAAATTAAATTGGAGTTTTTTCTTCATAATTAGTTCTTTCGTTTAGGTCATGCTCAGTTTTTTGAAAATTTTATTAGTTTTATGCGCTTTATTGCGTCCAATATGTGCAATATTAAAAAATATCAAAAAGATTTTCTCCTAAACGGCCCTAGATTTTCTTTAAACTTTTGGGCGGATAGTATTAAATGTACTCTGTAAGATGACATAGACTTTTTTTGCTCTATTCTTATGTTATTGTTTTCCGAAATTACACTAATGTATTTTTTTCGTGTCTCTCACGTCGCGTCGTTAATATTTATATTATAGGCGATTTGTTCGTTGTTTAGAACCGAGAAAACACGAACACCTCTCTTTCACATCAGCTCTCATTTACAACCGAACCACAGAGCTATGATGGGAAAAGGAGTTATTAAACTAGTTGTTAAAATCGTTCCTGGTATAATGTTTGCGTTGTATGAAAAGATACCAAGGTGGCTCATATTATATAAATGGCTTGTTTCACCATTTTTACCACTATATCTATAATAAACGGGAAATTCTCTTTCTTTTTGAGAGTTAAAATTTGAATGTTATGAATAGACCTCGGCATTTTAGGCACAAAAAATATTTGGTTTAGGCTCCTAAAATACGCTACAAAATTACGAAATTATGCTCTAATATGCATTAAAATCGACGTTTTTGGCACTTAAAATAGATACAGAATGACTAAGCGAGGCAAAAAATGGACATGAAAAAGTTAAATTTCTGGCTTCTAGAACTGATCTCAAAAGGATTAAATTAGGTAATTTTTATTATGCAGGAAAAAGTATTTTTACATTGATGAGAGAGAGTAAAAGTCAGTGGCGTAGGCTCAATGTATGCGAGTGATGTGTTACATCCCCTAGTTTTCCATCACTTAAAAATATTCTCAGTAAAGTATTTTATTTCCTTCTGTTAAGTATCTCCCTCTATTTCACTATTCCCTCCCGACATTTATGTGCGCGGTCCAATAGGCGTTAGTCCCCTCGCTGGATGTGACAGATCGAGAAACATCCCTTCAACGACCTCACTTCGTTGGCGAGGTCATTGAACTCACGGCCATGCGCTGTGTGCAAGCTGCGTGGTTTCGGCTGCCGGTGATGTGACATAGCTTCTCACATCAAAGGCTTCTCATTGGCGTTCGTGTATCCCCTCCCAATAACATTCCATACCCCCTCCTCTGATGCCCTTCTCTCTCTAATAATTCGGCAGCACGCCTGGGAATTCCAGAAGTCACGTGCCACTATTGTGGCCCGGAAGCGGGGAGCGGGGGGCTGACGGCACGACTGTCTTTCTTCACAAGTCAAGCAAGTCTGCCAACTATGCTTAAGCATATTTCAACCTGATTCAGTACAACTGGGTAACACGACGTTTGTTAGCAGGCCTGACAAAACAAGATCATCATGTAAGGAAATGGTATGACAGAACGGTATGACGTTAACTCGAAACGGTGCGCGCGATGTTATTTCGTCCGTCATGTGAGTCCTGCATTCTACCGTAAATGCTGTTTACTACTGAATGTGCGTTAAATAGACTACTTTGCCTAGTTGGTGATATGTCAAAGAGAATCGTGAATTCGAAATTGTAACGCGAAAGAATAAAACTTGCGTGTGCGTGTGCGGCATGGCGAGCTCATCATTTTGTGGTAGTGGGTGAGTTATTGTGGCAGGGAACAATAGTGAAACGTTTCATTGTGTCATAGACAGGATTCGTGAAATTCCGTGCAGTTCTTTCTCCTATTACGAAAAACTGAAGATAGATAGTGATGGACAACCAAGACAACGCGCGAATAGATGTCGAGTTCAAAAATTAGGTATGTACTTGTTTGTGGTTATTTTTTTAGTTTTATTGTTTTGTTTATGTACAATGAAATTATTTTAGCATGGCCGCTCATGATCAGACCTCAGAGCTACCGGAAGATTCCATTCCTTAAAACTATCGCTTTAGGGGGGAGCGCGTCCGTTCCCAGGACGTGTTGACAGCCCTACTCCAGTTCAGTAAACATTGACCCTGACTATTCGTCTCCGCAAGGTGACAGTTTTCAGTTGCATTTCTCTAACAGAGTCAGAGGCGTATCTAGGGTATGGCAGGCATGGCTCGTGCCATGGGCGCCACTCACAAGGGGCGCTATTCATCTTTCGACGGTTATGAAAAAAAATTGAATTATTATTCAATTATGGAATTAAACTTTACACAACAGATGAAATAAAATCTTTTTGTATTAAATGTGCTAATTGTATAAAATGCTTACAAAATAAAACAAATGTTTTTTTAATAAAGCAATATCGATGTTTGGCGTCATTCTCTTTACCAAGCAAAATCTTTCCAAGATCCTGACTAATGTTTCTCCTAAAGTATCATTTAAGACTGGCAATTTAAAAAAAATATGAAAAGCGAAATGTAATACAGTTCAACAGACTTCCATAATTAAAATACTAGTGGAAAATACTGCTCTCATTGGGAATGTAAGAAGGTTTGCCAGTAGCACCTTCTAGAAGTTTCATAGCGTGTAACTTGCCAAGGAAATCATTGTGTGAGAGTGACAAAGAAGTGTCTTGAAGATTCCGGGTCAGAGTGTATTTCCAGTAGTTCTGAAATAAGTAAATTCTGATAAAGAAACACCTGAATGCGCAAAAGAAAATAACAATGTTAATAGAAGGTAAGCACTAGAACTACGTATACTATACTGCGATTTTTCTAAGAAGAGCTCTCAAGATAACTCAAATCCCATCTTCGCGATGGAATATGTCACGGCATTTCGCGTCTTTCTCAGTCGTTCCGCTAGATTTCGCACAATCGCGACCGTATGAAGCAGTGCTTGCGATCATGCGACTTCTACCGGCAAGACCGAGAAAAGACGCGAAAATGCCGTGACATATTCCATCGCGAAGATGGGATTTGAGTTATCTTGAGAGCTCTTCTTAGAAAAATCGCAGTATACAATTGTTTTATTTCTGGTTTTAATTGACTGAATTAAATTCGATAGGAAAATTGCAAGTTTATTAGTCTGTATTTAAAACATAGATGTTTTAAACATCCATGTTTCTTTGTAGATGTTTTCATCGATATCAAAAATCCTTTAGCGATAAATCGATGTTTTGGTAAAATTTGCCAACACTAGTTGCGAGGATTGCTACAGGAAATATTGTCCATTTAATTAAAAAATCACATGTTAGAAAGTCATTACCAGTTTTACAGTCATTACTACAATCAAAACATTAACAAATGGTACATCATTGCATTCCTCTTTTTATGATCTATCGATTGTTAACGAGAAAAATGTATAGTTCCATTTATAAACACAAAGACGAATAATTTTCTCGAAAATTAAAGTATTTAAAAAATATCTCTACGACATATTTCTTGCCCCGTGGTTCCACATTGTTGAGGCAAAACTATGTTTCGATATCGTAAACCGTTTGGAAGTTACGGGGGTGGCCCATAGTTGGTGGAATACTGTACCAGTATAAGGCAGAAGTAAAAAGAGTAAAAATATGAAATAGTAATAAATAATAAGAAATCATTAAACTCTCGGCTGTGTCATAGAACAAATATGGCAAACATTTTCGTATGAAGCCACTATTCTCCAACCAACGCCGGTTCAGCTAGGCCCTATCTGATTTAGCAGACGAGAAAAGAAGAATCCGACAATGATGTGCATGATATTAAGTTTTAATTGCATTTTGTTTACACCGCAACTGAAACATCGATTAAATTAGCTCCGGAGTAAGTGCACGTGAAATAAAATATAATTTCATAAAATAATTTGTTGATCGGTATTACGAGTTGTCTAGAACAAAAATTAACGAACATATTGAATTGGAAAATATTGACAACATTGTCAGTTGGTCTGTGCATATATGAAGTTAGCACGGCCACTTTTCTACAAGTTGTCAAGAACGAAATTTAGTTTAAAATACTATCAATTTTTAAAATTGGTTAAAATGTAAAGAAGTAAATTTTTATTTTGGCGCGACGCGAATTAACAATTTATTAATTCCATTTTTCTAAATATTTTATTTTTGTGAAATGAAAATTAAATTTATAACATTACAGTTGCTTTAGGGAAAAAACGCACTTTGATCTAATAAGACAATTGCGATCAATTTTTTTCTTGATTGATAAGAGAATATAATACATTACACTAAGTTAATACATAATTATTGAAATATTTTTAAATATACTTCTTGAAAAATAATGCTTGACTTAAAATGTTATATAGAAAAGCTTCCAGAAAAAAAATAATTATTAAGTTTAGACCTGCCAGTTTTTTTTGTTTTGTTTTGTGTTGTTTTTTAGAGGACTCTTAATCATTGCAGAGGAGAAACTTTATGTGGACAAAAAATGTGCTAGTACCCAAACTCATGTAGGCGATATAATTTAATCATAATTCGCCACTTCCACACGAATAGTGCCAATAGTTTGTACACTTTCCAAAGACGACGTATACATGTTAAACATTAAAATTTTCTTTAATGTTGACCATTAACATTAAACTTTTATCATGGAACGTATCTACTTTTCAGTGATAAGTACGTACACCATGAAGCGTTCCATTAAAACCAAAAAAGAATCTGGTGCTGCTGGTCGAAAAAGACGACAGTTGGAAGAACAAGAGGATAAGAAATATAGAAAGTTTTTGATGACATTTTTTGACAAAACTAAAACAAACAGTGCATCATGTTCTATAGAGTCCCCTGTATCATCTCAACTACCTTTGGTACCTTTTGTGTAGCTCGCAACAATCCCCCTCAGGTTTGGTAGCGTAAATAAACAAGGAACTGCTGTGTGCATTAAAGGGGAAATGTAGCGGGGGATATCTCCGTTGAAAATACGGGTTATTATATATCGAAAATACGGGTTATTATGTATTAAATAAATTAGAGAATAGTTGGGATGAATGGAAAGGAAATAAATAAAAATATTACCAAAACCACTGTTCAACTTATTTGTATAAGTAATAAAGTATTCTTATTAAGAGTTGTCATTTTAGTTTATGTAGTCATTTTCATAAATTTATTTTTGTAAATGTTCATAAGTTGATAATATATTTTTAAAATAGTAACATTTTCGTCATTTCATTTTACAACGAATGTAAATATGTATTGATAAACATGAATTGTTATCTTCTCTTTATTTTCTCAATTCCTAAAATTTAAAAAAAGGAAATTAAAAACAGTAAATTATTTTTGAGATAAATTTTTATGAAACTTTTTGAAATTAATCAGAATCTTATTGACATTAGTGCAAGCATCCTAAAACAAATAACAACCCTAATTTGAAGTATCCTGATAAGGGCGCAAATTCCATGCTTGCCATGGGCGCGGGAATACCTAGATACGCCTCTGAACAGAGTACAGCTGTTTGTATGAAGTTCTATACGTGATTATTATTTTGTTGTGATCATTGCAATGCGTCCTGTTCAAAGCATCTTTCATATAGACATCCTTCACAGTCAGATGCGTGACGTCGTTGCAAAAGTATATCAATTTATGAAGAGAAGCAAAAGAAGGCATTGAAAATATCAAAACAGTTCTTAAGGCAGTAATTCCTGGTTCGGGTGTTTCGAAAAGATCTATTCGCAGAATTAATAAGGAAATTAATTGTATTCAATCAGGAGAATCGTGTTCATTTTCTACTCCTAATTAAGAAAAAGAGAAAGGACGTGGAATCTGCTCTCGAGAGCTGCAATGAGAGTGTGTTTCACCGCACTATGATTTAATGCACCATATCAAGAAATCGTTATTTTTACAGGAAACGACGCGATAGTAAAGACGGTGAAAATGATACTACTTATGATTGTAAGGAAACGGGTATCAGTGACAGTGGAAAATATATGGATGAAAACAGAGCCAGGCCATCTCGTGAAATTTGGTGTTTCTCCATTAACCGAGCAAAGACACTACAGCAAATTGATTTCGAAGGCTGTTCGCTAGCTTGTGCTATAGCAAAGGTAGGCTAATGTTTTTGGTTTTGACAGACGAACCAGGCGCGAGCGAGCGCCATCTTCTGGCTCTCTCCCCATCACTTTCAGCTTCCCCCTCTACTCGCGAATCTCAGCGGCCACCCTAGAAAAATTTAGCTGTAAATTAGTGCATGCAATGAGAAAATGATTTTCAAGGAAGATTCAGAATGTGTCTAACTTGCAACATACACTTCTAAAATACTTCAGAGTAAAGTAGAATGACGCAGACTTTAAATATTTGGAATTATGCATTCAACCTGTAATATCATGATCGCATCCCCACACCTACCAGCCAGGAGACGCCACTGGTAAAAGGATATTGTATTGACTTTCATGTGTAGAAGTATAATATTTAATCAATATTTTCTCCAAGTTTTCTACAATAAGGCTGTCTTATCTATGAAAATCATTTGGAAGGCTGAAAATAAACTTTTCACTGACACAAATTTATAGGAGCAAACAAATTTGGTCACATTTTTCATGCTCAACATCTCCTAGAACTACTTCACTCGTTCCTCCTCCCCACAGAAGAAAAAACTTGTACTACACGACCCATTTAACCATATATTTTGTAATCTTCCCCTGTCCGAGAGTATTCCTGACTTGTGCCTTTCCACGCCTGGACTTCGCAGACGACGCGCTGGGACGATAAGCCTCAACCTGTCAACAGCGCAGCTGCATCAGAAATGGTTGCAATTGCCTAAGAAGTGCGTGCTGATCGGAGACGAGCGTGAAACATCCTTATTATGTTGACTTGCAGGACTCCTTTTGTTCGGTATATTGGGTGAAAGATTTCAGTGCGTTGTGATTGCGTATTCGATCACACAATATTTGCATTTCGGAAAATTTTTTGCGTTTCCGTAAAACAAATTCCAAAATTTAGCATTTAAAATATCGTTCTTGAAAATCGCTTGTTTCAGGCAGTTTTAGGTAAAAACATATAATAGGCATCAACCGCCCTTTTAGGACATTTTAGGCACTATTAGACGCTTTCAGTACATCTATTTTGTTATGATTCGTAATCATTGCAAATTTTCACAACATTCTAAAGGAACTAAATAGGCATTTGTCCTCAAGTCCGGGGTCTAGTTATGACTCATGATTTAAGGCGTGAAACAGTTTTATTTCCAAGTAAATAACGTTTAAAAGCAAAATATAATTGAAAGAAGATTTATTAATAAAGGATATTAAAAATAACGCTGAACATTATCCTGCGCGTTTTATAATACTGAATTGAAGTTCACCAATTTACTAATGTATGTTATTAGCTCAGCTTCAAAAAAATTACTGTTCGCTTAATTATTATTATATTTCTTCTCAAAATACAGAAACAAGTAAATCTTTTATATATAAATTTGAATATTAACAACATGAAGTTAAATATATTTTTTTTGAAAATTGTCCCAAGATTGGGGGGGGGCAGTTGCCCCCCTTGCCCCCCCTGAATCCTGCCTCTGGTTGTGAAGCTTGTTCCCCCCAGCGATTCGATAGCGGCACATACAACGACGGGGCGCATGAGGTTCTCGCGGCGCTGTGAACGAGGTAAGATTTAAAAAATTCTCAAAAAGGTATTTTGACAGAAGCCATTTTGAAACTTCGCAGTCCTTTAGAAGAAAGTATGAACTTTCTTTTCATTTTTTTCAGATTTTTAATTCGTGGTAAAATTAATAATTTTATAAATAAAAATTTTTAAACAAAAATTAACATTAAAAAATAAAATTTTATAAACAATAAGATAAATTTCATGAAAGGTACAGATATAAGCTTTGATTTAAGAGGAACTCAAAACCGAGATTTTAAAATGATTTTGAGATACAAATATTATACACGTCAGTGCGTATGAAGTTACGGAAAATTTAAAAAATAAAATTACGAAATATAAATATTTGAGCAAAACTAAAAAACACATGTTGTATAGTTTGTTTTCATGAACCTGTAAAAAAATAATCAGAAAGATATCAGACATCGAGGTCAATCTTCCTTCAAATTCGTCCGATTTTGCGTGGAATGACTCATATGCGTCTTTGTTGTAGGATCTGCTCTCCTCCCAGCTTCCTAATCAGAATGCTTCGACGTCATCTTTTGAAGGAGTGACAGCATTGCCATTCGGTTTTTGAGTCAGATTGCGATAGAATCTCTTCATGTCTGTTTCAAACAACCGGTTCTGTACACGGATATATATTCTACGTTTGATTCGTTGAACCCATGCTTGAATTTTTCTCTTTTAGCTTCTCAACAACCAATAGCCTGCTTGTGTCATTTTCAATCTGGTATTCTTCTACATTGAATACGGCTCAATCTGGTTCTACATTGAATACCTTTCGTTGAACTTAAGTGGTGTGCGTTGATTTAGAAGATGCCTCAGCTAAGAGTGATATTTCACGCCGAGTGTCGGATATCAGTTTCATAATTCTCTTCGTCCATGGTGGTTCAGGGCTATTTACTCTGTTTTGCCGTTGTTCTTCGCTGGCCCCAAAAATTATCTGAGATACCAGATATCCAGTTGCATACACCATGTGATTGATTTCAATAATATCTAGATCTCTACCTTGGGGTCTGTACCAGTGGCGTAGCGTCAGGGGACGCTAAGATGCTGAGCATCCTCACGTGAAATATTAATCAAAGAAGCTTAATATTGTATTGATAATCTTCCAAGTGAGTGAAACACATTCAACGAAACACGTTTTGTATTAATTTTGAAGTGATTTCCTATGATTGAATTCCGTGCGTTAATACAAGCTGGCTTCTGATTGCTTGGACGCTAAAATGCTTCTAGCGTCTGCCGCGAGATTGCGACGAGCAATGACGCATGCGCAGACGGCGAGGTTCTCCTCTTCCCTCTTCACCCCTGCCCCAGGATTCTCGAGTCCCGAAAAGCTAGCATACGGATACGGGCAGCAACGGCTGGTGAGAAAGCACCGTGTGAGAAAGGTTTATGAGAGCAAGTTGCTCGTTTGTGCAGGAGAGCGCAGCACACTTGAGGTTGTCAGAGAAATATTTTTCTTTCTCACTCGTGATTCCGTGCGTGGTACAAACAGTAGATATAGTGCTCACCTAATAATTCTCAATTAATATCTAAGAAGTTGAATTCTGACTTAAATGTATTAAATTTTAGTTTGATTCGAAATATATCAATTCACAAGTGATCTCATTGTCAACTGCGAGTGAGAACTAATGCGGATCTATTTCATAATTTGCTTTCAAGAAGTTTCCTGACATAAATCTGTTGAACCACTGCGTACGCGTCAAAACCTTGCCATTCTCCATTGAAGATATAAAAAGGATTACTAATTCATGCCAGGTCTGTGCTGAGTTAAAACCGCGTTTTCATAAAGTTGAAGGAAACTTAATAAAAGCTTTCGCCATTTGAAAGATTGAATCTGGACTTCAAAGGACCTCTGCCAACGGAAACAAAGAAACCGTATCTTTTAACTATTGTAGATGAATTTTCGAGATTTCCTTTTGCTATACCATGTGCTGATGACTCTACAACTACTGTAATACGGCATTTGACACATTTGTTCTCGGTTTTTGGAACACCTGCTTACATACATTCTGACAGAGGAGCTTCATTTATGTCTTAAGAACTTAAATCGTTTTTAACTTCTCAGAATGTTGCTACAAGCCGAACTACTCCCTACAACCCGAGAGGAAACGGACAAGTTGAAAGGTTCAACGGAACTATATGGAAGACTATCATGTCGGCTCTTCGATCAAACAATCTTAAAACCGAGCACTAGGAAGAAGTTTTTGATATTGCTTTACATTCAATTCGTTCTCTTCTCTGCACAGCAACCAATGTCACCTCACGAGCGAATGTTCAATCATCCAAGAAGATCTTTTAATGGAAGCTCTACACCAACATGGTTAACAAAACCTGGACCTGTTTTAATGAAAAAACTCGTTCGTGGCAGTAAATACTACCCGTTAGTGGAGGAAGTAGAATTATTGAAAGCTAATCCAGAATATGCTCATGTGAGACTTCAAAATGGCCGAGAAACTACTATCTCAACACGGCATCTTGCTCCTCGAGGAGAAGTTAAAATTAAAGAGGAAGACTATGATTTTGGCGTTCCAGGACATCAGCCTCTGGAACCTCAAGAAAGAGAGCAAAATGTGGATACAGGAAATGCTGAGCGGCCGCTGTCTGTAGATGTTGATGGTGCTCAACAACATGTTCGCTCCAGGCATCCACCCACTTATTTGACAGACTATGTGACTGATTTCTGAGAGAGGGGTGAATGTGGTACTATTTTCGAACTAATCAACATTTTCTTCCAGGCTAGGGGCCGTGTTCTACAGGAAAATATACTTCCAAACGTTTCGTCCGTAACTGCGAAGCACATCCTCAGTGGCGATGTCTCTGACGAAGAATCCACTTCGATGGGCGATGTGGCGGAGACGGTCGCTGCGTATTCGTGACTGTTATGTTTTCGCGTGCCTACGCGACTACTGCCACATCGCCCGATCCGAGCCTATCAACATCCGACCCCCACCACAGTCCCGTTGGTAAGAATATCCCCGCGGAACGGGCGGCTCCATCAGTCATCGGGGAACCATGGAAGTGGATTCTTCGTCCGAGACACCGCCACTGAGGATGTCCGTCGCAGTTAAAGACGAAACGTTTTGAAATATATTTTCCTGTAGACCACGGCCCCCTAGCCTGGAAGAAAATGTTGATTACAACTCCGGCCGTGAAAGCCTACATTGTTATACATTTTCGAACTTTTTGAACTTTTCTGTTGGCCGCCCTGGTTACCCTGAATATTGTTTTGCTTAGTGTTTTGGTGGCTCAGTCAGTCGGTCGCCTGCCATGTGTTGTAAGATGTTTATTATGTAAGGTGTTGTCAAAGTCATGTTTGTTTGTGCCTAGATTTTTGTACCCAGGGGATAAGGTAATTGGGTCCAAGGGGGTCCCGGAGGATGGAAGAGAAATAAGAGATGTGGATGGGTCTTGGGCAGGACACTGCCGAGGTTGTGAAATTGTATGTTTTGCAAGCTCACTACCGAGTGCATGTGTTACAAGGCCTCGGATGCAGTTTCAATTGGTTGTTTGCGTGACTAATTTCTTTGCACAATGTTGGTTTGTTGTACCAGAAGGGCACAGTCGAGACAATAATGTTCGTATTTTGGGCGGCACGTTGTAATTTGTCAACATGTTGTTCAGGCGTAAAGTGACCACCCAAATTAATGTCATTCTGCCCTCCTATTATGATGACTGTATCCCGTTTGGTGAGAGTTTTTGTGCGCGTGTCCAATTCACTGGTCACGTCGGCAAACCTTCTGTTAGGTTTAAACCCACCCATGACGGAGAAATTGGACGGGAGTTTCCCACTAAGCAGGGAGGAGATTTGTCGCCCCATGGCTATCTGCTAAAATGAGTACCTTTCTGATGGGCTCAGTGGGAATGTCCTTGTTTACTTGTGGGCCAGGTTGCGCAACTCTTCGTGTTTTGTTTCTTTGCGCTTGCTAGCCTGTTTGCGTTGGTTTGTGGATGGACGTGTCGATGATGGGTGGGGGTGGTGAGGATTGGGAAGGCAAAGAAACTTATTGTAATAATCTAACACAGAAAATCGGTTTTGAGTCGTGATTTGTAGTGGTGATTGTGTTTTTGCTTTCGCGAATGGGCGGTTGGAGGTTTTTGCGGTGTTGCCTATTGTTGTCCAACCGTCCAACCGTTGCCTATTGTTGTCCAACCGTGTTTTGAACGACCTCTTCGAGCCTTCGGATATCCAAATTATTGTTTACATGTGTGAAGGCCTTCAGAAGATTTAAATTAAGTTACGTATTTATTTAAAAATAACGGTAATCTGATTCTAATTAGTATTTAAATGTTATTAATTAAATCCGAAAAGAGTTCAGTGTGTTTAATGTAATAGATTAAAGCTGCAAACTAATAAATATAATTAGATTATTATACTTTACTTATTGAAAGGCCACGAAATTGACCACTTCGACAATTTGAAATATAAAGTTCAAGTCTTTCCGTTACAATGTATTGTTGACTGGAATGGTTCATCTCAGAAGAGGGAATTCAACAAAAAGGATTAGAATGATTTGTATTATTTTAGGATAAATTGTTTTATTAGCTGTACTATATACAACTAGACTAAAATCAATATTTTAATATTTCTTAAAATAGATATAAAGTGTTAACATTCGGTAGAATTTTTTTCCATATTTACATTAACTTAGTGAGAGGGCATTAACAGCATGTGAAATATTCTTCACAGTTATCATTAGTAAGTTGATATTTCATGGTTGACATTCAGTTCATGTTGAATTGTTATGTTATTGGTTTCTCTTCCAACCAAGGCCGAAAGATTGGAAGCGTTGAAGGATAGTGTGTTCCAAGCTTGTGACGTAGTGAACCTTCTGGTGACCGCAGAGGATAAGTAGCCAGCATTATTGGTAGTCGCAGCTTAATTTCCTTCTCAAAGCTTTTTGGAATAACAATAAACTGTAAACAGAAATTATTACAAAATATTCAACACATAGGTTGTAAGAAATTCTCATTGCTTGAATCAATGGCTTTTTAACCTATCAAAAATATACTTTAACTAAGAATTTGCATTTCATCATTCATTTAAAATGAAAAAATTGAAAGATTTTGATTTTCTACATAGAGTAGAGAACACACTTACATAAACATCATATTGAATTTTTATCAGATGACATCCTCGAAGATTGGTTGGGGGAAGTGGTGGAACATATAAATGTTCGTTAGTCCACTCATCGTTTTCTCCTGGTCGTATTTTTCCTCTGCTTAATGTTGCTAATTCCCTTGTCTCTGATTGGACCACTTTGTGCCTTGCCAAATACTGGATAGTCTGTAAGAAATTACTAATTTTGGATACATTGTACTAGGAAAAATTAAATAGCATGATAATAGTTGTGAATTGCAAGGTTTACTCAATATATTTATAGGAGTTTGCATTGCTATAAATTATTTTTTCTTTAAAATGTGATCTGTTTAAATAAATATGTGATCGACTTTTGTAAAATAATTGGAATTTCCATTCAAACACCCCATTATAATGACCGAATTGTATGAAGTCTTCATTGGAGTACTACAATTGATTGACTCTTGTATGTGTCAATGATACGTACCCCAAGGGGGCCGAGGCAACTACTCCCTCCTAATCTTCAAACTTCTATCCTCTGTTTACACAAAATATACCATAAACTACATACACATTTTTAGGGTTAACTCTTCTTAAATTAATTCCAAGGCAACATTTCTCATGCTCTATCTTGCTGTACTTTTTTCCTCCACTCTACTCTTGCTCTACTCCTTCCTAGAGCAGACATTCACCACCTTGCATAGGGTGAAAATGTTAAAGATCAATAATGACTGGAGGATTATGCTTATAGAGTACACCACATACTTGCTGCAGAAAAAGGGGCCAATATAAAAATGAAATCTTTCAAGTACTTTTTTCAGAAAATCCACAGAAACTTGACAGATTGAATATGTTTTTTGTGAAATTATATTTGAATAAACTTGATTTTAAAAAATTGAATATACAAAAAAGAAACCAATAAATTTTCATTCTTTGTATATTAATGATTCCTTTGAAAAGAAATAAAAGTTCCTTTTAATTGATTTCATATTAATAAATAATATGTAAATTTTGATTGTTAGAAAAATTTGATTAAAATGCTATCAATGTTTAATTTAAAGCTATTTTATAAATGTATACTTTATTGATATTTAATTATTATTATTATTATTATTATTATTATTTTAGGCCACTTGACCTTTATTAATAATAATTCTTGCTTTTCCGCTGATGATAGCTTGGTTACGCCAATGCACATTCTTGTTTTAATTACAGAATATTTAACAGAATCAATTTCCTCGTCTTCAAGACTCCCGAGGATGAATGTAAGCTGAGTTGATCTTCGTAATGCACCTTCTGACTTCAAAGAAAAGTAGCTTGAAGAAAGCAGATTAGGGAAAAAATCAAACAGAAGGTTCTTTTACACTCTTTTCCATCAGATTATGTTTTACCCTGTTTCTACCCAAATTAATTCTGAAATTGTAGGTGGTGATTGCTCTCATGAAAGTTTTCATGTGTTCTGCTCTCTCAGCCCTAGATGCTGAATATGAGTAAATTGTGTTTAAATTACATTCATGTGTTATCTATGAATATTTGACTATATTGTTCAAATTCAAAATAAATTATTTTTGGCTTACTCAAATTTAAAAAATAAATTGCTTAGTTACCCATTACCTCTGTGAGGGAAGCCTTGGTAGATTTTAAAGTAACATTGCTTTTGTTGTATACAGTTGCTGTTATCCCTATTGTTTCACCAGGAACATATCCTCCTCTGTCCAATGATACTCTACATAAGACCGGCCCCGCATGTAAGCAGTTCACACCAAGACTGTGCTCTATCTCACAGTGAAGAGGTTGCTGAAAAAAAGTAATTTCACATATTGTTCAGTAAATAAATAAACATACACATATTATTGAATTAGAATAATCTTTTCCACACAGATGAAAAAATCACAAATAATGAAAAAAATTAGGAGCATTCATTTTAGTATTTGTTTAAATAAAGGAAGTGCCACAAATGACTTGAAGTTTTGAAGAAAAGAAGTTGGCATGTCAATTCACCTAAATCTAACAAATATTTTCCAAAATGTATGTCTTCTTTGATATGATTCTAAGGAGAAAAGTTTCATGTAAGTTTTAATTTAAGTTAAATTCAAAATCAAATTAATCTCTATTGCTATGAAAATACTTTAAATCAAATAGTTATTTATGTATCCAGAGCATTAAGAAGATGCTTTAGCCCCAAGAGGGTCTTCCAAACCCTAAGGGCCTTGCCAATGGAATTGGAAGTTGCCCGAAGGGCAAGACATCAAGAAACGTCCGTGATGAATACAAAACTTTATGGTTTATTAGTTCGTTGCTGAATGAAACGAGAATTCGAAAATCCTTCAAATTCATATATTACTAGGAAAACACGGCAGACGTTGTTCTGCCCATCTCCATCTTTCCCCTCTCATCTCCGTTTCTCACTGCCTCTCCCTCCCTCACCCTGTCCCTGTCTGTCTCTGCCGCTCTCTGCCCCTCTCATTCACATTTACTTGCAGATTCTGCACGTCTCTGAGCAGGTGATGTAATATCGGGAAGCGCCGTACCAGCAAAAATGTAATAGAATGTTCAGGAATAGTTTATTCTGTAGATTACGGTGTGAGAAACGTTTCTTTGAGGCATTCGGCCCCAAAATTTAGTTTTTAAGGCTCTAGAACGCCTCGTTTAGAAGTTATTTCACGATATAGATTCAAAATGCTGCCGAGTGTGTAGCAGGTTGCATTTGACGTGAATATGTAGCGCCAGGTAGTGGAGTTACAACAGAATTAACAACACGTAAACCTTCTCGGTATAAAAAAAACAAACAACAACAACACGTTGAAGTGTCAACTTTCATGGAGATATGGAGATCAGTCCAATAATTTTATTTATATATATATATATATATATTTATATATATATTTACATACACACACACATATAATATATATATATATATATATATATATATAAATTTGTCTTTTAGTATAACATATATTACTAAAAAATGAGTATCGTTGGGCCCTGATATTAAAAAAATGGATATACCATCCATCTGTAGTAAATTACTTCCTTTAACACCTTGTGTACTTTGAATCCACATTTTGTTGGTACTTGATATTGAAAAATTGGTTGACTGGAAAATTTCTGTATGCCTGTCAATCTGAGGCTTGCTATCAGTGATGACGCGCTGTGCAATTTTGGCCAATTGCAATGAAATAGTTAAATTGTACGAAGCAAAGCTCTTAAAACAGATATTTAAAGTTTTAATCTTCTCTAAATTAAAAGTATTTTGGACGTTAGACGTTACGGAGGTATGGCCAATAGAAAAGTGTCTTTGTATATCGTTTTAATATAAAATTGATAATATTCGAACTAATGTGGCCCATTGTTTGAGTCAAATAAGTAATGTTTGATCATCATAAAATTGTTGTGAAATAACGTGGGCACCACCTCAGCCAATATACGTTGATGAAAATAACATTAAATATTAATTCAATATTTTCTAAAAAGTAGCGAAAATGCCGAAAAAATGTGGTGTTTATGGGGTTTGTAGCACCCCTGAACTCGTTTTAAAAATGGGTTTATTTGTGCCAATGTTATTCTTGCATCAAAAACTAACTTTTTTCGCTAAGCTTCTACAAATACCTTCAATACAGCCTAATAGTGAATAAAGAAATCATATAGAGCAGTGCGGAAGCAATGTGGGTCGTAAATAGTGATGGAGCGCGGCGCAGTTTTAGCCGATTGCAGTGAAATAGTTAAATTGTGCGAAGAAAAGTTCTTAAAGTAGAGATTTCGAGCTCTAATCCTATCTAAGTTAAAAGTATTTTGGATGAAAAATTTCCGGAGCTATAGTCAATTGGAAAGTGTCTATTTCTTAAGTGGTTTTAACTTAAAATTGGCCATATTCCAGTTAATGTTGCACACTGAGTGAAATAAGTATTAGTTGATGATCATAAACGTGTTTGGGGGTAAGGTGGGCAACACCTCAGCCCAAAATCCGTTGATAAAAATCGCACTAAATAATATTTATTCGTTATTTTCTAAAAAGTAGCGGGAAATTCCGAAAAATGGGGTGTTTATGGGATTTGTGTCACCCCTAAACCCATTTTAAAAACGGTTTTCTTGGTGCCGATGTTGTTCTTGCATCGAAAACTAACTTTTTTCACTAAGCTATTGAATTCTATTTTTTTCGTTACAGCCATATATATATACACATACATACATACACACACACACACACACACACACACACACACACACACACACACACACACACACACACACACACACACAGGGCGAGTCACTTAACTTTAGCACCATCTGTAACTTTCGAACGGTTGAAGATATTGCAATGCAGTTTTCACGGAAGTGCATAAGGGAAAGGGGCTAATTGATACGTATATTAATTTCTATTTTATCACTTGTATTTTACGAGATTTTTGAGGTAACTTTTGTTTTGTGTTGTGTGTTTTTTCAAATGGAACTATACATATTTTTTCAGTCCGCCATGACGAGCGTAAAAAGACAAATCCAATGATATACATATTGTCACATGTTAGATAAGCATTTTCTTGAGTCATTTTGATTTTCGCGACTGGGGTTTAACGGACATTTTGAATAGTCCACCATACAAGGTCACGCAGCGCTCCACCAGCACACGCGTGACCCGGGAAGGGAAGGGGAGGGATCTTATTTGAAGATACGAAACACAGTATTCCAAATATTCACAAAACCATTGCAGTTCTTTCCTGAACTGCGCTTTCCATCCTTCCGCCATTTTCAGATTTTTGTCTTTCTTTGATTGAAGGAACTGAAGGATGGAAAATAAGGATTTGTTATAAGTATGTATTGTAATAAAATTGTTTATTACTTCTACTCCATTTAATGGGGTTTCATAAGATACGTATTAATGGGATCTTGAAACAAAGCACAGTAAGAATAAATGACTGTACAAAAAGACTGTACAAAAAATATTGACTGTAATAAAGACTGTACAAAAAATATTGCATAATTTGAGCAAACAATTTCAATGTTAATAAGATTTTAATAATAACTTAGGGATAGAAACAATCTTATTTCAATACATACTTATGACAAATCCTTATTTTCATACATATTTGCAATGTATGTACATTACAATGTATGTACATTCATAGTTACAATGAAAATATCCGTTAAACACTAGTCGCAAAAAATTACAATTACTCAAGAAAATGCTTATCTAACATATGACAATGTGTATATCATTGGATTTGTCTTTTTACGCTCATCATGATGGACTGAAAAAATATGTATAGTTCCATTAGAAAAAACAAAGTTACCTCAAAAATCTCGTAAAATATAAATGATAAAATAGAAATTAATATACGTATCAATTAGCCCCTTTCCCTTCATGCACTTCCGTGAAAACTGCATTGCAATATCTTCATCCGTTCAAAAGTTACAGGAGGTGCTAAAGTTAACGTGACCCGCCCTGTATACGAGAGAGAGGGGGGGGGGAAGAAAGAGAGACAGATAGATGAATATTAATACCGGGATATGCGACTATACTGTACGATTTATAAGGTATAAAAAAGGCAAAATTAATTTTTTTTATCAAAAATGTGTTTGAAGGTGTTTGTTTGTTCAATTTAATGTAATATTCTGTTAGGGAGTGAATAAGATGAAGGGCCTTGAACCAGATCATCATTGTTTTTTAAACATTTTTACCATACTTACAGTGATAACAGGGGGCTCCAAATTTAAATCTATTGGATTCATGACTATGAACACTTGCTGGTTCTTGTGAGTCAAACCATTGGCTTCACGCAGTGCTGCTTTACAGAAGTACTGCACCCAACCATGTTTGCCTAAGAAAGTGGATGGTAGTCCAAGAGGTAACCCCAACTTGAAAGGGAAACTGTGGATTCCTGGAGAGAGTAGTACTGGACCTTGGCCTGAAACAAATGAAGGGCAATTAGCCTAATGGTTGTACCACATGAGTGGGTATAAAACAGTGTATGCCAACTCAATGCTGTGATGTCTCAGTAATATGTTCGCCTGCTCTTCACGAAGCCGCGAGGCGAAAGCAGAGCCCGACGCAGCGGCGGGCGCACAGTGTTCCACTGATGCTACGGAAACGAGGGGAAAGGTTCACTTGGAAAATCGATAATTACTTTTTTAAATGGTAATATTGTTTAGAATTTTAATACGATATGAAGAATTATGTAATAAAACGTATAGTATTTCATAGTTTAATGCAATATCTGACTATCATAACCAGTGCTGCAATTCCACTTCTATTCTTCTATTAAAATTATTCTATATAATATTTTTGGGAAAGGCAGTTTTAACATTTTAGAACAATAATATTTTATACAATGGTACATAATATATCCAATTAGTTCGTTCTGAAACAGTAATTAATGTTAACATATAGGTACCCGGTAGGGGTCACGTAAGAGAATTTCGACCCCAGGCTTGATTATTTTTGATGTTCAATTTTGTTTGAGAATGTAAATCCTCGTGATTTTGAGTAATTTTTCCATATTCTTCAATCTGCATATTCCTTAATTCATCCCATGATTGAGGGTTAGGTCAATTCTCAGAATTTATTTTTATCTCGCAGATTTTTCTGGGTCGCAAAGCTGCGTAATGCATATGTAGGTTGGAATTTTTAACATGCTGCGATTCTTTTGAACATACTAAACACTTTGCCATTGTTCCAGTATCTACAAAAGGAAATCTTTTCTTCCAAACAGAAAGAACATTGACGGGTGTAGATGGTTTCCCATTCATGCTGCCTGACACACCAGTAAAGGCCCACTCCCTTACCGGCGAACGTCATCCTCCCTCCCCCCTTCGCTCGGACCGCTTCTCCAAGGCCTGTTCGCGGAGGAGAAGCAATGCCTCGACATCATTCCTTGTCCAGTTGGCAATCACTGGTAAAAAACGTCAGAAACCATTTTGGTGATGCATTTGAGAAATGAGACACTGGGAGCACAAATGGCCAAACTGCACCTAGCCGCAAGAACTAGAGTCGTCTTTCTGCCATCTTACCATCATTGCAGTTAAGCTACTCGTGCTCTCATGTCTGGTTGTAGTTAGGCAACATGTGCTCTCAATGACTCAAGTATGGCGTAGGTTCAAGCATTGCAGATATTTTTCTCATTAAACGTTCTCTGAACCTGTCATGCTATCCTGAAACTTCAATGTTGAAGATAGAGCTTTTCTTTATCCAATGCAGTCTATAATAATAATAATAATAATAATAATAATAATAATAATAATAATGATGATGATGATGATAATGATAATAATAATAATAATAATAATAATAATAATAATAAAATTGTCTTTATTAGTGGCGAGGCTCAGGCCATTTGGCCTGCTCTTCCGCCTAACCACGTTAAATATATACATTATTTCATAAACTATGAACAAGGTCTAGGGGGGCAGGATACTTTTACTTCTGGGAGAGAAAACTAGGAACCATCCCGGCATACGCCTTAAGCGACTGAGTAAACCCTGAAAACCTCAATCAGGACGGCGGCTGAAGGCCAAGAACATTGACAAAAATAGTAAATCTAAATTTACTTAATACATTAATTAGAAGAAATAATAAATTACAATATACAATAATTAGCAGAAAAAGAAAGAATGGTAATACGAAAATGGCAAAAATTAAGAAACAAAACTTACACAATAAGAATAAATATTGCGTAATGTTAAGTAGTGACACAGTAGCTACAACAATATGGTAATATAATCAAATTGATAATTATAAGAACAAATATTATAATATTTTCAATTTCTATGTCAGTTACAATCAAATAAACTTTATTTTATAAGATGTCAGGCAAAATAAGATTTAAAGTTTGCAGATAACACAGACAAAAGAAATTCAATTTTAAGACAAATAATAGTAGCAGATAAGCATTACACAATTCATGATAAGTAAAAACAACCGTGGATACTTGGTAATGAGAGTTCAGTTAAGTTCAAAAACCGTTGATTAGAAATTAAATTGTAAATCGTGTTTTTGTGGAAGGCCTTTAAAGATTTAATGATTTCCCGCAAATCAATATAAATTTTTATTTAGATGCTAAACAATTACTTATTTTGTGTGTATGTGTTCGATATAGTTAGTTATTAATATTATTTTGATTCTTTGTCATTTAGTTTATCACGTTTTCCGAGAAAAGCGGACTTGAGCACTCTTTACCAAGAAACCGACAAAATATAAAAGAGACAGTAAAAGTGAAATTAATTACTAATACAACTAGGTAAAATAGTTTTCATCAATAATTTGAAATAATATTACAGTACATTCAGTACTTAGTAAGTTTAAGTTTTGTAAATAGTGTGGAAAAAATATTAGAGGCTAAGCTTATATGCCTTGAAAAATAATAGAGTTTTTAATTGCTTCTTAAAAGAATTGACAGACTGTGTTTAATGTCATATACAGTTTTTACTGTTTTTTTGACAAATAAATAAATAAATGTTCTTTGGGAGACGGTTCCAATCTGTCGTTACGCTTACAGTAATTGAACTTTGTCGACAATAGACGTCTGTTGGTACACTACTTGCCACAGCGCACGAATGCTGTCAGAAAGAAAATTAACTACATTGAAATATTTGATGTCACGGTACGAAATAATTTTTGGCTTGTACTTAGTTTATTTCTCATTGTTAAAAATTAAAATAGTTTCATGAAGTACACATTTTTGAAAATATGAATAGTTTTCGCGTAAATTTGAGTTAATCGTAACACTCTTCCACAAGGAACTAAACAAGTTTTACCGAGAGAGGTGGCTCAGGTTATCGATTGATGGCACTGCAGTGTCTCAGAGCGGGAGGTTGTGGAGTACGAGTCCCGATGATGCAGGATTTTCGACACTAGCCAGATAGCTGGGTCAAGTTCTCTTGCTGTCTGGAGGAGAATTCTAGTGGCCATCTGCTCTGATCGGTAGTTTTCCGTGGTTTCTCCTATCAACACTAGACGAATGCCGGAGCAATGCCCTAATAAATTGGCCACGGATCGCGCGCAATTCTTCCATCTTCTTCCTTGTCCTATCCTCACCCCTTACTTACATGCACTACACTACCACACGTGCCGGTAGACTAGGTGGGAGCTTAGAGCTTGTTGCTTCTGGGGCGGTGCCCCGCTGGTGGGAGAGATGTGTTTGGGAAAAACTCCGCAAGGCGACGAGTGGGTCGACGTCGGATCTCACCATCCAGCGAGGGAAGATCACTACCACCTCCCGCGATAAAAACATTACTTGCGTGTTTTTTTGTCACAGGTGGTAACTGATAAGGACTAATGACCTCCCCAGTTCACGAGCTATGGAGAGCATTTTGCATTGTCTAAATATGCCATTCCTTAAGGCCAAGCCTTACAGACGATGAAGTCAGTTCTTCATAGATGAGTCCATTTGCAGAGATGATCACAGGGACGACATCAACAGATACTAACCGCCGTACGTCGCTCAGTTCAATAGCCAAGGTCTGATATTTTCGCTTCTTCTCGGCAATGGAGACAGCTATATTTCGGTCTATGTCTTCGGAGCCACGTTTTGAGAACAGAATCTGTGATCTAAACAAAAATTAATGTTGATCTGCTAGTGGCGCATTCGATTGATTAATTAGTGATTCCAGACTCAACTGGTGAGATCATTAATCCTTAACATTTACCACCCGCGAGAAAAAATGCAAGAAATTCATGTTTTTTTTTATCGCGGGAGATGGCAGTGATCTTCCCCCGCTGGGTGGTGAGATCCGACGCCAACGTACTTGTCGGCTTGCGGAGTTTTTCCCAATCACGTATCTCCCACCAGCGGGGCACCGCCCCAGCCGGTACAAGCTCAAAGCTCCCGACTGGTCTCCTGGCACGTGTGGTAGTGTAGTGCATGTAGGTAAGGGGTGAGGATAGGACAAGGAAGAGGATGGAAGGATCGCGCGCGGTCCGTGGCCTGTTTATTAGGGTATTGCTCCGGCATTCGTCTAGTGTTGATCGGAGAACCACGGAAAACTATCGACCAGAGTAGCTGGCCGTTAGAATTCTCCAGGTAGCAAATGAACTCGGCCCAGCTATCTAGCTTGTGTCACAAATCGTGCCACCGGCAGGACTAGAACCCTAGGACCTTCGGGTCAGAAGCCCTGCAGTGACAGCCAGCTACGTCCATGGCGCTTACGAACACTAACCAAACCTTGCAATTTAAAATTATTTCTGCGATGTCACGTCTGAAACTTTGCGTAGACATTGTACAAATTACAGTGATTCAATAGCGTTTGTTTCTGTCACCCGTTCACAAGCACATTGCAAGTCTGCCGGAAAGTAGATAAGTCAGAACAAAATATTGTTTAAGTGATGCTAATAAGTGGTAGAGCTGCGGCAAATTAAAGTTAGGGTTGCCAGTAGTCCGACGATAGAATTGTCCTCATCTCAAGACGAGAATTCAAGACTTGAACTCTTTACTTGATGTTTTTCGCTTGTATGCTGACGAGGTTTCCTCCCTTTCTGTCTTTTAGGGGTATTCAAAATACGTACGCAATTTTAGCGTTCTTCAGACGCACTCTCAAACAATTAGTAGTACTTAATAACATGTCACTGTTTTAAACAAGGTCCTTCTAATTTTCTTCTGTACCTAACTTACGATTAAAAAAAAATTCTCTAAATTTAAGTAAAATCTCGAAGTGTTTCAATCTGATATATTTGTGACTAATTTTTAATACCTCCCTAAACGTAAAATTAATAAACATAAACACACATGTTGTGAGTGCGTTCCTGTTCTATCAACTTCCTCCCTCCCTTTCACTCCTGCTTCCCATGTGATAAACCCTTCATCTAAATTGCGTACCTTGTTCTCATTGAATGATCTCGCTTTTTATCATAAAATAAATTGTAATAAAATTTTGAAAGTGGTCAGGCGGAAGAGCAGGCTAAATGGCCTGAGCCTCGCACCAATAAAGATATTTATTTATTTAGAAATTCAGAAAATCGTGGTTATGTTGGGCGCCAAAGAGACAATTTAAGGAAATAAACATGTGATGTGTTCTGTCTATTTATGAGCTATTGACGTAGATCTATATTAAGACCTACAAATTTGCCACACCCTTACTCCATTTTGATTATAGCTCAGTTGAAACTTTCTGCGTCAAACAGGGTGTTGAAGTTAAGCAAACGTTAAAGAGTGGAGCGACGTTCGTTCGTTAATTATAGTTTTTGAGGCAAAATTATTTCAATTGTACTTAATTTTTTAAATAAATAATAAAGGAACCAAAAATTATGAATGGTACTATAGTTATTTACTGATGTACTAGATTAATTATTCGTTGAAGAATGATTTAAGTCGACTTTTTCGGTGTCACCTCTACATGGTGTCACACGGGGCAGTCTGTCTCCCCCGCCCCTAGTGACGCAATCGTTAGGCAATAATGATTGTTCCAGAGTCAGCACAATTTCAGGGGACGATTCGGTATCGAAAGCCAGATTGTTTTACTATTTCAAGAGTAGCAGGAGAAATTGATAATGAGGGAGGATCTACACGATAGTTACAGGCTATTTGCCAAAGCATTTGATATTATGCACGATCGACTTGTTCAGAAATCAATGTATTCGATTCAGTATTAACTCTCAGGGGATTGTCATGGATTAGCGAGTTTCTGCGACATTAGAAACAAAAAGTCTGAATTAAACTACGGTTTTAATTCGTTGCAGGCGATACGTGAAGAAACTCACTGGGAAGTGCTACTGATCTTATTTGTAGAGATCGTCAATGATGTGGCCAGTTAACTGCGAGTGTAGGGTTATATGAAGACTACTACTTAATATATGGTGTTGTCAAATGGAAGGAAGGTATTTTGCAATGGTACCTAAACGCGTTACATTACTGGCGAGAATCCAATGCCGACCAGTAATGGGTATGAATAATTCTGAAAATAAATCCACCAATTTGCCTGAAGTCGGAAGCGCTACATCTCTAAGACTTACTGTTTAATAAACAATATTATTCCAATAGTTTTCTTTTATATTAGTTAGGAATTCATTTAGATAGAAAACTATGCTAGGAAATTCACCCAAATGTTACTTAGGGAAAGTCCATAGGTATCATTTGCATATTGAAAATGAGTACCGTGAACGCCAAAGAAATTGCACATTCGACCAATAATGGGATATGGAGTAATTTGATGTGATTCACATAGAATTATGCTACGGAAAATTTTGAAAAAGTATTCGTCTTTCTAATAGGCCTAGTCATATAAATTTACTTTCAAGGGCAATAAAATCTGATAGGACAGGAAACATTCGAAAAAGGTGAAAAATGCCGAGGTTTTGCGTTTTGTGCAAAGCATATTGCGAGACTCCGGCTTGGACAGAAATTAATCGGTTGGTATTTAAATCAGCGTAATTCATTGGAGGGAATCTCAGGCACAAAAGCTAAGTAAGACAGCAGAGAACGATCTTAGGAAATTTTCTTTCACAAATCGAACGGTAACGGAATGGAACAGTTTGTCTACAAGGATGTTTGAACCTCTTTTCTCGAAGTTTTTGCCAATTTAGGAAAATGTAATATTTGTTATTATAGTTTTGATGTTAATTACGATATTGGCATATACCATAATGACATACTTAAACATAGTGTATTGTAGGGTAGTAACTAAGGTGATTTAGATCTTAGTATAGTGCTGCACAGTACAAGTGGTTTACGATAACTAATTTTTGCAAGAAGCAACTCAAGGTTTATATTATGAAGGTCGTTGACTTATCATTTTATTCTATCAATTTACTAAAGGTATTTTTAATATTCTTGCAGTTTTTGCCCCTTCCTGATTAGTCTACCCACCCACCTAACTGAAGTGTTTGCCCTCCCAATTGGAAGACATCGACGGTCTTGCCTGCCCATCTTACATTGCTCTATCATCTCCAAGTACAAGTGAAGATAATGCAGCTTTGTTTCAGACCTGAAGCATAATTCCAGCTAAGTTATGATTAAAGTTTCACCACCGTCCGAATAGTCATCGCTGATATTTCTGATGCGCACGGTCACACATCATCAGACAACTTATTTTGCCCTGATACTGTTTTTATAAACAGTAGTTTTCGTTCAAAGAAAAGTGTGCTTCTTTCTGTGTGAAAAGTGTGTAAAGATGACAAATAAACGCGTATTTAAAATTGTATTTTCAAGAATATTGGAAACATCCGTTTTCTGTCGCCCAATCCACTGAAGATAAGTGCATTATTATAATACGGCAATAAAATTACAATTTTATGAAATTCCATTATTTTGAAGAACTTCAGCATTCTCAAACCTCTTTAAATGAACTTTGAACTCTAATTGCCAACCCTGAGAAAAAAATTATGGTTTACTAAAGAACATAAATTATCATAAAGCTCTCCCTCGCCCCACTTCGTCACTCGACGTCTCACCAAATAGATATTGACCGGCATCGGCAGTAGCCATTCCGAACGTTGCGAGGTCAAGTGTTCATGTTACGGCAAAATTCCGAAATAAGGCTAATTTACACATTAGCTAGACGGTTTGGGCAAAGCCGTAAGAATGACAAAATGATTGACGCTCTATGAATGGTGATGAATAAACCTGTGAGAATGACATCCACGCCTCATTCCAGCTCAACGAAGTAATTTTGACCGAAAGAAATGGGAGATAAGACATGCTTCGCCCTCAACAGTCTTGAGAATTTCAGCGTGGGTTTATCGACGTGCGAGTCCAACTAATCGCCTGACGAAGGCATGTAAGCTAATGTTAACAAATGATCTACAGCAGCAAACATGCTGCTGTCAAGTGTGAGGGAAATGGGGGCTTGGAGCAGCAATCATTGGTTGTTTGAAATTGTACACGTGAAGACTGAAGCTTCTTTCTCCTTCGTAACATGACGTCAGCTGTGTCGTAAACAGAGACCCGCTGAATATGAGAATTTACTCGTAATGTCATTTATGAGAAATTGTGGATTAACGTAATCATTTATTTGCATTTTTCAATCAAAATCGAAACTGTTTTATTGTTTTTATATTTTTCCAGTCTACTTGGGTATCTAATAAAACCAATGACACATCTCACATGACCAGAGACTGCTTCCGTCGATGTATGCCACATGTTCGAAATTAGTAATATAGATTCTAAACGGTGCAATGTGCCGCAATCCGCCAGCCACAGCAGCCTAGCCGGAGCCACGCAGTCATCTTAAACGATAGTTCGTTTATTTGCGTTTTTTAAAGAGAAAATCTAAACAATTTCATTGAGTTTGTCTTTTCGAAACCATCGACACCGCTTAAATGGCCAGTGAATGTTTAGTTTCTCAATTTCTGCGCACATACGAAATTAGAAATATAGGTAATGACATACTGGCAATTTTAATAATCGTTAGCGATGATAATATTTTGTGCAAAACAAGTTAACAATCTGCCAAGAGTTTGAAAGAGGGTTGAAAAGAATTTTAACAAATAAAACCAAGTGAACGTGCTTTTTGTTTAATCCAGGCTTTTGGTTTAAATAATTTGCTTTGTTTAAAATAAGGTTTTTGTGTTAAAATAAGCTTTAAGGTTAAAATAAGTGTTTTTAGTTAAATAAGAGGTTTAATTAAAGTAAGGATGCATAAATAAAAATTGGAGCGTATCTGTGATAGATTTAATAGAGATGATAGATTTATAGATATTCGTATAACACAGTAACTACTGGGGTGTACTGTACCTGGTTCTCCCAGTAGTCTCATGCGAAAGTCGATGTAGTTTTCTCGGTCGAATACACGTTCCTGTCGAGCGCTCCGAAGTCGCACGACTCCTTCGCCGACCACGTGAAAGTGAAGTCCTGTGAAGAAAGAATAAAAACTTAAACATTCGGTATTTTTATTTTAAATATTTATCGACATTAAATAATGAAACACTAACAGTAGCAACTCGTGCCAGTTGTAGCGTGTTTCCTCAACAAACAATTTTTAAAATCTAGAAATACGAAGTACAAGTCAATCGTACTTGTAGATTTTAAAACTTTTATACCATTAAAAATTTTGTTGCACCCACAATCTTTTTTCTTTGTAGTTTAAAATTTCAATTGTAATTATATTTTAATTCTTGTTTTGTTCACAATGTTATTCAAATTCGTATACTTTGCGATGAAAGAAACATTTGTAATTTTTTAGAAACTGTATTACAATACACCTGAAGATGCGACCAATTGTGTCGCGAAACGTTGAATTTCAGCCAAAATGCAAATAGAATATAAATTAAATATAAAATGTTTCATTTTCTCTAATACAAGAGGATACCACTGTATGCAATAACATTAAATAGATAGACAATAATTTATGGTCTCTTTTTAACAAAAAATTTTGCAATTTGTACTTTCTCGTCTTACTACGTACATAGTAAAGAAAACTTTTTGTAATCGTGCGGCGGAAAACGATTATTGAACAATAAAAATCTTGACAGAATCTGGTAACAAAGACGAATAGGATATGGCCCTGGTAGCAAACAAGTGGATAAATTATGTTCCTATATGAAATAAATTGCATCCTAATACGTTCTCTATTCAGAATTCATGTTTGTGGGTCCATGATAGCGAAAACTCGATTGACGGCAAAGTGTCTGAGGTCAACGCTAAGGTCCGTTCGCTGTGACTTTACTCAGCACGTAAACAAATGCACGTGGTCGTCGCTTGTTTTCATTGCCTGACGGACACCGCACTTCCCTTCAGGGCGTCGTGCGCTATAGGAGTTAGGTCCCTTTCAAAATTGATTAATTTCCTGACTCTCTACACAAACAGTCGAAATAATTTTCTCCGTTGTCTTGAAGTAAAATCAGACACCGAGCGTGACCTTAACTGCCAACCTTCAGCTGCCAACGGACCTCTTTGAGATAACGTACGTTCGCCAGTCCGTCGGCGCCGCTTCTGCTCAATTTTATCAATCTCCGTTAATCAATCAAGTTCCGTGCCTCGAATGAGAAAGTTATTAAAGAATGTTGTATTTTTGTTTGGTTAGTGAAAGTTGTGTTTGCTCATTGCAGTGATTTTTGTTTCCACATCGAACACAATAAGTGAAGCAGTTCCCGGTTTGAGACATTCCCAGGGAAAATCCCTCAGTGGTGAGAAGAAGGTTGTATTGATGTGTTTGAATAATTAGCGGCTAAAAATGCGTCAATGACTTTGTGGCGGGTGGAAGAAATGACTGATGAATTGCAGGTGTCTGTGTCAAAATTGTTTAAGAACTGTGTAATGAATTAAGTCATTGGAAAGGTAGCTTCTCCACGTAAGAAGAGATGTAGAGCAAAATAGGTAGAGGGCGAGTGCAATGAATTTGTTAATCTGTCATTCGTATTCATGTGCACATTTTTTCTTAGAAACGAATGTCCAACATAAAATAAAATTCTTGATGTGGTTAACAAAGATTCGGGACTGCCAAATTTTAAAAGAACGTCACTATATGTTCTATTGAAATTCATGCTTCGGGCGGGATTTTACTGCTACTTACAAGAACACACGTAACTGTAAGTTCTGTGATATTTAAGCAAAATATCTGCATATTTTGGCTGAGATTTTGGGCCTACTAAAGAATAACTAGCGAAAATAATATGCTGTGACACGTGCCAGCATTTGAGTATGGTCGTGGCGCGAATGGCGTAGCCCAGACCTGCACAACGCTTGCTCCTGCGGGCATTCTGCACTTGCGAGCCGATCTGCCCGTGGCAGCACCGAAAGTGCAAGTAGTGGGGAGTAGGAAGCTTTGCGGGGAGGGGAGAAGTCTGACGTAGCACGACGCGGCGCGTAGATTGAATGCCTGGGCGTCTAATAATGATCCACGCTTCAAAATTAAATGCCCATTTGTTTAAATGGATTATGTCTAGTATTTCAAGGTACCAGGGTCATAATTCACAGTTTACGTTCTGTGCATTTCTCTATATCCAACTTTGTAAGCACCACTGTATGTATTTTCATTTTCTAATTTTTTTAAAGAAAATAACATACTCATTGTGACTCTTAAGCATTATTTTAAAGCAACAGCTTTAAAATATATGCTTATATATAAAAATATTATTTAATTCTATATAACAAAAATTGCAATTTAATAATTAATTGTTCACCAGGAATGTTATAATTTCCAAATCATAGAAAAATGAACAAAACCATGAGAGCAATCTCTCACATCAAGATGGACATAAAAATAGAATATATGGCAATTCCAAGAAGGGTAATGTTTAATAGCACATTTGTTACCATTCTTCCCCATTATGAAACTGAATAAAAGAGATCAACGAGCAAACTTCTGTGACGATAGGTTACGGACAATCATAAGATAATCATGGGTATTGGTTAAATAGAATGCAAAGGGCTTTATATTTTTATACGATGTCATAAACGACTCTATGTCAGAAACTAGAACAGAAAATAATCATGACTTCTTTTTAAGAACAATATTTTTTTGCTTCGAGAGAACTGTCTTATTCAATTAAACATAGTTAATAAAAATAGTTTATTGCTGTCATCATCAAATAAAAACAATTCAGTATCAAAATTTTGTGTTTAGCAAAACACTAAATTTGTGATTACATGGTAGCAAAGCGAATTACATTATAAGCCCTACAAGCAATTATAATACTTGGTGTTGAAATCTAATATGTATTTTGTAGTTTCATATTTCGCCCTGTCATATACCGAAAACAAACATGTTCAATATAATACAAAAAACAATATTACTTGAACTGTATATGACCGTCATGTTCTTGCCGATTGCTCTTTAAATTTACGCGCTATCTTTCGATTTGCGCATCCTGATTGGTGGTCTCCACTCCTCCATTGGGTCTCATCCCCACCCTTCATCGATTTTCTCATTTGCCCCCGAGTTGCCCCCACGCAGCTCCTGAGGTCAGTGAAAGTGCAAAATGCTGTGCAGGTCTGGCGTAGCCAAACACAAACTACAGAGCGGAGGGATACACTCGAAGTTTGTTTACTTGCGGAGTGAAGTTACAGCGAACTGACCTTTGTGCCTAAACCGTTTGGCAGATTGTTTTTTCCAAAATTAATATTCTCAAATTGATCTAAACGAACTCGATGCCCGCGAGTTGGTAACCGATATTTTGATTTTAGGAGGAATTTAAATGAAACTTCAACATTTTCAAAATTTTCCCAAAAATCGCTTCAATTTTTGGTTAAAATGTATCCTAGGATAGTGTAAAAATTTTTTTAAATGGCGTGGGTCTCATTTGCGTGCAAATTCCTGCTTTTTCGAAAATTGCAAAAGTTATACATTTTTCGGCGTCTTCATACAATTACAATATTGGAGATATAGATTTTATTCCTGAATGAAATCTGTTTTTCAAATGCAGACCTTGAAATCAATTCATGTAGAATGTTTTGAAAAATATGAGTAGTTTTCGCTTAATTTTGCGTGGGAAAGGCAATTTTTAAACAATTATTTTGTCCAAAGAGGCTCCAAATATTTTTTTAAAATTCGTCGTATATATCAAAGCACGGTAAAAAAGTTGGTGATAGTCTAATTTTCGGCGAAGTCTCAGTATTTTAGATATTTGCAAAAACTTAACATGGCAAAAGTACAAGATTGATTATAGAGATTTTTCTTAGATAAAATTTGTTCTAAAAAATTAGAACTTAACCTTCCAGCGGGCGCGCGGGCGTAAATTTAAGGAAAAAGCAGATTTTTTGCATTTGCTGTAAACTCATTGTTGGCAAAGACTTCTGTGTTTGTGGTATTCCTTGCAGGTATCTTTAATTATGCATTCCTGCAGCCACTGTTTAGTTTGCCACTGTTTAGATATTCTGTTTTTTGTAACGCTCTATTCGCGATACATGTATAGTGACGTAAACTTTACGCTGTGCGCCTGCTGTCCTAATATATTGTAATATAACGTCGCCTAATCAAAATTTTGTGTAAAATGTTCAGAGAAAGAATTCATGTGAATAAAATTCAGAATATTCTACAAGAGCTGTGTGATCTGGAGGAAGAGCATATATTGGATAGAGATAATATCAGTGACCTGTGTATTGAAAACCTAGCCGAGCGTCAGCACGATACTAAATCGGAACAAGAGCATTCTGATACAAAATACGAATGTTTATCGACGGATATGTTTTTTGGTAGTAAATAGCATCTTAGATATTATAATGCGATATCAATTGCATTATTCTGCAATTTATTTGTTTTATTCAGGAGTCATTGAATAACGTAAATTTTACAACACGCGCCTGCTGGTGTCATTTTACGCGCGCCCCGCTGAAATAATATTATGTACAATTTGTCGAAAAAAACGAGCAGTTTTTGCATAATTTCTTCTTTAAGTTAATGCGATTTATTAAAGAATGTTTCTCAAAACGGCTTCAACATTTTTAAATGTTTTGATCCAATAGAGCTTAGTAAGCTTAAAAACTGACTCAGGTCTCATTTTCATTTGACTTCCTGAATTTTCTAAAATTGAAAAAGAAATAATGCAAGATAGTAAGTAGGCCTACTGTTGTTGCACTACTCATTATTTATCGTTTGAAAAAAGTTAGAACGTATGTGCTCTGTAGGGGAGAAGAAGAATATGCGAACGTTTGCTTGAGCTCCAGAATTCCGAACCCATTCTTTTGGTTACTTGAATTCTTTTAGTTACTTGAAAGTTGAATTATGAATAAAACTTCCAACATGTGTGGTTGTGAATATTTTAAAACCCGAATGTTTCTGTCCGGGAGTAATAGAAATGTATTTTCATCTGCAAAAGAAAAACCAGCCTTGATTTTAATGTTTTCGTGATTCATGAAAAATGCCTCCCATTTCGGCCCACTCCTCGCGCACTTTTCAAAAGAGAACTCAACAAAACGTGTTCTTAGTGAAGCTTCATTTATGTTCATAGAAAACAGGCTGCCATTTCAACATTAGAAAGTTTTGCAAGTCGTGAATTTGAAAGTCGTAACACGATAATTCTGAGGAGCATTCTACTGCGTATGCGCTGGCATCCAATGACGGGATTTTGACTGGCGGGTCTCCTCATTCTCCCTGTTTTGTCATCTTCGACAAACATGTTCGTGGCTTAAGCTTTACGTCGTTTTTGCCGCCGCCACCACCAATGAACACGTATTTGCCACTAATACACAAGCAAGAAAATCATGAAAAATTCTAATGTGAAGTATCAATATAATATGGTAGGAAAGTTATGGTTAATTTTTACTTACGTTAATTCAAATGTGGCGGGAATAAATTAACGTATTTGTTTAGGATTTGGAGGTTATGTGTACTGAGGCTACTTTGATTGCATGAAAAATTATAATTTATATACAGGGCGCTATAATTTCCATACATTTCCCATTTCTAATATAAACAATATAAATATGTTTCAGTAAAACTCCGGATTACATTCTAAGACTATCTAGGAAGCTATAATTTTGGAGATAAAGACATGTATTTTTATATTCGTATAATAGAATCAGATATCATGTAATATGCGAATGGCTATCTAGAAGTCCTTATAAAGCAAAAATTGAGTCGAAAGATACACAGATGTTCAATAAAAGCGTTTAAGTACTGTTCGAGGTTTTCCGTGTCAACTAATTACATTAGTTGTTTTACATACATTTTCGATTATACCCACTCGCAAAACTCATTTTTCTGCAGATAAGAAATTTCCATTTGACGAAAACGATTACGAAACTACGACATTGGATTTCCTGTCGTGCAAAAACACTCTATTGTCTCACTGGAAGAAATGCCCGTTCGAGATGTAGTATTGACCCAGGAGCTGAAAGTATATTTTATTCAGAATCATACTCTGAGATGATAAAAGTAATGGGATACTTCCTAATATCGTGTCGGACCTCCTTTTGCCCGACGACGAGCAGCAACCAGTCGTGGCATGGACTCAACAACTCGTTGGAAGTCGCCTGTGGAAATATTGAGTGGCTTTATAATCGTACATAATTGAGAAGGTGTTGCCGGTGCAGGATATTGTGCAAGAACTGAATTCTCGATTACGTTCCAAAAATGTTAGAAGGGATTCATGTCGGGCGATCTGTGTGGCCAAATTCATTCTCTGGAATTGTTCAGAAAGTCCTTCAATCCAACAGTGGCCCGGTGACTTGGCGCATTGGTATCCATAAAATTCAATCTTTATTTGGGAACATGAATCATGAACGGCTGCAAAAGATCTCCAAGTAGCTGAACATACCCATTTTCAGTCAATGATCATTTCAGTTGGAGCAGAAAACCCAGTCCATTCCATGTGAAAACAACTCACACCATTATGGAGCCACCAGTAGCTTGCACAGTGTCTTGTTGCCACGACTTCGTGGGGTCTGCGCCAAAATCGAATCCTACCATCAGCTCGTACTAACTGAAATCGAGACACATGTGAACAATCCACGTTTTGTCAGTCTCCTGGGGACCAATCGATATTGCAACCAGGCCCGTGTTAACGCACGGGCCCGAAAGGACGGATCCAAGGCCACCAATGTTCATAGGCCACGACAATTCTTAAAAATATATAATACTAAATTTTTCAAAATAAATCAAATAAACTTTTAAAAAAGTGATGAATGATTAAACTCAAAACTCGGCATAGCGATATGATGTGTCGCGCATTATTTGATAAAATGTATAATATGGAATGTTGCTAATTGCTGCGAGAATGTCAATCAGTGTTGAGAAGTTAAATTTTAACTAAACTTGGCTTTAAATTAGGGGGGGTTGGTGAAAGCAAGAATAGGGAGCCCCCAAATTAACAAACGTCCAAGGGCCCCCAACGCTGTTAAAACGGCGCTGATTGTAACAGTACATTGCACATCGATTCACGCCGTGATATTTGTGGAAATACGCGATATACACGATCCCAGGGAGCAGGAAAAGCCACCTTTCAACGCCACCGATCCCGGTCCCGCGCCCTCGTCCCACCCTCCGAGTTTCCGTTGTCACCTACCTCAACCTTCCGTTGTCGATGGCTCAGTGCATCAACCTGATGTCACTGCAGTCCCTCTGACCGGGAGGACCTAGGTTCGAGTCCCGACGGCGGCAGGATTTTCGACACTAGCTTTTCAGCTAGGTCGAATTCAGTCGCTGTCTGGAGGAGAATTCTAGCGGCCGGCTGCTCTGATCGATAGTTTTCCGAGGTTTCTCCGATCAACACCAGGCGAATGCCGGAGCAGTACCCTAACAAACGGGCCACGGACCGCGTGCGATCTTTCCTTCCTCTTCCTTGTCCTCTCCTCTCCTCTTACACACACTTACACTAACATGCACTACACTACCACACATGCCGGGAGACCGGTCGGGAGCTTAGAGCTTGTCCCGGCTGGGGCGGTGCCCCGCTGGTGGGAAATACCTGGTTGGGGAAAACCCCGCTAGCCGACGGTAGGTCGGCGCCGGATCTCGCCATTCAGCTGGGAAAAAGATCATCGCCACATCCCGAGAGAAAACACGCACTACACTTACGATGACCTAAGTAGTTGACGCGCCCGGAAAGAGGGAATTGACCACTTTCTAAGGAAGTTACGTCCTCGCACCTCTTAGAATTGCAATTGTGGGATTTTGGCTGGGGAAATTTGGAAATGATTCCGATGCGTCTCTTAACAGCTTAAACCTCTCGGCCAAACCGTTACCGGCTACCAGAGCTAAGATCCTTCCAAGAAAGAAATTACATGTAAATTATTTTCGGAAGCCTAGCCACTTCACAAATAATTTCAATGGTCGGACGCCGAGACTTGATTGGGCAAAGTTAGACCCCACTCCGATACCATTCGTTCAAATAGAAATCCGTGTGGCGAGCTTCGAGCAGCCACCACTCCGGCTCTTAACGGAGAGCGCGGCTCCTGCTGTGGTCGCGGAGTGCAAGACTTGCACTTCATAGGCAGTCAACATCGCCACGTCACCTTGCACCTTTACGCGTGCACCTTGAACCTTTACGCGAACCTCCGCATTGAATCTCGGCTAGGGTCGCATGGTGACGGGTGAATGTGTGGACGTCAATCGTCAGAATCCAGTGAAGCCGATTTTTCGGTAATATGTCAGCGGTCATTGTCCGCTCGCATCCATCCATGGCATTGTCGTTGCCGCCACCGCAGCCGTCGTCACCGCCGCTGCCACCTCCGAGGCAAAGGACCTCCCTCATACTGTGCGCCAGGCCGTTCGCTGGCAGTCTCGCCAGGGGCTTCTGAACTGGCGAAGGACTGAACATTGACCCCAGAACAAATGTATTGTTTGTAATATTAGTTTCTTACTGGGTAAGTCGCGCATTGGCTATGTAAGTATCACACATTGATTCAAAATATTTATACGTATTTATTAGAATTCAAGATGTGTGAAGCTATTTCTTTGTAATGAATGCGATACCTTGTTCCTTCCCGCATCCCATGAAGTCAGAAAGACCAGCGTATGGCTAATTAATAATCCTCCTCCCTCGTTATGGCTAGTCCGATCGACAGCGAGTAGATCAGGATTGAGGGGGAATTATTCCAATATACTCACGACCACAGGAGATGCGCTGCTGGCGAAGTGCTATTGGTAGCGAAAGCACACGAAACGATCTTCTGCTGCCATAACCCGTTAAAGCCATATTTCGCCGCACTTTTCTAACGGATACGTTCGTTGTACGTCCCACTTTGATTTCTGCAATTATTTGATGCAGTGTTGACTGTCTGCAGCACTGACAATTCAACGAAAACGCCGCTGTTCTAGGTCATTACGTGAGGCCGCCAGTCACTGCTTTATCCGTGATGTGAGGTTATGCCTAAAATTAGGTATTCTGGGTACACTCTTGATATTGTGGATCACGGAATATTGAAATTCCTAACGAATTCCGAAATGGAATGTCCCAAGCGTCTAGTTCCAACAGCTATTGCGCGTTCAGTGTCTATTCAGCTATTGTGTGTTCCGTCGTGCGGCCTTAATCATAACAGTAACATTTTCTCATGAATCACTTGAGTACAAATGAAAGCTCGGTAAATACACTGCCCTTTTATATCATTTGTACGCGGTACTATTGCCATCTGTATATTTGCATACTGATATTTCATGACTTTTGTCACCTCAGTGTAGAGTATATACTTTAATTAATGCATTTCATGCAAATAAATATCATATATATTGTAATTAATGCAGATAAATATGTTTGTATCTGGTCGACAGTATAGGATCTAACTTAATAGAAACAGATTTGTTGAATAAAAAGTTGTGCTTGATACTTAAACTTCTGTATCAATTTTTATTGTTTAACATCATCTGGTTGCAAAATTTAAATGCATTACGTAAATGTGCTATGTGTGTTTCATTTGTATAATTTCTCTCGTAAGTTGTAATCTTTTTACAATCCTCATTCATTAACTACGAACCATACACAAAGACGTCCTCGCGTGTACTGCGCACCTGGTGATTTACTCCGGGTCGCTACATGGGAGCCACAACGTTAAAGCATTGGCGGTGATAACCATTGAGTATTGGCGGAGGGTAGCGGTGTGTTGATATTAGTCGGCATCACAAAGACCTACAGGGGAGCGGAGGATCAATGACAAGATCCCAGAGAGCAGGGGTGAGAAAGTTGTGAATTGGGCTTAGCAAACGCGTTGGCTCCTTTTCTTTTATTTTTTTCAATATGTAGCAAAGAACGGTGAAAATATTGATGCTGGTCCCATTTTCGGCGAACTCTCTGTATTTTCGTAAATTGGAAAAAGTTAACCATTAACTTTCTTACTCAAGTAGTATGCCGTAGAGATATTGTTTGTAATGTTTATAGTTTTCGAGAAATTGAATTATCTTTAATTTCCAAAGTAGAAACTATACATTTTTCTCATTAGCAATGGATAAATCATATAAACAGGAATACAACGATTTATCGATACTTAAAGTTTTTTTTATTTATTTCAAATATTCGGGCAATTCGTCCATGAATTTGCAAAAGGAATCAATACAAGTTGTAACTCGATGAATCATATAAGTGAAAAGTAAAAAGTATAATAACAAAATGAATATGGATAATATATCACAAACAACATCAGCTAAATTATCTCATAAACAAATGAGATAAAATACCATTTTAGAATTTAACAAAACCATCATAAGTCCACTACTTTTATATGAATGCGCAGTATGGATCAGCGGTAACAAATCAAATTGGAATAAATTTCAAGTGGTCCAAAATCAATCCGCACCAGCACGTACGCTTCAATGCTTCACGAAGAATTTTAGTAAAAACCTTTAACAAATCACATTATTTTTTATCCGCCCACTTCCGAAATATCCCAAACGTACCTACCTCACCTAACTCTCCCAGCTATTGCCAACACCCATCACAGAAAACCCATCTTAAGAATATTCCCATTCCACACTTTTCTGCACATATTCTCAGATGTCAACCCAGAGCCGAGTTATGTCTCAAGATACCTCTATCACCTTAGTAGTAAGAGAATTGTAAGTAAATATTAAGTAGATTAACCAATTTTATGAAATACAGTGTTATTATACATTGATGTTTGTATTGCACAGTCCCAAAGAAAATAAATAAAAATAATGATCTATGTATTTAACTTTTTATTTTATTGTTTTATTTTTTTATAGAGTTTAATGAAAACTCAGTTCATACTGAGTATGAATTATAAATTAAAAATTAATATATCAATGATTGTAGTGTACGACGATCATAATTTGACTATATTTCAAACACATTCTGCCATATTGCATCAAGTGTATTTGGCGTAAAGGGAAGATAAATGAATCTAGATATTCATGAAATATTGTTAATGGTCGATTTTACTAATCCAAGTCTAACATGCAATTTTCTAGTTGTTTTGATTCAACGAACCAACGTCTCACTATGAAAAACAAAATTATTTTCTTCCTCTTTATT
>JAHLJT010008446.1:226444858-226472527 GCA_031308135.1 Acheta domesticus | reverse complement strand
ATCAAAAACTAGAAATGCACGTGAAATTTTAATTTTTTTAAATTAACTGAAATATTTGGCACGTTCTTTACAATTTCGCCGAATTCACATTTTTCTATCCTTGTACTCTTCTTTGATGTATTATGCAGCATTAGGAATATAATAATAAATAATTGATATTATATATATACCATATATATACATATACACATATATACAAATATATATACATATATATACATATATACACATATACACATATATACACATATACACATATATACAAATATATATATACATATACACATATATATATACATATACACATATATATATATACATATACACATATATATATATACATATACACATATATATATATATATACATATACACATATATATATATACATATACACATATATATACATATATATATATATCACGCTGAGAAATATCACGTTTTCCTTATTCAACCATCATTTATACCAGTTGATTGAATGATCTTTTTACTTATTTTGAGGTTCACAAGACGAAAAAAATCCAGAAACGAAGTATCTTTTCCAATCTTCAAATAAGTAGAAGCGTTCAGTTTCGGTGACACGTGTGACCATGTAACCATACCAACGCATGAACTATTGAAATGCGACATGGAACGTGCAAGATAGCTAGGTCGAGTTCTGTTGCTGTTTGGAGGAGAATTCTAGCAGTCGGCTGCACTGATCGGTAGTTTTCCGCGGTTTCTCCGATCAATACCAGGGAACTGTCGGAACAGTACCCTACCAAACGGGTCAACGGGCAGGCTGCGATCTTTCCTTTCCATTCCTTGTCTATTCCTCACCCCTTACAAACACTTACACTTACGTACACTATGCTACGACACATGCCGGAAGACTGGGCGGGAGCGTAGATCTTGTCCTGGCTGGGGCGGTGCCCCGCTGGTGGAAAATACTTGGTTGTGGAAATCCTGCCCGCCGACAACAGGTCGGCGCCGGATCTCGCCAACCAGTGGGGCGAGATCACCGCCACCGCTCGATCAAAACATGCACTACAGTTATGGGACAAAATACATACGTTGACGCGCCCAGAATCTCTGGTAATTAATCAATCAATCATGGAACATGCAAGGCGAAATGTGAGGAGCCTGTGCAACATCTAGTTGTCACTTTCCGTTCCCCGCAAAATCAAATTGATGTGAGACAAATTCAAACTCCAGTATTAAGAGGTGAAAGGAGAAAGCTGTAAGCATTTTCGATATTAGCATGTATTATATGAAAAAGACAATTGGTTCGACGGAATTATGTTAGGAACATTTGCTAATAAATGAGTATTTAACATGTGTATTTTTTGTGACTGCGTGCGTGTAAATATTCAATTGTAACTCGTATTTCGCAAAGCATCTCCTTGTTAATTCTGTTGAAATTATAATTAATTAATTATATCGAATTTTCCTCGGCAAGTTCAGATATTTGAAAGTTCGAACATGATCAGTAAGCAGTACTCCTTTCTTGTCTCTTACGTTATCCAACCAAATGAAAATGTTAACATTTATTAACTCTACCACCGGGATAGATGGCTCAGTGCATCAACCTGATGTCCAACCAGTGCCACACATGCCGGGAGACCAGTCGGGAGCGTAGAGCTTGTCGCGGCTGGGGCGTTGCCCCGCTGGTGGGAGATACCAGGTCGAGAGAAAAAACCCCGCTAATGGACGGAAAGTCGGCGCCGGATCTCCGCCACCCAGCGGGGTAAAGATCACCGCCACCTCCCGAGGAAAAAACACGCACTACACTTACGGTACTAATGACATCTATAGTTTACGCGCCCAGAATCGCAATCAATCAATCAGTCCTAAGCTCCGTGACGGTTGCTGCATCCAAATTAAAGTGTACTCTTTGGAGGTCAACATTTCTTAAAGAATCACTTGGCACTGCTCAAAAACAGCATGACAGTCCTGAGACAGAACTTCAGGGCCACATCTCACATGCAAAATAAGGCAGGTGCAGCAAGGAGTCTCGTGGGCGCTATGAACATTCCACTTGTCACTCTTACTTCAAAAGTTATCTACATTACAAGGCTGCCTACGTGCCCCCAAACGCCAACACAAACACCTCCACTGTTTTCTAAAAAGCGTCGCCCAAGCCTTACATAAGAGGACAGGGAACTACAATGCGGAGAAGGCCCGCCAAGTTTAAATGCGAACACGCGAAAAGTCCCACGCATCAAAGACACTTAGCCATAACAGAACAATGAGCGAAATCGTATTTCATAGGTACAACTTCCTCGCAAGTATCGGATTGTGGTCTTAGCGAGATTGCGGGCTTGCCGAGACGGCGGGCATACCGAGACGGCGGGCTTACCAAGACGGCGGGCTTACCGAGACGACGGGCTTACCGAGACGACGGGCTTACCGAGACGACGGGCTTACCGAGACTGCGGACTTACCCATACTGCGAGTTTACTGAGGCCGCACGTTTACCAGGATAGTCATAAACAAAAAGAACAAAATAATTCATTAAAAAAACGAACAGAAAATTGTATAAATTTGCTCTAGTGGTAGCGATCCGACGTGCGTACCGAGCGATGTCGTCACCGATTCTAGGAATGTTGGGACTTCTCTGAATTCGATCATTAAGGGATTCGTTCATCAAACACTGAACTCGGGGCAATAATACGCTATGCCGCAATACGTTCTCAGAGAAAGGACAGTAAAAGTTTAGATATTACAAGAAACACATTGGAATAAAGAACATTAATTTATGAATTACACTGCCATGTTGTGGCGAATCTTTAAAATAAAAACCCAACATCTAAATACTTCTATAGGGCATCGAAAAACATCATTATCTCGATTTCATCAGGAATGTGGCATAGCATGTTATTGCGCCCCAAGTCTTCATTTCTTCTTTCCTACGCCCGTTGTCTCTTAATGTTTTTCCGTGCATTCGGTAAAGATACACATTCGTTTATGAATACTACATTGTATTCTGAAATTTGTTTTATTTTAACATACGTGAAGGTTAAAGTGCGACTTTAACGATTTTTTCCTACGCTCAAGTTGGCCTTTATGTTCACTAGTATTGAAGTATTAGCATCTGCAGACATTTTCATTTTCTTTCTCGTAAACAGCTTGGATTTTTAAGGAAATAATTCTGACAGTGCAAATTCTGCTTTTTGAGACATCGTCAGGAATACATGTCTCATTGTCGGAGTCTAAATAATACACATCATCTATTGTATTTGACAATGTCTATGTTCTTCAATAGACAATACAAACCAACTGTAACTAGGGTCACCTTGAGTTCTGAAAGTGACCGCCAGACGATCGCCACCTATTAATACAGTAATACAGTACTCACATGTCTCACAATGCGGCATGGGCGTGTACGAGTGTTTGAAACTAAACAAAAATTAAAGAAATGGTTTCAGAATAAAACTTTATATATGACAATGGGTGTAAATGAGTTTATTCACTGGAGAGAATTATGGGATAAAAGTCCATACATCTCAAACTGTATGGGACCCTCAAAACTATTCCTAAATTGATCGAGAAATCTTACAAGTTAAAACTTAATTAAATATTCACGAATAAAGCCTGGGTTAAATAATAGAATGTATATATGTAATTGGCATTTAGAATTGGATTAATCAGACTTCCTCCAGCTAGCGGTGATCCTAGGCCTGGGCTCTGTTTTTATTTATTATCCGTGCCTAGGGGTATGGGTGACACGTGGCGAGCATGACGTATTCCCATCACCGTGCCTAGCACTTTTGGCCTGCCTGAGCTTTTTCTGTCGCCACACAGCTATAGAAACTGAGGCGAATTGAATTAGAAAACTACAGCTTCATGTTTACCTCGGACGACAATGTATGTTACTAACGACAAATTATGTTAATAATAATGTGCACAATATATAGAATTTTAGAATCCCCGAGTAAAAGTCCCTGCCACTCCGCAATAGGCTTGTCCTATCAATATATGAGTTTGGTGGATTTCTGTAAGAAAACAACAGCAGCATAACATGTCAGCTATTTAAGAGTCTCTAACTTGGAGAGAATGGTCCATGATTATTGCAAGTCAATTTATTTTATAGGTGTAGTGATAAGACTAACAATTGATAAAAAATACTTGTTACAGCCAACGTTTCGAGCGGTTTTTCGTCTCATTTTCAAGGCCAAAATAAACACAATAAATGTAAATACAGTAAAATATGTCTAAACCGGAACCTGTACAAGCCGGAAACCTGCCTTAACCGGAAAATTTTTCCGGCCCGTGCAGTTAAATGGCATTTTTACACGGCATAAAACGGAATCTGTCCAACGCGGAAACGGAACAGTTTTTCATGTCCTGCAAGGCGAAGAAAACCTTCATAAAACGGAATTTCTGTTAATTTATTGCAGTTCCCAGAGAGACGGGATATACTCTATGAGAATGAATGCATCTGCAAGTCTGTTTTCATATATCTCTCTGTCCAGGTTATGTGTTTCACACGTGGCCGCACAGTGAAGGAAATGGGCTCCCACTCTTATCGTAGAATTCGACCTTGAGGTCATCTGTCTTTCACTGCGTAGGCCGTCGGGGAATTCCCTCTCTCCCGACTCTCTAAGCGTGAGTAGGTGTAAGGGCATGGCTTCAATTTACGCGTTTCCCTGCCTCGCGTTGGCAATCGTAACAACTTAACCAGAGCCGAATTGCTCAAGGCCATGCGAGGGTGTCCGATAGACCTATACCGCGATTTTTCTAACTTTGCCTCTCAAGGCCCATCTTCACTATGAAATATGTCACGGTATTTCGCGTCTTTCTCAGTCGTGCCGCTAGATATCGCATGCTCGCGACTATATCAAGCAGCGCTTGCGATCATGCGACTTCTAGCGGCAGATCGGGAAAGACGCGAAATGCCGTGTGATACTCCATCGTGGCCATAGGGGCTTGAGAGGCGGAGCTAGAAACATCGTAGTGTTGTACTCTGGGATGTGACTCATTGTGCGCTGAAAGAGTCTGCGAGAAGTTCGGATGCAGCCACTATCCAGCGAGGTGATGTGTTTTTATGAGCTTCACAACCAGTTTGACAATGATTGAAAAAACAACAACATAAAACTCTACATATTAAACATTTTTCAACTTAGGAAAACAACTGAAAAGGTGTAGTAAGAGAGAAACCCAAAACGCAAAAACTCTAGGTTAATATTGAAAAAAGTAACATTATTTTAAATAAAGAAGTCGTCAAATATTTTTTACCTTATTGTCATAAATAATTATGTTTAATATTCATTTATTGATTTCTTCCATAAATGAGTTTTATGTTATTATACGTTTTATAATTATAATAAAGTCATGTTACTAGTTTCAGGACGGAAATATCAGCCTAAAAATTGTCATAAACGGACAATCCTGCCTAAAACGGAAACCTCCCTAAACCGGAATTTTTTTGTCCCAATCGTTTCCGGTTTAGACAGGTTTTACTGTATATCGAATTAAAAAAAGGAATAAAATGTCTATAGTAAATATATAAAATAAAGAAATTCTAAAAATAGTCACAAGACAAGGACCAGGACCAAGGACATACAAGACATTGCACATGAAATTTCCCAAGTATATACGAACACTTACCACTTGAGGGAATAAAAAATAAAGACTGTCAATAAAAACCTCCTGGAGCATTCTCACAAGTTAAAACGAGATAGTCTAGGAAATCAACTTGAAAGTATTCAAGAGACTTCTTTGTAATACGGCTTTATTTAGGTAGGTTTTTCATTTGCGTTTCTTTCAAGTAAATACACCAAGGAACAGTGCCCAGGGAACGACGCGCCTTCTCGCTGCGTCTCGCATCTCCGAAGTTGGTAATTTTTTATAGAAGTACCAAAAACTTTTTTTCATTACTTCGGTTGTCACATACGATGTCATAGGAGACTTATATGATGTCTCAAAATCCCTACCTCTGGTCGCTGCTTATCGGATCTCGGATGCTTGTGGGAGAATTCTTGGTCAATGGACCCCATAAGGATGAGAGATCAGCCAGTCGCTAAGCCCTAAGAATGGAAGTGAGGCTAGAATAGAAAGGAAGAATTGCGGGGTGCGTTCGATGCTGCGTCGGTATCGGCCTGGCCTTCATCAGAGGAAACCACTGAAAAGACCGCCCAGAGCAGCTGGCCTCTAGAATTCTCATCCAGGCAAGAGCAGCAGTAACCCAATTATTTATGTTTCAAGAGTTAGGTGATGTCGAAAATCCAACTAATGAGAGGATGGTGAGCTCCGAGGTGATATGACAAAAGATACGGAAAAATCGAACATTTTCAAGGGGGAAGGCAGCTTTGATTTACCCAAAAGAGACTAATCAACGTCATTAGAGATGATCGAAATCTATGAGGTGTTGACTCTCCCTCGTAACTATTCATTCTTGCATAAAACTTTGCAACAGTGCTACACTGAAGATGGCCGCAATGCGGCCGAAAATGTTTTATGCAAGAATAAACAGTTACGGTGGAGAGCCAACACCTCATATAGATTTCGATGATAGAAGCATCGTAAACACCGCACCATTTCCTACCATCATTAGAGATGGTCACGATAAATAAAAAAAATTAATTACTCTATAAAACGAATTACACAATTCGGTTTATTAACACATTCCTATGTAGTATTACCATAAACATACAATTCAATATGCGTTGAAATAAATTAGTATTGGATGTAATCCACGTGCCATTCTGCGTGTAAATTCAAATCCAGTTACCTCTAACATAACATCTGTTCTCAATTCATTTATGGAAAATAATTGGTATGTAGAGCGAGTGTGACAATCGAAAATGAGAACGGAAGAAGTGTCATTTGTTTTACGAAGCATAAAAGGAGTGATGCGAAAGTTAACAATGAATAAGAATTTACGATTATAAAACTTTTAATTATTCAAGACGAATGCTCTAAACTTCAAGACCAATGTGAGGCACATTTCAATTTTTCAAGGAATCAGTATTAATTTATTGAACTCCAGTCCTTCAAGTTTAGATAGGATATTTAAGCTGCGCATGCAGTAGGTAATAGAGTTAAATGAGAATTGACTCGTTTCAAAATCAACAGTCATACAGAAATATTGTCGTACTAGTGTAACTAGCTGGTAATGTGGAAACTACGTTAAAATTTTGAGATTTTTCTTGAACAATGCAAGTAAAATGTATGAAAAGAGACTTTACCATTTCCACAAATTGCATTTGACAGTGATGACAGTTAAATTAAACAAAAACAGCACGATTTTAAGTTCGACTATTTCGTATATATTACTGAGCAAGATCTCCATTTCTTCCTAGGCAGGAAAGTTCCAGACACAGTCAATTTTCCGTGCACTTTTCTCAGCATCCTTTGGAAGCATAAACTTTTTAATTGAGAGATGTTTTCACATATGTCGTATCCATTAAAGATTAGTTTCATTTTCTGTATAAATTATTTTAACCGGTTTCTGAAAAGACATTCTCCAATAAAATTCTATATGAAATTATTTTTTCTTCGAAATATGTTCCAATATCTTGACGAAAAGGTCATTTGGATGACCAAATAAAAAACTAGAATCTATATCTTTATTTTGCCATATACACAAACGTTTAAAATAGTACATTATGCAATTTTGTTTACAAATCAACATGATAAGCGAGTTTCATAAGTAATTGTTTTGTATAAGAGCATATAAATCCATAAGAAAACCTAAGTTAATTTTTGGAAACAACTTTATTGTGACGTAACGGGTATTTGACGTCTGTGCGAAAAACGATGGTCGGCTGTTCTGATTTCCGATACCTCCCCATGATTCTCTTCCTGCAATTGTCTGAATTTGTGATGACGCATTTACTCGTGCCATAAATGACAAATGCGTCATAATCTGTGCCGAAAGATGTAAACGATATCTCTTAACGTAAAAGGTGGTCCACAACGCTGGAATACAAAAAACGTTTTTACGCCACTATTTGTGAAAATTAAAATTAATTCTTGCCATGGAAAATGAAGATAAAATATCTTCCATAATCAAGAACAGCTAACCAGATAATTATTTCGTAACAACGAAGCTGTCTTAAGGTGTATTTATGATTGCAATATCAATTTAAAATCACGAACTTTTTTATTATATTTAGATAATGAAATAAAAAAAACAATGTATTCTTTCCCTCTTCACCCTGGAAAATCATCCACTCTACTCATTCAAGGCTAGGATATTAGTTTGGATGAGACCAAAAAATTAATAAAATTATTTATAGGATCCACTGAGACCACTCGTATATTGAATGAAGTTGCGAGTAGACATTCTGCAATTAATTCCTAGGTTTTTTATTCTCAGTTTCTATAGCTTCTCGTGATATCGGCACGAAGAGCCGAGAAATTGTGCTTGAGTTAATAAAATTGTTTTGATCAAGGAATCTTTGCGGAGAAGAAAAGTAACCGGTTGACAGACTGACAATGACAAAATATGGTCAAATAAAATATTAAAAATAATTTCTATCCATTTACCTATTTGAATTGTACACAAATGAACGATTCATGCAAGGGAATGTTACATGAACTTTATGTACATATAATTAAAAAAATCACTACAAATTAGCATAAATACACGCTTGTGTGGTTCCCTATAACTTCACGGAATGAAGATATAGGAAAATTGCGTACTTGCTAAGTAGCTGTATGGAGTGCGTTCCCTAGAGCGTATTGCGCTCCGACAGAACAGCGAAATTACCATTTGGAGGTAAGAAGGATAAATAAGTACTGTGTTCCCCGCGTCCGTGAAAAACTTTACATATTAAAGTGATTCTTTATCCATCAGAAGGTATTTTTGTTAGTTTTATTTTAGGCTAGTTCTCACGAATAATACATTTTCTTTCTTATTCATCAATAATTGCATTTTTCAAATTCATATCACGATTTTTTCGGGAATGCGATATACTGCATACAGCACACGAGCTCTTTTAGCATCAACATACTAATTCGGATAAAGAAATATGCCACAGACGATTTGTATTTGTCTCACCTGTAGAAGAAAGTAGGCCTTGGCTTTTCTAGCAAGTAAAAGGGAATTACGGCGGAACAAATAGCATAGATGATCTTCAATACCCAAGATAATTCATTCTTGTCCATCATAAATTTCTTAAGTCGTCGGTGTGCAAGACAGTTGATACATCTTGAAAATTGTCGTTTTGTGAGAGAACGAGTTTTACTTTTTGTCAATGCTGCGGAAAAGCGATCGTTGTCAGCTACCAAACAGGGATTAGAAAGAAGGAGTTAAAATGCACAGAACGAGATAAAAGATGTATGACAGAGGAGACTAAAATTTCAAAAGAGCGAAAATACAACACTCATTTTCTGACATCTGGAGCTAATGGAATTTGAATTTACTTCTTATTATACAACGGGTCAAGACACAATTTAAAATGCGCTGTACACAAATATATCACAAATGTTCGTATCCAAAAGGCAATTTCATAGAAGTTTAGAAGCATGTAAATAAAGAATACAAGTGATTTTCTGTGAAAGTCAGTTTAGGAAATGAATGTAATTATAGGACTATCTCTTAGAAATACTATTATGTACTCTTGGACCAATTACGTCAGAAAGCCTGTTACGGCACGAGTTGTCAACGTCCGTGAAAGGCTAACCGATTGAAGGCGAAGGATACAAGTGACTCACTTCACAGCTGCACTCCAGTTTCTCCCCTTCTCTTCGCGCAGTTGCACTACTTAAACAAATGTGCATGAGGGAGAAACTACAAAGGCTACTACAGAGCATACCACTTTATGACGACTATTGTCATATCGTTCGTGCGCTGCAATTGTGGCACAACTCAAAAAATTAAGTGTTGAGATAAATGAGTTTGAAGTTTTCACCTTGTATCGAAATGCATCGTTCTTGCATTCACACTTCTGCCATACGTTGGTTGAATATTCTACTGTAAGATATATTGCTATTACTGCTGGAAGGTAGACCAATCTGCGATTCGGGAGAGTGCATTAACTTAAAATCGATGCTACTGTCATTAACTCAACGATGTCATTAACTCAACTACTTAATGAACGAATCATTAGACGCGGTTTACAATGCTGTTGAGACAAACGACAAATATCAGCAGTTTTTGAAAAAAATATCAGCGTAACGTAATAAATGTTTACCTCTGGATTCGATATTTCAAGCAAAAATATTATTCGGATAAGTCGAGGGATTAGAACTTCATGTAAACCAAGGTAGTTCATTACTTCATCTCGAAACACCGCAATGTGTCGCATAATTTCTAACTTCTTCCAAAAAATAAAACACTTTACTGGGCCATTGGACATGCAAACACCGTGAAAATGAGCAGAGTATTTTAATGCAAATAACGATACGAAAGCAATGTGGAAAATAGTAAAAAATACGTTCACAGCAGCTAGGAAACGTGTGGATCAAGGGCAAGCACAAACGTAAAAGGAGGGCAAGGGCAATGGATTTTCCCGCAGGGCAAAGATGTAGGCATCGGCGACGGGAACAATACGCGACGTGACGATTGGCGAAATCGCCGAAGTTGCACTAAATAAGTTTCTGGGTTTCATAATTGCATTTAGGCAAGGCGGAGAAATTAATTGTACGAAAAACCGCAATCTTCCACTCGTATATGTTTAATTCTACACTGAAAGAGTTATAATATGTTCCAAGAGATGTTCTACACTTCTCAGAGCTGTTGCCATTAAAGTCCGAAGCAAAAAATACATGTTATTTTAATATTTAATATTAATTTTTAAGATATGGTATCTAGTTTTAAACATTTTACAATATTGGAGGGAGCATTTTCAATACGTGTCGCTACATATTTGATAAAATTGATACAGCACCAACTGATTTCCAATTAAAATAATTTGATCCCGGGTGTGACAGACAAAAGAAAGATTCTATTTCGCAATAAATTTATTACATTTGTTAGTAATTTACTACAACACGATTTTTAGTTTCTTCAAATCATTTTCAAACATAATCGACAATTCGGTCCATTTTTACGTTCACTTTGCCAGCTCACGAATTTGTCTTGTAAACAATTGTTTTCTTCTCCAAAGATAGTAAATAAAACCACTCTAAAATCAATTTTCTTCTCAGTACTTCCCAAAACTACTGTTCCAATATGGATGAACGTGTAATGAAAATATGACACATGATATTTAGATAATTCTATTAATATCAAATGCTCATTATGGATTCATAAATCTGTTAAATAGACGCTTTTAATAACTGTGCGAATGATTTTTCTACTAATACATTTATGTTGTTTACAAATAATTCAATGCTTTAGACGAAAATAAATTGAAATATAAATACTCACGGATTCTCGCTTCTCTTCACTGACTTACTGAGTGCCAAGCGATGTTTCTACTCTCCAATTAGTACGTTTGCCCGCCGTAGCCGCGATCTTGAGTTGCCGTGCACGCTGGGGGAAAGGCAGGAATATGACTGCCCGAGCAGGCTAAACCATGCCCAATTGTGGTATAGATATTGTTCTGAAATGTGAGAATACAGAAAGGAATTTTCCGGACACAGTGTACAGTCCTATCAACAAGTGCTTTTTCTATTGATTGATTGGTGATTCCGGGCGCGTCAACTGATAAGGTCGCTGGTCCCGTACGTTTGGTGCATGTTTTTATCGCGGGAGATGGCTATGATCTCCCACCTCTGGATGGCGAAATCCGGTGCCGATCTTTGTCGGCTTTCGGAGATTTTCCCCAACCAGGTATCTCCCACCTGCATGGCACCTCCCGAGCCGGGCGTGGTTCTCTCTGCTCCTCTAAGCTCCCGATAAGTGTGGTAGTGGACTGCATGTGAGTGTAAGTGAAAGGTGAGGACAGGCAAGGACAGGCAAGGAAGTGGAAGGAAAGATCGCACGCGGTCCGAGGCCCGTTTGCTAGGTTACAGTTTCGGTTACGCCTGGTGTTGGTCGGAGAAACCACGGAAAATTACCGATTAGAGCAGCCGGCTGCTAGAATTCACCGCGACTAAATTCTACATACAAGCTGTCTAGCTAGTGTCGAAAATCCCGCCCCCGTCGGGACTCGAACTCGGGAACTTTCCGGTCAGAGGCACTGCAGTGACATTAATGAAGCGTTTTTCGAGAACTGAGGTTGAACTCACGAAGACTCTAAAACTACAACAATCAACTTCATCAGACGTTTTCCCAACAAATGTTCGGTAGATAGGATTTTTTTTCTGGAATTTCAGTTTTTCTCCAATGAATCCTCAGAATAATCGACGAACTAGTTCGTAAATATCCAGCTGGTTTACTCACAAATTCACTTCTGTATGCACAGGAATATTCGCGGATATTTTCAAACCAGTTATGACTAAGCCATTTTTCAAGAAAAGTAACAAAAATAAAATACAAACGTATCGGAATGAAAATCAAGGGATAAATAAAGTCAGGAAAAAACTTTTTTTTTCGTAGTTTGATTCTCATTCTAACATGAATTACAATGGTATTTCTGGGGCCGGCACTGACTATATTCAGAAGTTTTGGGAATTCCTTCTCGTAAGTTTTTCCTTTCCCGCCTACCACGTACTTACGTAGTAAATAGAAAGTACTGTAATGTTGCAGCGGAAAGTGGCGATTTTTGACAGAAATAACTTGACATCCCTGTTGTCAAAAAAGTGGGTAAATCTTGTTCCCATATGTAGTAAATTACTTCCTATAACGTGATTTGCAATCAAAATCCACTTTTTTATTTTCCTTGACTGCAAAATTGTTTTACGGCAAAACTGTCTGCCTATCTCTGGTCAAATAGTATTAATATTATTATTATTATTATTAATAATAATAATAAATATGAATAATAATAAAAACAAACTAATTACTTCAACAGGAAAAATATTAGTGGTTCAGGGATCACGAAATTTTCTATATTATTTAAACTGATGTAGTATACTAGAAATACTATTATTAAGATCTTAATGACCCTTTCTGTGATAGTTTTGTTTTCGTCATTTATTAACAAATATACCACTGAGTAATTTATCTTAACACCTACCTAATAACTTGTTCATCCGTGGCCTATTTGCGCTTGGCATCAGCTTGCAGAATTTGGAAACCAATTGATCACATAAGGTTGTCTCAATTAGTATGCACGGCTACAACTGAACTCATTTGCGCTATACTCATAAGCACTGAAACGTGATATTATGGGGAAGCAAATAAAGGGAGCCGTTCCTAAACTACTAGCCATATCTCAAAACCATCGCATCAATAGCACGCCTGCTCGACGTCTGCTCCCGCGGACTTTTTGTGCTTTAGTGTAAGTGGTGCCCGTGAGGAGGTCGAAGTGCAAGTAGTGGGGGCTGGCAACTACAGGGGAAGGGGAGTTGTCTGTTTTGGTGTAGAGTTGACTTCGGCGCGTAAATTGAAAATCCAGAATTGAACATCAGGAATACCCAGGTTTCCGCGGCCGGAGGCAGTAGATGCTTGGCTGTCCGGGAAACGCTGCTTCCACGGCAAAATTGTCCTGGGCAGCTTTGCCTAAAAGGCGGTGTGTCCTTGACAGACGATAAAATTTCTAGGTAGATTTATTGATTAGTGATTCCGGGCGCATCAGCTGCTAATGTCATTAGTCTCGTAAGTGTAGTGCATATTTGTGTTGCGGGAGGTGGCAATGATCTTCTCTCGCTGGATGGCAAGATTCGTCGGCTTGGGCTGATTTCCTCCAATGAAGTATTCTCAGCAGAGGAGCCTCGCCTCTGCCGGGACGAGCTGTAAGCTCCCGGCTGGTCTCCCGAAATGTGGTCGTAGTAGTTAGTGTAGTGCATATATCAGTACATGTAAGTAAGGGTTGGGGATAGTACAAGGAAGAGGAAGGAAATATCGCGCGTCGTCTGTGGTCCGTTTCTTAGAGCAGTTCTGTGGCATTCGCCTGCTGTTAAGCGGATCGGAAAACTATTCGATACGATTCCCCTTCAGACAATGGCTGAATTCGACATAACTATGTAGCTACATTGTCAAAAGTTATATTAAATTTAAAGTAATTTAATGCACTACTTTACATTAAACTTAATATACCGTGTACACTAAAATGAGATTAATGTGTTTTACATTACATTTAATCTGTAAATTAAAATCAATGTAGATTTAACATACTGCCATACATTAAATTTAATGTGTCGTGTTCATTAAAACGAGATTAATGTGTTTGTGGATTAAATTTAATGAGTAATTAAAATCAACGTAGATATAATATACATTAGTACATGAAACTTAATACATCTTCCCCTACATTAAAGAGAGATTAATATAATTCGACAATAAATTTAATGTTTAAATTAAATTCACGCAGATTTGATAAATAATTATGGAATATATATATATATATATATATATATATATATATATATATATATATGGAATATAAATAAATATGGAATATAGATTCTGTTTAAAAACGTAAAAATATTTTCTTCTATTATTTGAACTTAGGTATAATAAATTTAAAATATATTTTCAACATGTATTCAAAAAATATATTTTCTTAAAATTCGGATTTACATTCAAAGTGGTAACAAACGAAATTGTAAAAATATAATAATAAAATTGTAGCGACCAACATTGAACTGCAATTCTTTAGTTAACAAGTTTTCAAATTCAGCGGAAATATTTAATTTGTTTCAAGAATTGTCACTGTAACAAGGTAAGAATTTAGTATTCGTTACAAAGTGGTGTCTTACTTACGGACAGATAGAGACAGATGGACGGATGGATGGACGGACGTTTTGACGGCTGAAAGAAAGATCTACCTCTACTGAAGTAATTGTACTAATGATGTAATTGTCTTCACCATACATAATATTTTTATTTAAAATATAAAATTCGTTCATAGTATATACTCGTACAATGTTGTTTACGAGGGGCCGGTGCTCAAGTGAATAGTAGTACCGTATAGCCAAGTGATGAATTCAGGAGGAGAGCTCAAATCCAAGAACGAGAGCTCAAATCCAAGAACGAGATAAGACAATAATATGTAAAAAAATTGTGGAAGTGCCTTCGTCCGTCGCGTTAACAGAAAACATCCTTGAGTCAGTCCAAAGCATAATTACCAACGCGAATGCACCTTAAAAATAATTTAGCGTGTATATTTTCTTAATGTTTCCCAGGAAGGCCTGCATTTTCTTGCCTGTTTGCCTCACAAGTTTACTCCTCCATGTATACTCTCGCGCGTCGACGAATCGTACGCTTCCGCGCGCGTGAACGAATCGTACCACAAACTGCATTTCAGCCGAAGCAAGAATCGCAAGAATGTGGAGACCGCGGGGCGCTGGGAGCTGCAAGTTCAGGAGTTCGAGGGAGGCCGATGACCCCCGCGCGCAGCGCCACCTCTTCCTGAAATCCCATCTTGAGAAACTCCTGTGGGCGGCCGCTGAGGAAACATTGGCCGCGTGCGAACGAAAACCCCTCATTTGGAGAGGAGAACGCTTTTTCGATCCGGACTCGATCGCTCGATCGTCTTTGTCATTGATCTGGAAAATACAGAGCAAGTTTAAAAAAATGGTAATGAAAAATCGAGTTCGTGGATCCAGCGTTCATTTTCTGCGGAACAGAGCGTTACAATTTGCGCTGATGAAAACGCCGAATAGGTCATGCTAAAGACACATGCACATTACAGCATCACATAAAATATTTTTTCATGTCCCCGAATATGGGACCCTGTGATTAAAGAACAAGTTGGCCCACTCATCAGCTGTAGGACTAATCAGGAAAACACGCCAATACTGGAATCATAGAAATCAGTTTAATGTTGTCCATTCGAGACAGTATAACCCAACATGATTTTCGACGCATAAGTAGTTTGCCCTCGCCTGTCCATTACCTAGTTATTTACGTTTAACATTGAATTAAAATGTAGGGACGAGAAGGGATTACAAAGAAGGGACTCGATGAACCCCTATAAAAGCACATTCAAAACACTATATTTGCTACTTGACTATTAATCAGTAAAACATTTCATTACCCTTTTGTTGTTCTTCTCCATTTCCAGTTTAGTGCACCAGTATACTGTGACATGATTCGCAATGCTTGGTAGTAGTCTAAGCAATTTTGTTTTCTGTGGGGAACTCGCCATTGGAATCAAAGCACTAGATTTACATTCACGAAATGTCCTTGGTATCAAGGTATTTTCTGCTTCAATATTTTTTTTCCTTCATATCATATTACTAGCTATTGATTTATGCGTCAAACAACGCGTTTGACTATATTCCTTCCATTATTTGTTTGAATTTATTTATTATTACAGTAAAGCGTGGTTTTCTGGTAAGAAACAGAAATTTTCTTAACAAAATTTTTATGTTCCTACTAGATAACAAGCGTAGATGCACATCATCCATCTGAAGGTGAAGTAACCTAACTACCTCGTTTCGAAGGGTCTCAACTTGGGCATGGGCATTTGAGTTAGTGTACACTAGTCATGCTTAATATGATTGTCATCCATTTCATATTCACTATGGCCAACAATGTAATGTTTAGTCATGAAAAACGCTTTTCTTTTCCTCTTTGGAATATTGATAAGTACCCGTCATGTGCGATTGAGAATACTATACCTGAGTCTCAGCGCCATGGGGGTTACTATGTTACAAACGACAGAATGAGAATGATTTTACATAGAAATGTAAAATCGCCCCTTTTTTGCTTTTTGTTCATAATTGAAGCATTGGGATGTAAGAGATGACTTCTGACATTTTACGAAATCAATATTATTGACTTATTATGCCTTTTTTGGGAACGAGATATATAGGCAATTTTATATCACATTGGCTGTCGAGTTCGGAAAAAAATGATCATGAAAAGGCACACGTACTCTTTGTGTAGATCATTCACTGCATTTAATGCGATCACTGCACATTTCTAAGTAACGTGATGTATTTTTTATCATTATTTGCGCCCAAATTGTAATTCTGAAAATGTAAAGTTATTTAAGAGGTTAATTGGGAGAGCAGGCCTTACGACCTTAGCCTAGTGCAAAATCAGTAATAATAATAATAATAATAATAATAATAATAATATCATTACCGAAAATAATGATTATTCGAATGCCTTAAAATATTAAATATTGTAATAACATATAATTATTAAACAATTGTAATATTAAATATAATAACATGCAATGTTCAATTTAGTTGAATCACCAAAAATCCAATATGTGGCTTTGGGGGTAGAGCAAACACAACTTTATCGAAATGTTTAATTAGTTACTAGTTGCCATCGATTGAACAACTTCGTGCCTTAACTCAGGCCCCGTGAGGTCTCTTAGAGCATGGCGACCTCCAAAGATGGCGGCTTCCGACCACTCGGATAACAATCGCGCGCCGCCTCCGCCTTCCCCGCCTCCTTTTTATTCGCGGAGGTTCCCGCGGCGCATCAACCCGGCCGTGGGCGGGCGCTGAGGCGTGGCGGGCGGCGGCGGCGGCGGCGGCGGCGGCGGCGGCGGCTCTCCAATTACCCCGCCAACCTTTCCTTCGCTCCCGTCCCCCCCCGCCCTCGCCCCCGCCCTCGCCCTCGCCCCCGCCCTCGCCCCCGCCCCCGCCCTCGCCCCCGCCCCCGCCCCCGCCCTCGCCCTCGCCCCCCCCGCCCCCGCCCCCGCCCCCGCCACCGCCACCGCCACTGCCCACGCCACCGCCGCCGCCACCTTCACCGCTACCGTCACCGCCACCGCCACCGCCCACGCCTGAGCCCCCGCCCATGTCCCTGCCCCCGGCGCACCGGCCGCTTCTTGCTACGCAAAGTCAAACGGCAAGCGCCCCAAGCGACGAGGAGCGGGCCAGAGAAACGTGGAGCGAACCCTAGGGATTCGCCTGGAACTCTGGGAATCACATCTGCAATTCTAGTGCATAAGTTCGTCCATACTCTTTTTACAGTTTTATGTTGAAGAAAGAAATGTTTGTCATTATATTTAAGCATATTATATTGATAATCTATGTGAAAAGAAACGATTGTAACTTGTTTGAAGCAAAACTCCTCCTAGACCGCACAATCGGTTTTAATGATTTTTGGGACCTGACACAACTTAGGATCTTATCACATCACTTTAATGGTCGGGTATCGATTCGCGGTGATACTCTGAGCTCATCTATTTTCGGCCTATATCTCCTTAAAGAATGTTCAGATCAGGAACCAAATATTTTTAAAATGTGGTTCGCTTGAAACATGGATCTCAATAAATACAATAGTTATGAAAGTCTAATCAGAAGAGAGTGTACACAAACCCCATGTGTTTTCGGGCTTTATTCCTCGAATGAGTTCTCAAATTTGAATATAACAAACGAAAAACGCTTTTTAATGGCTTATTCTCTCTGTTTGACTTGCATCTTTCCAAAATTAAATACATTTGTTGGAAGCGAGGACGCCACGACACTTATTGTGCCAAATAAATGTAGGTTAAAGTGTTAAAAATAATAGCTAAGAAGGACAAATTCTTAGTGAGTGTGAGCTGCCAGCATGTTATAAAATTCTAACACCTAAAGGATTCTACATATATCTTAATATAATTCGGAACAGGTAATGCTAATGAATTCAAAGTTAATGCACAAAATGGGTATAAAACAAGAAATCCAAGTACCAAATATCACTAACGTACAGCAGTTGTGGAAAATGAACTCTGGGAACTTGATACATAAACTATACAGCCAAATATCCAAACACCTTAAATACCCAAAGCCCAATCACAGAGGCTTTAGCAACAAAATTAAATCATGTCTGCAGATAAACAAACCTACGGCCTGACAACCAACAGTGTGAACAGGACTCGGTATATACAAGAAACAAGATATTCGAAAATAAAACAGTTTAAGCAAAAATATATTTTCTGTGGATGAAGATGTATTTAATATGTGAACCAAAATAAGTTTATATGAATTTGTCTATGAATAATGTATATGAATTTGTATGAGAAACAGATGCTAAGTCCCTGACTTATCTGGGTCCAAAATTTAAAAAAAGTTAACTACAAATTACAAAAATTACAAATTATTATTATTATTACTGTTATTATTATTGCATTGTTTAGGACAATATTTGCCTTGAGTTTTCATCACAGGAGGCGTCTCAAAGTTTTGTCTGCCAATCTTTCTTCCCTCAGACGGAAAAATGAGTGAATGAGTAAACCTACTTTGCCCATTTGGTTACAGAATAATGTAATTATACATACTAATAACCATAGTAACAAAATTAATAATTGCAATTAAAATTGAAATGAGTTTGAAGTATACGTTGAATATTCTTGATAATTGGGGCTACGCAGTTGTGAACTCAAAACGATCTCGCAAGGATTAAGCAATGCAATCGTGAAATGAGGGCGTGCAATATCTCTTTGCCGGTCAGTTCAAGTTCCATGCATGCGAGTAGAATCGGATATTACCAAAATATATTTCATTCATTAGAAAAATGTTCAAAGTTAATAGATTTTGAAATGGAAACTCAAGAAACAAGATATTGTATCCATGTTTATGTATAGGGCTTTTGCCCAAACACAGCCTGATTTTTTATGCAAGGCAACTTCCACGTTGCGGAGTAAACCACTGTTGTAAATAAAAGTTGATAAATCTATGATGCTTGTATTTTCAAATATGATCACGCGCTAACGAATGTTTCCATGCAATATATTTGATTTCCCTACATTAACAGGTTTCTGCCAGAAAATAATATATTTCATAAATGTATGGAGATGGAACCAAATCAATTCTTAATATAGTACTTCAATATAAAATAATTTTTCATCTTCTTTTTACTTATTGTGAGTCATATATCACTGATAAACAGAAAATGAAATTGCACACATTATAAGAAAAACCTGCCATTACCATGTATTTAAAGCAGGGTGCCATGGGAAAATTCTCCTAACCTTTAAATGCTTGTATCTCAAAATTAATGTTTGTGAACTTAATACAAACTGATTTTAAGTGGCCGATATAAGTGTAAAATAATTAACAAAGTACAACAATTCTTTGCATACCCAGAATATCCAAAGTTGCAATTCTATAACGCAACACGTGAACAGCAAATATGAGTATATAATGGTGGGCGTCCCATTCCTTGAAGTCTTGCTGTCGGTATAACGCAGCAATGTTGTATGGAGTGACGTAATGAGTATGATGAGTTAGTCAGTTCGCGCAGTAAGAGAATAGACGGAAAAACACTAATTCAAAATTGGAAAAGTTTCATTGTTTCTGGATTTTTTTCGACTTCCTGGGTATCTAACGAAACCATGGGCACTTCTCTCACGGTCGGTGGCTGCATATTTTGTTGTTTTTTCCTTCAATTTTTACGCGCATTGGATTTTAGTTAAATAGACATTGACAGCTATATCAATACGACATAAAGAGCGGCCGTTTTGAGGTGGCAATAAGTCCTGTATAGAGATGACTTTATTGTAGAGGTAATTATGAAAACAAAACAATATCGCTATGCGTTTAAATAAAATCGGACTTTTTTCTCTCATCCTCGGCAATTAACTTCTATAATACATTCTATGCTCATAAAAACAATGAAATTAGATTTTCATGCCTTGTTCTATTCATGGGAAGAGCGTAATCCCTTCCTTTCCTCATCGGGGTCTCGTGCCGGCCTAGAAGACGCAAAACGAAATGAGCAGCGCCCAAGCACGCAGCATCGGAGGCTACATGCTGGAGGCAATGTCAGACACGGGCGTATTCAACATGAGGTTGTGGCATGATGGTTTTATCATATATCACATGTTCCATCCGAACAGCACCCCAGCCATAATCATCCACTATTCATAATCACCCAACTCTGTCTTCGTATAGTGGTCATTTGCCCGAGCAAAGGGAAGGTCAAATAAGCTTAAGTCTATCATTGTTTCTTTCTCAAAAGGATTCTGAAGAGTCCAGAAGAAATAAATGAAAATCGTCAGAACTAGCTTTTTTAAAGAAAACTGGGAATCACAATTTTTGAGATACCTCGAAAGGCTTTCATTCGTAATTTCGACTTTTTTTTTTCTGTTGTACTTGGCGCGTCGGACCGTGTACGGGCCATGGCCTATCAGCAGCGTCCCGGCGTCGCGACCATCGGTTAAGGGGAAAACGTGTGTGTTAGCACGAAGTCATCCCCACGCCATCTTCTCAACCTGAGAACTAAATTTTCTCATGGCCACACAGCAACATTTACTGGAACATTTGCAAGGAAAACGCAACACTATAATCTTGCCCGACCGGAAATCGAACTTGGGGTCGCGTCATGGAAAGCGAGCACGGTGACCAATGAGCTAAACCACCAGGGCGTATATTTCGACCTTCATCAACATAAATAAGTTGGAATGCCACTTGTCCGTTTGCGTTTACTATTCAGTTTCCCATCTTAGTAAAGTTAGCAGAGCCTTCACTTCCTTTCCCCTCCCTACGGGCCGACTCAACAAGCAGCACTACGACGCCGGTGGCTTGTAGATAAGCGCCGGAGCATGGAATGTCAAGGGGGCCGCCTCTTTTGAGTGGCAGTGGTGTCGTACGCGCGTGGAATCTGTGCACTCGGATGCCGTCTCAAAAACATCGACTTCCCAACATTTCGACAGACGCTTTCGGCGAGGAAAAAAATACCTTTCACGTTTCGAGAAAGAAAGCACATAAGAAATCCAATGAATTTTTTTTTTTCAAACGCAGGTATAACAAATGCCTGGAGATTCAACTTTAGGTTGGCATTGGGCTACCTGATGTTTTCACAACAGCGGGAGCATGAGTGGATGGTTCTACAGTGCATGCGCAATGTGTTCCGTCTCGTTCAATCGCGCAATGTACTTTGATTTACATGTAGGGACAAATGACTTTTCGTCAGCTGGGACGCGGTTATCCAAACAGGAGCTTCATTACCAAAAATTTCAATTGTAATGAAGAATAATTGTAATTTTTGGAACTGGAATAGGTTGTAATTAGATCCCAGCTGACTCGCTGTCAGTTTGCCATAAGGGGCCGACGAGTGTACAGATATGGCATGCAGAACGCAACTACATGGCACATTATTGATCGATTTAAATATTGTGATTTTGCGGCAGATCATCAGCTGTGACGCTGTTACCCAATCGGGAGATTCATAACTAAAATTAAAGTTGTAAGGAAGCTCAGATTAAACAACAGCATTCACACAATATGTCACAAATAAGCTGTGATTTTTCCCTATTTGACGATTTTTACCCTTCAATTAAAAATACGTATTGTAGGTTACTTATTCGTTTTGAAGCATTAGTAGTATTATATTGTAATACACCTAATACTTCAAAATGAATAAGTAACCTAAAATGCTGCGTTTTTAATTGAAGGATAAAACCGGCAAATAGGCAAAAATCCGCAGATCAGTTCACAAGCCACTATATTTAATTCGGACAATTGGGCGAGCCTAAAGGCGGCACATTCGCCGAGCAACGATCTCGAATCGCCCAAGCTCGAATAGCTTATCTGTTGGCAAATGTTCACTTTCTTTTGATGTGTGCAAAGACCGATACGCCGGTGGGTAGGGCGAGCACCGAATGTTCGTCTCTCGGCAAACAGCAAGCAACCCATCCACAACTACTTGGGATTCGGCGAGCGGTTGCTCGCTACTCGCCGATTAACGAATGTCTGGAGCCGCGTTAAGGCGAACAGCGGCCCAGCGCTTCTCGCACGGCGGGAGCTCTGTCTGCTCGGCGAAGCAGGTGGCTGCGCGACTCGTCTGCGACGGCTGCGGCGGCCTCGGCCTCAGGGCTTCCGGGCTCAAGGGCGACTCACGGCGCGGCGGCGGCGGTCGGCGGCGCACAATGGGCTGAAATGCCCGAAATTGCGCGCATTGGGAAGAAAAACAAAATTTGCAGAAACGGCAAATAATATGACTCTGTATGCTATTTATGAGTTCCTGAATCAATTTCAAGTTTTATATCACATTTTGATTAGTGACTATATATAAGAAAAAAGCATTCAAAACGAAGCATTTTTGTCAATGAAATTAATCTCCATGTTATTTAAATGGGAAAATAGGTCTCACTTTAAAAGGCTGTAACTTTTTTTTCTCCTCCGACCATCCTCAATAGGACTTTTAGGAAAAGTATTCTATTTATATAACTACATGTTAAGATTAATGCAGCTGCGTCCACTGCGTCCGTGAAATGACAGCGTTTTGTAAAAAGTTTGAACATACCAGAAAAGCCACGCGCCATGCTCGGAACCTGCGCATGCGCGTGAGCACGCGCGCGTCTTGCTACCAGTGGCTATCATGCCAACTTGGAGCTCAAACATTTGAATTTTGTCACCTACATTATTTCATTCAGAAGATATTGATTGTAACAAGCTAGTGAGGAAAGTAACAATATCTAAAAATTACGACGAAAAAATACATAAGGACGTGAAAAGAGATGCACATATTAATTGTAATATCGTCAACAATAGGTTTATTTCTTCGCTAGAGTTGGTAACTAGAGTTACATCCTTTACTTCGCTCTGCAAGTTGCTTTTTAGAGTGTGAATGTCATACATGCTACTATTTTGTACATAATTCTTGTGACACGTTTTTCAAGAACAATTATTTGTTTCATTGTTTCAACAGCAATAATTGAAGGAAAAAAGGTATAGTTTATTTTCGAGCTAGTAGGACCAAAATTATATCAAGCTATTTAGTGTTTAATTGCGTTTTCACTAGTGTAAGATAATATATCACAACTACTTTTAGCAGAGTGTGTATTTTTGATCTTATTGTATTATGTTATACATTGCAGTTATATGATTTTGTAACTTAATTGTGAATGTCTTACACAACATAACCTATGAAAAGCAATCTAATATTTTTCTGGAAATAACATTTGCCAAGTTGCTGTAAGCAAATGCAAATGAAAACAATCCATGGTGTCCGGAAAAAGAAAAAATATCTTATTAAATCAGCCTCTCACATTTTGACCAAGTGAAAATATTACCCGTAAGTTGACATTTGTTTTCTCATTGTTTTAAGAACCGTACAAAAGTAATGATAGCATTTCTTCAGAATTTTCCATGTTTATGACTATCAAAAACAGTAACATTTTTTGTTGAATTGAGGAAATTGTTTTTGTAGGTTCCTCTCTAAATGAACAGAAACATTACGGAAAGAACCAAGATCAGATGATCATCCCAAAGAAGTTTTGAAGAAATCTTATGTTCAACTATGTGAATAGATGTAAGAGTGTTTGCTTTAGTAATTTATATAAAGCTATTTAATTGTTTTCAGACCAATGTTGGGGCTTGAAAAGAAGTTCAAAAATCTTGTTAGAAATGTAGCAACATACTCTTCTTTGAGGTATGATTTTGAAACCAACATTTTTGTTTATTCAAAACATTTTAAAAATTTTATCCTGAATAACAACAACAGACATGGTTTCAAATTAAAGGTCATTCAATCAGTAAATCTACAAAATATATAGGAACATTCTGATTGTCTCTTTCTAAAAAAATTAACATTATTTATCTCTTTAGAATTCAATGAAAACCTTTAAATATAATAATTTGGAGGGTAGTACTGGGTAACAATCTAAAGTGTTTACAGGAAAATTAAAAAATATTGTACACTTTCAAAGTTGTAAAATTTGTGCATTGTGGTTCAGAAGTTTTGAAATATGTTGTCACATGTTTGTCATATGTTGACACAAATATGTCGTCAATTGACAAAATGCACATTGTTGTCAATAATGGTATTGTTATAATTGATTTTTTGATACATGTGATGTACTGCTTTGTCACATGTTCCAATGAAATTATTCAGTATGCTGAGATATAAATATAGTAATAAATATTGTGTATTGTTTGTTTTGTAGTAAATAAAATTACTTTTAAATAAAATTTTGTTACTCCATTATCATGAAACTGTCCTCAAAACTTCTGTAATGATATTTTTGTGCCAAAAAATATAACAAATCTCCCAAAAATAAATTTATTGTCATTATAGAATTGATTTTTTTGTTATATGACTGTGGAAATTACTTTTGATTAGAACTTAAATATTTAATAGTAATTCTTTAATTTTAAATTAAATTGTAAAGAATCAGGCTGTGTTGCTGGGAGTAGTTATCAAGATAGTGGTAAAACGTCTTATAAACTTGGATTTTTGAAAAAATAATGAGTTTCACCACCAAACACAATCTCTAAAATTATATAGTGTACTAAATTGGGCTTGAGTAAAAAAACTTCCATTATATAGTGTACTAAAGGGCATCACAAGTACGTCTTCAACATTTTCAAGTTTCTCTTTCCTTTTATTAATATAGAAGGCAAATTTTTGTTCCATTTTCTAAATATCCCTCTAAAACTATTGGTGCTAAAAAGCACATATTTGTCACAATATTGCAATTTAAAATTTCCAAAAATTCAGAGAGCCCAATTAAAAATGAGATACATGACATTCTTTTAAAGTCACACTTCTCTCCGTGGGAAAAATGTATAAAAACATTTTGAGTCGTTTTTGAACTTTTTTAATTTCACAAATTTCAAGAGCAAATTACGCGAAAACGACTCGTTTTTTCACAAAATTGTACATGAACTTTTTGAAACAGCTTTTGTTTTCGTTCAGATCGATTGGGAATACCTTAAGTAAGTTTGAAATAGATAATTTCCAGTAAGTTTGAGAAATTAGTTTCAAGTTGCCGTGAGGAATTTAGTTATTTTGTTTTAGCAAATGCTTTACAGAATTCTGACACTCATCTGTTAGTTCGAGCGGCAGTAGGCTGGAGTACAACGATGCATGGAGAGGCGTCTGGTAGCAAGTCTCCGTTGAATAGGTCGTCTGCACTAGACGTGTTGGTAGTTCTGCAACGTACTAGGATGTTGAATTGAGGAGAGGAGAAACCTGAAGTTCCCTGGAGAAACTCGAAGTTCTGTTGCAGATAATCACTTCTTCGACACTCCGCAATAGTTTTAAGTGTTGTCCGTGTAGGAACGGTACAATTAATTGAGTAGTTCAAGAAGTGAGTGCGACACAATTGTATGTTGCCGAATATTACCGGCACCGTTAGTTGAAAATTTCGAGAGAGTTCGTGCGCACCGTAAAGTTGGCTACCGTATATGAACGGTATAATAGTTTAATAGTTTGGGAAGACGTGTGCACCACAATTGTATATTGCCGAATAAGACCGACACAATTAGTTGAAGATATGTTGCCGAATATTAGCGGCACCGTTAGTTGATTTCGAGAGAGTTCGTGCCCACCACACAGTTGTTGTTCACATACGAACGGTACAATGATTATTGAGCTGCACGAACAGCGGACAGGCGACAAGTCATTTTGTATTAAGTTGGCCGGCCGGCGAGTGCCGCGTCTGTGTGAGGTGCTAGCGTGGGAACCGAGCGAGCCGGGCTCTGGAGGCCGATCGCGAGCAGGGGGTCGGAAGAGGGGAGGAAGGTCGGCGAAGGCTTCCGTGGCTTTCTTTGTAAGATTGACCATGCTCTTTATCTAATGATCAGTTGGAAATAATTTCGAAATTTTTGCATTAATTTAAGAGGATTTGTATTCGAATCTACCTTCTTTTGCAAATATCAAGAACAAAATATCCCTGAGATGTTGTTTACCTAAATATTATGAATTCCACATGTGGCAAGTGAATTCCACCTACCATATGAATACACATTACTATTTTAATCTTTTTTATAGTTTATTTTATAGTGTCATTTGTCAGAGTTGTTTACACTTATATACTTATAAGAACTAAATTACTTACATGAAATTTGTATTTTAAATACGTTGTACTTTTATTCGTTAATAATAAGAATTGCAGGAAGAAGAAAGTAATGCACTAATGTTCATATATATATATATATATATAGATCTATATATATATATATATATATATATATATATCACTCCGTATATACGTACGTATACGGGAAATTAAAAATTTATATTTTCAATGATGAAATTGTAGGAAGATGATAAACAACCTTTTAATAGGATTACGATTTTTATTAATAATTCAAATTCCACTGATCATGTATTTAAACTTAATAAATGTCATTAAAAGTACTTGAACGTGTTGTAATTACCATTTAAATCTTAACTTTCTTTCTTTTGACATATAATACATAACTCCTCCAAATTCCCAAAATATTTAATTTTGGAAATTCGATGACTTTTCAAATTTTGATTCACTATTTTACAATTTTTACAGCAGATTCGCAATCAACGCCCTCACAAACCCTATAATATGTAGTTTAGATAATATGAATTGAATTCCTAAAATTAGGATCACCATTTTGAATTTACAATCTGAGATCAAATTTGCAGTAAAATAACCCCACAATTTTCATGTATACTTTTGGCAAAAAATTCCAATTTTCAAAAATAGTCACCATTTTGGATTCGCCATTTTGAATTTGACTATTTTGATAGCAAATTCGAATTTAGCATCCTTCTACAATCCAATGGTACACGTTCTTTTACTATATTTCTAAATCTATCTATCCTGTCAGGCTTGTGTGTTTTTCTAATCTCCGCCAAAAACAGCATGAAAATAGTTGTTGAAAATGAGGGTGGCGCCATCTGTAATTTGCAATTGTTTACAAAATTTAATATTTTAGATCTTATATTAAAGATCTGTAGCGCACAACAACATTTTGGAGGCCTTATTTTAAAATAATTGCTCGTGAAACTCAATGCGCGCGTTTCAGCCCGTTCAGCCCACTGTGCGGCGCGGCGGCGGCGGCGGCGGGTGGCGCGTGGCGGCGGAGGCGCTGCGCGGC